>CM053401.1:33649712-33676677 GCA_028644305.1 Xerus rutilus
TTGTGCATGGTGAGAGATAGGGGTTAAGTTTCATTTTATTGCAAATTGATTTCCAGTTTTCCCAGCACCATTTGTTGAAAAGGCTATCTTTTCTCCAATGAATGTTTTTGGCACCTTTGTCTAGTATGAGATAGCTGTATTTATGTGCATTACTCTCTGTGTCTTCTATTCTGTACCATTGGTCTACATGTCTATTTTGGTGCCTATTTATTTTTTGTGTGGTTTTGGGGATTGAATCTAGGACTTCATGCTTGCTAGGCAAGTACTCTTGCACTGAACTATATCATTAGCTTGTTTATTTTTATCTTTATTTTTATTTGGAAATACTAATTTCACTAAATTGCCTAGGCTGGCTTTGAACTTGTACCCTGCTTCCTCAGCCCCCGAGTAGCTGGGATTACAGGCATGCACCACCAAACCCGGTCACACTTACTTGTTTACATATGTTCGTATCAGCTCTGCCTGTGTTTTTCTTATTCTTTTGCTAGCCTATATTTTGCCTGGAATTTGTTGTAACTTCTTTCTTTGTAACTAATTATTTGAAAAAATTAAAACAAGCATCTTTCTCTTTTTCTCTCTGATCATCTCTTAGTAGCTCCGCTTTTTGAACATTTTCTGGTCCTTTTCTTTTTCTCTGTATGTATAATAGATTAGAACTCTCACCTAAATCACAAGCACAGCAGAAGTTCTCTTAATTTGATGACTCTTTTTGGACTTTTGTTTCTGTGAAAGCTTAGTTGAAACCTTTGAACAAAACTGTAAAGGACTACTAGCTATTGAGTTAGATATAAATGAGAAGGGGGAGAAATCACAAACCTAGGAATATTCAAAATTCATATTGCCCTAAAAGTGTCTAGGTTGTTGCTCTGTTTTAAAAATGCTGCAACTGGAAATCCAGAGAGAACATATGGGTGTAGTCCATGCAGAAAGGTGATTTTTTTTCCAGGTGTCAGAGATGTTTAGAGAGAAAGCCTTTAGTTCTTTGACAAGAAATCACAAATAAATGTTTTTATTTTGAGTTAAACAATATTTTAAAGTGTGTGTGTGTGTGTGTGTGTGTGTGTGTGTGTTTTCAATGATTTCCAGTTTAGTCTTAGGTCAAGGATGCATTGTGATACCAGGATCTATTGGACAGCTATACCCCTCAGGGTTCAAGACAGCACTTACAGTAGGAAGAGCATGAGGACTGGACTCCCATGGACCAAGTCTCATTTTGTTTCTTTACTTTTTGCCTCCCTTCACATGCTCTTCTTGTGTGTCCTTCCCCAAAATCCTCTATCCACATTGTACCTCTTATCCAGTCTTGGAGAATTGGTGGTCTATCTGTGTTCTGAATCCTCCTGTACCATCTAAATTCCCTTTTTAGTCTTAAATCATGTCTCTTCTGTGATTAATGTTTTCTTTACCTCTGATCTTGTTTTTCCTACTGATGTGTTGATATAGTTAGTTAAATGTAGGAGGACAACTATCTAGACTAACTTCAGAGATAAGGCTCTTTATAAAGCTATGTTTCCATGTAACTAGCCAGGACAACAATCTAAATAGGCACATATTTAGTCTATGTCCCTGTGTTGGAACAATAGCTCAGCATCTTTTGAGTGTCATCTCTTTATTCACCTGATGTATTTACTTTGAAAAAATGGATTTGGTAGGTAGTTAGTATGAAATAAGAGTTAAAGAATAAGACAATAGTTAAAAGCACAAGCTCTAGATTCAGATTATTGGTTGGGTTCAGATCCTATCTCTGCTAGTTTCCAGCTTTCCTAACTTGGTTCATTTATTTGAGCTGCTTTGCGTCTAGTTCTTCCTGTCCTTCTAGGGTAACTGTCAGCGCGAGATCGATAATCTGTGTACAATACACAATACCTGGTATGTAGAAGCTTCTGGTAGATGTTAGCTGCCATTATATCATTTATCACTATCACCCTCACATCCTCTTTTGGCTGGGGCTATTTACCACTGTCTAATGTGGATCACCCCTGTTTGTTATAGAGTTTCTCATTAATTAAGCTCACTCACAGGCAGCTGCCTAGGATGTAGTGTCAAAGTCATAGCATTAGAAATGAGCTCATAGAAAATAAGAATTCCTTCATAAGGGCTTTGTTTTATGGAAACTAGAATCTCCAGAACTCACTAGAGGGCCTGGAACATGAGACTTTAAAGTCTTTCACACGAGGTATGCACATCTCTTTTGTGCACTCCTCATCCTTAGACACTGTTGTTCCAAAAGAGAACTGTGTGACCAGAGGAGTGCTTTTATAAGCCATACATTTCATTCCATGTTAGCCTGGGTGTATAATTGAACTTAAACATCTATAGCACTCTAATTGCTAATAAAATGAAATATATTTTAAAGTTTCAATTCTTTTTTTTTTATAAAAAAAAATTTTTTTAGTTGTAGATCGACACAAATATCTTATGTATTTATTTATTTATATGTGGTGCTGAGGATCGAACCCGGTGCCTCCCGCATGCAAGGCAAACGCTCTACCACTGAGCTATAATCCCAGCCCAAAGTTTCAATTCTTTCGGTAATAAATTTGGTTCAAATGTCCCTGAGTGGATAGAACCCTTCCTTCTACTATAATTAGTCAGCTAAGACTAAATTTCCTTGGGAGACAATAATTTATATTTTCTCATACCTTCTAGTTAATTAATTAATTTATTTTTGGTACTGGGGATTGAACTCAGGGGGCACTTAACCAGTGAACCACATCTGCAGCCTATTTCATTTTTTTATTTTGAGACAGGTCTCACTAAGCTGCTGAGGCTAGCTTTGAACTTGCGATCCTCCTGCTTCAGCCTCCTGAGTTGCTGGGATTACAGGCATGCACCATTGCACCTGGCTTTACCTAATTTATTTCATTGCTAATTTTATCTTTATTATAATCACCAAAATGATCTGATATCCAATTAAGATTGTCTTTATGCGATATGTGATAATTTTAATAAATATTAATGGTCTGCATAGATTAAGCTTGTCCGTTGTACAGTTCAAATGTTCAGCATTCTCACTTTTCCCTCAACTGGTTGCTCTGTCAGTTGCGGAGGGAGACACATTAAAATATCCTATAATATTTTTAATCACTTTTAAAATATATATATATTTTTAGTTGTAGATGGACACAATGCTTTTATTTATTTATTTATTTTTATGTGGTGCTGAGGATTGAACTCTGTGACTCACATGTGCTAGGCAAGCGCTCCACCACTGAGCTACAACCCCAGCTCATTTAATCACTGTGTGTTGTGGTTTTTGTTGTTTTGATATATATGAGTTTAAAATTATTTATCTTTTTTGTCATCTAGCGATGAGTCTCCTTATCTCTAATAATGATTTGTCTCTTACAGTTTGTCTGATATTGATAGAGTGCCTGCAATTTATTTGGCTAATTTTTGCCTGTTATATATTTTTCTATACTTTTACTTTCAGGTTTTATCTGTATCAGGTATATACCTTATAAATAGTTTATTTCTAGATTTAAAAAATATATATGATTTTAGCCTGGGCATGGTGGCATTTACTTGTAGTCCCAGCCACTCAGGAGGCTGATATGGGAGGATCACATGAGCCCACGAGTTTGAGACCTGCCTACACTATGTAGTGAGACCTTGTCTCAAAAAAATTAAAACAAAACAAAAATATATATGATTTCAGTTTTGTTCTTAAATGGTGAATTTAGTTTTTATCTGTTGTGATTACTATTTGGGTTCATTTTCTAACATCTTATTTTGTGCTTTAAAAAAATTTGGCTTTCATAATTTTTATTTCCTTTTAGAGCTGATCATATTTTCACATTCTTTTTTTTCTTCTTTTACTAGTTTGGAAGTTATATGTCTGTTTTAAGTTCTTCAGTGACATTTCTATTTTTGAAAGACATTCTTAATTAATTTGAGAATTTAAGCTTCTTTCTTTCCAAACAGAAAATCTTAGAAAATTCTAACCAAAATAATTTCTCTCTTATCTTACATAATATTGTGTGGTATTTGTTTACCTTGTTTGTATATCTCCAAAAGCTAATTATTATTATTATTTTATTCATTCAATGCTTTCTTAGATTTAATATCATATTTAAAACTTAATTTTCTTATTACTTCTTGAATCTGAATGTTTTCTTTTGGTTCATTCCATCCCAAAGAACATTTCTGAGACTGTGAGTGGTATGTCTTCTCAATCTTTATTTAATGGAAAATGCCTTTAATTTATCCTCACTTTTGATTGATAGTTTAGCGAGGATTATAATTCAAAATTGAAGGAGTTTTTCTCTTTCACCATCTTAAGACATTGTTCTATTGTGTTCTGATCCAAAAACCTACATTAACAAAACATTTTGGTACTAACGCAGAAATAGAAAAAGTAGGTCTCTAAAATTGAATAGAGAATCTGGGAAAAGATGATTTTATATGTAATTATTTATTAATGAAAAGACATTTTATTTTTATTTATTTATTTATTTTGGTACTGGGGATTGAACTTAGGGGTACTCAACCACTGAGCCACATCCCCAGCCCTATTTCATGTTTTATGTAGAGACAGGGTCTCACTGAGTTGCTTAGTGCCTCGCCCTTGCTGAGGCTGGCTTTGAACTCACGATTCTCCTATCTCAGCCTCCCGAAGTCCTCCACCATGCCCAGCTTGAAAAGACATTTTACATCAGTGAGGAAGGCTTATTTAAAAACTAGTATTAGGGCTGGGATTGTGGCTCAGTGGTAGAGCGCTTGCCTCGCATGTGTGAGGCACTGGGTTCGATCCTCAGCACCACATAAAAATAAATCAATAAAGATATTGTGTCCACCTACAACTAAAAAATATTTAAAAAAAATAAAAATAAAATAAAATAAAATAAAAACTAGTATTAGGAAAATTGTACATCCATCTGAATAATATAGCATGAAATATAAATATTGCATAATATAGGTGTTCATAAAATTCCAAGTAGATTTGAACCACACAAGTGTTCAAGAAGAGAAAGGAGAATATATAAAATATTGATATAAAGAAAAAAGACAGATATGACTGTGCACTAAGACTTCTTATGACAAAAGACACCATGAGCAAAAATAAAAGTAAATTATCAAGTAAGATGAGCCAGGTGCAGTAGTGCATGCCTAGCAACTCAGGAGGCTGAGGCAGGAGGATTGCAAGTTTCCAGCTTTGCCAATTTAGCAAAACCCTGTCTCAAAATAAAAATAAAAAATGGGTATAGGTGTAGCTCAGTGGTAGAGCACCACTGGGTTCAATCCCCAGTACCACAAAGAAAAACAACAATAAAGAAAAGTAAGCTGGGCGCGGTGGCTCACACCTGTAATTCCAGCACTTTGGGAGGCTGAGACAGGAGAATTGTGAGTTCAAAGCCAGCCTCAGCACCAGCGAGGTGCTAAGCAACTCATTGAGACCCTGTCTCTAAACAAAAAACACAAAATAGAGCTGATTGAGTACCCTTGAGTTCAATCCCCGGTAGGGACAGAAAATAAATAAATAATTAAAGAAAAGCAAATAAGATGAATATTCCATCTAATAAAGTTATCACTACTGGGGCTGGGATTGTAGCTCAGCGGTAGAGCGCTTGCCTCGCATGCGTGAGGCCCTGGGTTCGATCCTCAGCACCACATACAAAGCAATAAAATAAAGACATTGTGTCCATCTACAACTAAAAAAAGTATTTAAAAAAAAAAAAGTTATCACTACTATACAAAGAGCCTTTGTAGGTTTTAGGGAAGAAAAGGGCAAAATAAACAAACAGGCAATAAGTAAAGAAATACAAAGGACGAACATATTAATTAACCTTCCTAGTAATTTTAAAGATATGAGGTAAGGCAACACTGTTTAGTCAATCCTAATAATAGCAAATATTAAAAATGGTTTTTAATGCCCAATGGTATTATGTGAAAATATGTAGTCCTTAAACTACTGTTTATATTATAATTTTTGAAACACTTTTGGGGAGAAATCTGTCAATATGCATCAAAATTTTAAATGTATATATGTCTTGGTTCAACAATTTGAAGGAAGCAATTTGACACATATACAAAATGTATGTTTATTATAATATTTAAAGTAATAAACAAATTATAGCAAACTAGATTTACTTCAGCATGGGACTCTAAATAAATGATACTATACTAATAGAATAGAATGCTATGTGCATTTTTAATTGTCATATGACATTTTTAATGAAAAGAGAAAAAGAAGGTTATGAAATAATATCTATACCATGATTCTAATTCTGTTTATAAAATATGAAAATGTATCAAAGCATAAAAAGCTTAAAGTATGTCTAAAGTCATTCTTTTCTGTATTTTTCAGATTTTTTCAATTAATTTATTTGAAATATACTTACTTGTGTAAGTTTGTGACAAGAAAACACACACATATGTATATAATGAGCATATACATACATGCGTAAATATACATATATTTTAAGTATAAAATATATTATCTATATTGAAGTCCTAACTTTTCTCCATTTTCTACCTGAGGAAAATTCTTAATTTCATAATTTGGAAACTGAGGTATATCTGCAATCTTTCAAAGAGAAATGGATTTAGTAT
Source organism: Xerus rutilus (assembly GCA_028644305.1). Lineage (NCBI taxonomy): Eukaryota > Metazoa > Chordata > Mammalia > Rodentia > Sciuridae > Xerus > Xerus rutilus. The sequence continues at coordinate 33,656,265 of CM053401.1, forward strand.
CCACAGATGACCTTGAAATGGAGACTTAAAATACCTAAAATATTAAGTTTTTTGTTTAGTTAATACAGTGACAACTGTAGCAATCTTTGGTCCAGGCCCCATGGGCTCTAAAAAATAAGTCAACCTTGTGTTCTCAGACACTTTCTGAGAATAGACCCAGGTCCTTCGGTAATATCATTGTGCATTTTTATCCTAGCACTCAGGGAGCTAGCCTGTGGGTCAGGGCAAACACTGTATGGCCATCTGATCTCCCCTTCAGGGTCCCGGAGAGAAAGGTGTGGGTACCACGTGGTGAAACGACAGAGAAGTTCCAACGAGCAGCTGCATTGCCTGGGCAAAGCCAAGAAAAACGGTGGGCACCTGCCACGAGCAAAGGAGTTGCTGCTGAGTGCCCTGAGCCCGGAGCAGCTGGTGCTCACCCTCCTCGAGGCGGAGCCACCCAACGTGCTAGTGAGCCGCCCCAGCACACCCTTCACGGAGGTCTCCATGATGATGTCCCTCACCAAGCTGGCCGACAAGGAACTGGTACACATGATTGGCTGGGCCAAGAAAATTCCCGGTAGGGCTCTAGAAAGGACTGCTCCCAGCATTTGGGGGTCAAGTGTACAAAATGAATGTCCATGAACTTTGTCTAGATATTTATCTGTTTGACATCTTGATTTATAACTTAAAATATATTCTTTCCTCCTATTTTGACAATATAATGTCAACATTTCCTGGAAAGCAGTGTGGTTTAGAATTCTTGGACTTCTCAGTTCCTCTATACCTGACGTGGTAGTACAGAAAGAATTGTGCCTGGCCTGTTTCTGTCCTGACTCCCTTCTTTGCCTACTCCCTGGATCCATCCTTGCACACACCTCATCCTATATGTATACATCTCCCGCAGACACTGCCTGTTGGCTGCCTCTCATGCCTGCGTGTGGTCTGAGAGGACGGACCCAGGGGAAGAGACACCCAGGCTCTGAAATTGAACTTGAGACTATGTGGGCAAGAAAGTCCAGGGTCTGGAACCTGGAAGATGGTTAAAAGGTAGGGATATGACCTCCATATTGACTAGGCTGTTGGCTGTGGACTTCTCACCTTGAGCAGGTTGGGGTGAGGTAGGGTACCATATAACCAGTATGAAGATGAAAGATTTGTCAGATCCTAAACAGAAAGTTATAAAATATGTTTCCAAAAAAGAAATTATCAGTGTTATGCACATAAATTTATATACAAAGACAGAGTAAATCAGCAGTTGAGGTAACACGAATCAATTACCCAGTAAACCTGGCATGGTTTCAAGTCAAAAGCAAGTTTAACTGTTTTTGTGTTGTCATTTAGAACCTACATTTTTCCATCCTATAAAGTAAGCGCTTTTCCAGGCCTATTTATAACTTATGTAGACAGTCCCTGATTTAAGATGGGACTTATAATTTTAACTTACAAATTTTATAGCTTATAATTTTGTGACTTTGTGATGGTGTGAAAGTGTACCCATACCATCACTATTTTGTTTTTCTCTTGTGGTTCGGTATTCAATCATGAGCTATTCAGCATTTTATTATAAAATGGGATTTGTGTTAGATAATTTGTACCCAACTGTAGGCTAATGTAAGTGTTCTGAGCACATTTAAGGTAGGATAGACTGAGCTATGTTGAGTTTAATAAATGCTCTTTAAAAAAAAAAGATAGGGTCTTGCTCTTGCCCAGGATGGTCTCAAGCAACACTCCTGCCTTAGTATCCCCAGTAGCTGACACTACAAGTGTGCACCACAGCACACATTTTGGCTCTACATGCATTTTTTTTTTTTTTGGTACTGGGGATTGAACTCAGGGGCTCTCAACCACTGAGCCACATCCCCAGCCCTATTTTGTGTTTTATGTAGAGACAGAGTCTCACAGTTGCTTAGCAGCCTCGCTGTTGCTGAGGCTGGCTTTGAACTCGCGATTCTCCTGTCTCAGCCTCCCAAAGTGCTGGGATTACAAGTGTGAGCCACCGCGCCCGGCTTCTGCATGCATTTTTGACTTACAGTATTTTAGCTTACTGTGGTTTATCCGGATGTAATCCCACTGTAAGCTGAGGAGCATCTGTACCTGAAGTACTATATTGTGCTAAAATTACTAATAAGCATCTGAACTAGTGTTTCTATGAAGCAGTGAATTTAGGATTCTAACCTGGTATGGCAGCAACCCATCATCCTTGGAAAAGCTCTCTCCATCCACTTCTTTACAGTGGCCTAAGAAATGAGGTCTCTCTCCAGGCTTTAAGCCAGGTGGATGTACCCCTGGTCTTGGATGCAGCAACTGCATTAGGCAAACCATAATATTAGATGGAGGTGAGAAGCTGGGTGAAGGAATGTTGGGGATACAGAGCTGTGGGAACTAAGACCCCAGGTGATGATGTCTCTTGCAGTCCTATGTTGGCCTGGGCACCTTCCTTCTGAGTTTCCTGGGGATTTTCTGTTGTCTGGCTTTGTGTTGTTTTCACCTTTGCCAGAATGATTTCATTTTCTCTGCTGTTTCCCAGAGGAGAAAACACTGATGTACTTTCCTTCAGTTTTTGCTTTAAACGTATAAACACTATTGTACCGGATGCCACATGGAGAGTAGTAGTGAAATTAATTATTGCTAAAAACTCTGCACCTTCTTTGTACCCTAAAAAAAGTGAACTTTTAAGCTATATTAGTCCTTCTTCAAGTGTGGTGTTTTGAAAGTTTTGTAGCAAATTTAGGAATAGTCTTAAGGTGTGATATTCTCTCTCCTGCAGCTGACATAGTCATTAGCCAAACCAAAATGGTATTAAATTCTCATCTAGCCTTGATTTTGTTGGATATCTATAAAAATAGAAACCTTTATCTCTCTTGGGAAAGTTAGTGTTTATAACTGTGAGTGGCATTGGAATATATATACGTAATAGGGACCTAAACTGGGCATAAGTGTGTAGCTGTCGAAGGGATTTGTCCATCTTTACATTCATGACTCCACTTAACTCTCCTTTGTGCAGATTCACAGTATAAATGCTCAAAGATTTGAATCATGTGTGTGGTCTTGGTGCTGTAGTTTCCTTGCTGGTAAAATGAATATGTTAAGTGATCCTACCTGTAGGAAAGTCTCAGAGGAAGGCAAGAGTGCCCCCATGTTTTCTATAGAAAAATAATCTTAAAAGGAGATTAAATAACTAACTAGGAAGGGACTGAGTTGACATTTAAACTAAAGTCCATTCCATGCCAAGACTGTGCCCTTTTATCATAGCATATGAAGGAAGCTCTGGTGTTCTCTACTTTGCTTTAAAAGCACTCACTTCTTTACAGATCACCTGTTTTGGTTCTGTGACCAATGCTTGCTATTAGGCCATCAGGACCTGCTTTGGTTGTATTTTCTCTTTAGGATGCATTCACCTAGAGAGCAGGTTCCTATTCAGAAGAATGATCCTAACTCTGGATAGGAAATTTTAAGCAAGCAGACAAATCATTTCAGTTGAAGCCTTGACTTTCAGCAGAGGCTGGCACTGCTCCCTGCATGGCCCTCACCCCCAACCTCCATCTACCCCTTCTGCCCACCCTCTTGGTCCCAATCATGGATTGGGTCAAACAGGTAGTCCCTTTGAGTGGCACCTGAGCTTTATCTTTCTCAATAGTCACAGGAGTTTTTAGGACAGTTTTGCTAACAAGGATCAGTTCTGGCTTTCTGTTCTTCTCAAGCATCTGCCTAGGGAGCCAAGTAGCCTTGGTAATAGTTCTTTATAAATATTAAATGAAGCTGGGTGTGGTGGTGCACGCCTGTAATCCCAGTGACTCAGTAGGCTAAGGCTGGAGGATCAAGTTCAAGGCCAGCCTGAGCAACTTATCAAGACCTTGTCTCAAAATAAGATATTTTTATTTTTATTAATGAATTAAAATATTTATTTTTTATTGCTGATAGAGCACTCTTGTGTTTAATTACGTATATACATACTAAATGAAGTTTATTAATCTCTAGAAAATGTTTAAGCCTGGAAACTATGAGTTGCACATCTTACATTCAGAATTTTCTTCCTTTAAACAGCATTTAATCACATCTTTTACATATTCATTATTTCCCTATATTGTTTGTGTTTCCTTAGCCTTTAAAAACTTACTGTTCTGTCTTTACAGAAGCAGGTTGTGTGGCGTGCGTATGTCTCATGGCCTCCTCTTTTCCGTAGGCTTTGTGGAGCTCAGCCTGTTGGACCAAGTGCGGCTCTTGGAGAGCTGCTGGATGGAAGTGTTAATGGTGGGGCTGATGTGGCGCTCCATCGACCACCCTGGCAAGCTCATCTTTGCTCCAGACCTCGTTCTGGACAGGTGGGAAAAACATATTGTGCTTCTTCTTCGACTTGTTTGAGTGAGGCACTTAGTGAGTGGAAACAGAGCCCTACGTGCAGTAATTAAAATCTCACACCTGAAGGGGTAATTAGAGGATGATAATGCCATCAGCTCCTTCACTGGGTCAAGAACCCAAGAAGCAGAGAGCATGAGCGTCAGGATTCAGTGTCCCATGCCTCTCTTCTAATCTATGGCACAGCTGTATTCACAGGACAGGGCCACAGCAAGCGACCATACTCTGCAGCATATGTGGCCACTAAGTGTGCAAGTCAATGTAGATTTTTCTGCATTAAAAATTTTATTTTAGCTGTGTACAGTGGTGTACGCTTATAATCCTAGAGGCTGGGGAGGCTGAGGCAAGAGGATCACGAGTTCAAAGCCAGCCTCAGCAATTTAGTGAGCCCCTATCTCAAAGTAAAACGTAAAAAGGACTGGGGATGTGGCTCAGTGGTTAAGCACTCCTGGGTTCAAACCCTGGTACAAAAAAATTCTTTTTTCAGGTTATAATCTTAAATTGTTCTGCTGTCTCATCCACCTCTAGTGACCAATTACATCTCCAGCTATCTAGACAGGTGATAAATTTCTTATGAATCTGCCAAATTTATTTTTACATGCTTTAACTCACTCTAAAGCATGTACTATAACAGTGTTTTGGGAAATAATGGTGGAAGGAATAGTTATTAAAACCAGATGAAGGTTAACAGAAGTTGGGACATGATAGATCTAATGTTATAACTCGGTTTGCATTTAGCTTTTAAAAAATGATGGTACAGAAAAGGAACCAATTTTTTTTTAAACAACCTTTATTTTATTTATTTATGTATGTATTTTGTATGTGGTGCTGAGGATCGAACCCAGTGCCTCACGCATGCGAGGCAAGCGCTCTACCACTGAGCCACGACCCCAGCCCCAAAGGAATCAATTTTTAATTGATGTAGTTGAGCTGTTTATGGAGGGAAAGCTGGAACATACAATCACATTCAAGCTTTTTGCAGGAAAAATAGAAAGCTTTTAAAAATATATATATATTTTTAGTTGTAAATGGATCTCGATTTCATTTATTTATGTGCAGTGTTGAGAATTGAACCCAGTGCCTCACACATGCTAGGCAAGTGCTCTACCACTGAGCTACAACCCCAGCCCAGATAAAAAACTTTTGGTGTACATTGGAACAGTTTGAAAATCTCCATGGGAATTGATTTCTACTTCCTCTTGTGTTGAAAAAGTGCCACATTGACTCTGCACAGAGTAGGAGGATGCCTAGAACTAGGAGCAGAAAGTACCTGCCCCAACTCTTGCATCATAATCCTGTTACCACTTTAGGTCATCAGAAGACCCTCATTCGCACGTTTGGCAGATGAAGAGCGGTGCCCCAAGGTATCAGCATCTATTCATGGATGACATTGACAAAGAGCACTGTTCTGAGTAATGGAGGTGTTTTGGTGGAGGACAAAGCCTGTGGGAAGAGCTGGCGCGTGGGATGTGGCTTGAGCAGGAGCAAGCCCAGGTGGTGAACCGTAGAGGGAAGTTCTGGGAGCCCAGAGCAGTACGGATCATCAGACCCTTCAGTAACAATTAAAATAGCTAATTTAATGGTCTGTACATGTCAGGCACCATTGTAAGCACTTGATATATGTGTCAACTCATTTAATTCTCACAACAGCCCTTTGTGGGTAAGCACCATCATTATCCCTATTGTTCAAATGTGAAAATGGGAGGTTTAGCGACATTGCTACAGTTATAGAAAAGTAAGTGGTAGCGGGGTATGGTGGCGCATGCCTGTAATCCCAGTGGCTCGGGAAGCTGGGGTAGGAGGATCGCGAGTTCAAAGCCAGCCTCAGCAAAAGTGAGGTGCTAAGTGACTCAGTGAGATCCTGTCTCTACATAAAACACAAAATAGGGCTGGAGATGTGGCTCAGTGGTCGAGTGCCATGAATTCAATTCCCGGTACCCTAAAAAAAAAAAAAAAGAAAGAAAAGTAAAGTAAATGGTAGAGCTGGACTTGAGAGCCTGACTGTGGAATCCACACTCTTAATCACAATAGTATACTCCTCTCAGCAAGAGAGAGATCTGCAAGGGTAAAGAGGAGGCCAAAAGGTTATGTTTTACTCAATGATTTAAATAAAGCCACACCCCCCACATACATACATGTACTTATACTATACACATATAGTTCTCCTAGAAATTAGTGTTAGTGAGATGTTCTGTCCCTTGATAATCCAACAGATCTGCAGATATTGAAATTATTTTACTTTCTGTCTTGTAGGGTTAGTTTTCAGTGACTGTTTCATTCCTGGTTTTTAGTAGCATTAACTTGCTTTTTTATATGGGTTAATTCCTGTAAGTATACATGAAAATTTCTATAAATGGTCAACAATCCTGGATATATATTATGCTTACATTTTATTTGTATAATAGAAGAAAAAAGTTTTTTTAAAAAAATAGATTCATATTAACTTTTATAAATTTTTGAACATATTATGATTTATAACATAAATTTACTATATCTCATTGAGTATAAAAAAGGAGTTCTTGGGAATTGTAAATGCTTTCACATTGAGCAGGCATTGTTTTGAGTGCCTTCTGGTGTTTACTTTTTGTTGCTGTTCCTAGTATTATTTCTGGCACGTTAGCTTTTTTTGGTACTAGGGATTGAATTCAGGGGTACTCGACCACTGAGCCAGGTTTTATGTAGAGACAGGGTCTCACTGAGTTACTTAGCAGCCTCACTGTTGCTGAGGCTGGCTTTGAACTCAAGATTCTCCTGTTTCAGGCTCCAAAAGTGCTGGGATTACAGGCGTGCGCCAACACGCCCAGCTGGCACATTAGCTTTTTTTTTAATATTTTATTTTTTAGTTGTAGGTGGACACAATATCTTTATTTCGTTTTTTTATGTGTTGCTGAGGATCGAACCCAGTGCCTCCCGCGTGCTAGGCGAGCACGCTACCACTGTGCCATAACCCCAGCCCCCACATTAGCTTTTTTTTTTTTTTTTTTTTTTTTTTTTTAAATATTTTTTTTTTAGTTGTAGATGGACACAATGTCTTTATTTTGTTGCTTTGTATGTGGTGCTGAGGATCGAACCCAGGGCCTCACGCATGCGAGGCAAGCGCTCTACCGCTGAGCTACAATCCCAGCCCCCACATTAGCTTTTTGATGTCTAGAATTTCAAGTTTAAGATAGTTCAGTTACTCTCTTCATCTCTTACATAGATAAATATAGTTTTATGTATTTAGAATGTTTCCGGGGGAGTTACTTATTAAAAAAGTCAGGGTTAATACTCCATAACGGAGTTTCATTATGGATCTTTTTTTGCTAAGTGAATAAATAATCCTCACACTACTTGAAAAATAGCTGTCTGTTGCTAAATTTCCCTGCCAGAATTCCTTCAAGTAGTGATATGACTATATAAGCAACAAATACAACTAAATTTGCCCATTTGTGAGTACTGAGATATAAATTATGTTTCCCTTTATTCATGTTGAGGCTTCTGCAGCAAGAAAACCTGAACCTACTGAGGATGAGAGGAAAATTTGGTGATCTCAGCTTATTTCTAACAAAGTAGTTCTTTTAGTAACCACTAAAATCATAAATTCATTTCAAGATCTACCACAGAAATTGAGCTGTTTCTTGCTCAAAAAGTCATATATAAGACATTTTATATCCTTAGCATCAATAATAAGAAACTGTTAATGTTAAATGTAGTTTAAAGATCAGAGGAAGCTGGAGGCTGTGGTGCATACCTGTAATCCAGCAATTCAGGAAGATTGCAAGTTTGAGGCCGGACTTAATAATTTAGCGAGATACTCAGCATCTTAGTGAGACACTATCTCAAAATTAAATAAACAAAATAATTATGAAGGGCTTTACCACTGGGTTCTATCTCTAGTACCAAAAACCAAAAACAACCAAATGCCATCAGAGGAAGTCTGAGTTTGCATTCTCATTAGTTGTTTCTATATTGAATTCTCTTCAAGACAGCTATAATATTTTCACTTCAAAATTTTAATTTACCCTTGGTATCCAACATTGAATAATGAATAATAAGTGTTGAACCCTTGTTAAGTCCTTTCCATGTGCTGAACCTTACCTGGGTCTCCCTGTATCCAGTTGCCATACACAGGAGGTAAATTATGGTCTGTAACCACGTGTGCAGCCAGCAGATATATATGTTGGTACAAAAGAGTATGCCCCAAAGCAAGGCCCACTCATTCAACATTTTTTTTTTGTACTAGGGATTGAACTCAGGGATACTTGACCACTGAGCCACATCCCCAGCCCTATTTTTTGTGTTTTATTTAGAGACAGGGTCTTACTGAGTTGCTTAGCGCCTCGCCGTTGCTGAGGCTGGCTTTGAACTCATGATTCTCCTGTCTCAGCCTCCCAAAATGCTGGGATTACAGGCGTGTGCCACTGCACCTAGCTTCATTCAACATTTTGACATTGAATCAAACAGGGTATCTTTCTTTTATAAAAAGAGTTATTATCAAGCAATAAGATATTCCACATGTAATTACTAATTTTATTTTGCACTAGTTTATGGACAGTGTGCAATTGTATATTTCCCTTAGTAGATTTGACCGACATACAATTTCAATATTTTAACCTTCAGCATGTATGTTCTCTATTTTTAATTCAAATCTTTTTATCTTGTCCTAGTTTTTTGCTTATAATTCAGTGTTAATTCATAATTATAAAATAAATGAAATAGACCTCATCAATTTAGGTCCTCCACTTTTCTGTATAACTCATTTGAAAGTAGAATTTTATTAGGCTGTCATTTATGAGGTATTATATGTTATTACCCCTAAATTTCCCATTTCTTTTCTAAAAATATATTTGGTTTCTACAGCCTGTGAAGTAAATAAAATATTCTAACTTTGCCAGCCCTTGGTTACCTATCATACCTGCTAAACAGCAAACAGTCAAACCTAGTTCTTTAGGGTTTGTTTCACATGAAGTGCACATGCTCTGACTACTGTGAGTTGCTGTATTTATCAGTATGTAAACTCTCTCCCCATTTTGACATATGAGTTTTCTATGTGCTGAATCTTACCTTAAAAATGTCATGCATTTGGAGTTGGGGTTGTAGCTCAGAGGTAGAGCACTTGCATGTGTGAGGCACTGGGTTTGATCCTCAGCACCACACAAAAAATAAGTAAAATAAAAGCATTGTGCCGGGTGCAGTGGCTCACACCTATAATCCCAGCACTTTGGGAGGCTGAGACAGGAGAATTGAGAGTTCAAAGCCAGCCTCAGCAATGACGAGGCACTGAGCAACTCAGTGAGTCCTTATTTCTAAATAAAATAGGGCTGGGGATGTCAGTGGTTGAGTGCCCCTGAGTTCAATCTCCACTACCAAAAAAAAAAAGTATTATGTCCATGTACAACTAAAAAAAAAAGGCATATATTTAGTGAGGAAATGGTACCAACCTCAATATTTAGGGGCTGTTTGTAGGACCAGGTGGCAACTTCTGGAAAATAGGGTTGAGTTAAGATGAGTGTCTTTGCTGTACCATTGTGAATTTTGAGTCTCACAGAAGGATAAAGAGTCAAACTATTAAAAAAATTTTTTAGTTGTAAATGGACACAATATCTTTATTTTATTTATTTGTTTATTTTTAAGCAGTGCTGAGGATCTGAACCCAGTGCCTCACATGTGCTAGGCAAGTGCTCACTACTAAGCTACAACCCCAGGCCCAAGAGTCAATCTATTAAAGCATCAGTGCAAGGATTGGTGGATATTTTTTTTGTTTTTGCTCTTAAGCGATATTTTAAAATCAGCTTTTCTCTGTACCAAATGTCTTCAAGCTCAACAGCTGCAATTTACAATAATTAGTTGTCTCAGGCAGAGTGACTTGATGTGGCACGAGGGATGTCTCTTGTGTACCTACTAAGTGCAGGGCCTTTGTTGTCCCTACTGGAGCTCAGAACTGAGGAGGTGGTCAGGGGAGGTGGGAAGAAGGGATGTGGGGAGGGTTGAGGGTTTCTCGTAGATTTTGGCATTCCTTCCAAAGTGCTCTGATTCTCCTAGATGTCTTTCCCTGTGAATGACTTCTAGGGGGTACTGGTGTTTTGTCACTTAACCTGTGTACTTTCAGAAAGCTGCAACTTTTTGCAGAAGTCACCATGCTGATTGGCCAAAACGAACAATTTGGGTGCTTGTAGCTCTGTGTAGGTGAGTCTGTGGGGTTGCAGATGCTGTGGAATGCAGGATCCTGGTGAGCTGCTCTCTTAGCTGAGCACCTCATGGGAAAAGTCTCTCCAGAATTGGTGGTGCCCAGTGGCGTCAGTTTATTTGAATTCTACAAAGGCTCTTCCTGCAAATACCATGATCATTAGAAATGTCCTGGTTGGAGTTGAGGGGGAAGGGATGGGAGCAGCCAGTGCTTCGGAGACTTCAACCTCGCTTCAGGGGATGCTAAAGAGACTAAAAACCCACAGAAACCTACCGCTCCATGGACACCCTTTACTGTGTGCCGCAGCTTTCAGGAGTGGTGAGGGTTTTGTAGCAAAATCATCTGCCTGTTTGTTAAGGACTTCCAGTAACACTATCTGATGATGATAGAAGTTTTTTGGAAAGCAGTGAGGTGGAATAATATATGTGTGGCTACAGTGAACAAAAGCCACTGTTTTTAGATAAAGAACAGTACTTTACTTCAAAGGTATATTTAAAAAATTCATTCCTATAAGGAGTGCCCAAAATAATTTTGATTATATGCTTTGAAATTTGCCTAAAACTTTTGCTGAAAAATAATCTTAAAGCCTGATGTGATGGCAGGTGCCTGGAGCCTGGCTACGGAGGAGGCTGAGGCAAGAGGATCACTTCAGCCCAGATGTTGGAGGCCAGCCTTGGCAACATAATGAGATTCTGTTTCAAAACAAACAAACAACAAAAACTTCAAGTCAAAGTTTTCCACCTCCCTACTTCTGCCTTTTTTTGACTCTAACCCACCTCTGTTGTGATTTCTTTGTATGTCATATTCTCAGATGCACTTTTTCCAAATCATTTTTTTGGAAATGTGTCTTAGTTGGCACATGTTTCTAAGTGACCAGGAAGTGAGCAGCCCGAGAGACCAGGGTTTATTCTTCTTGGGATATTTGTAACACACAGACTTCCACATTACACTTCCCAATGGGAACATGGAATGTCTCATTTGAGTGGTCTGTAGTATCTGGGTGACTGAAATGGTTTCATTTTAAAATAATCCACCAGAGTGTATTCTTTTTTTTTTTTTTAATATTTTTTAGTTATACATGGACACAGTGTTTTTTAAAATTTTATTTATTTTTATGTGGTGCTGAGAATTGAACCCAGTGCCTCACACATGCAAGGCAAGCGCTCTGCCATTGAGCCACAACCTCAGCCCCCAGAGTGTGTTCTTTAAAAACAACGACGACAACAGCAACAACATCAAATACTTGGTAAGAGTTGGAAGAAAAAATGTGGTTCCAAAGCATACTTTGACTCAGTATTATTATTGATTTTATAGAAAGTCCCCTATACCTATAGCACACCGTGTCTTCTTTATATAAAGATGATTCTAGCAATTTCATATTGCTAGGTGTTGTCTTATTAATACCTTGTTATAGTCAAAGGATGTACAAGGTGAAATCTCAGATTAAGAAGAAAATATTCCTTATTCTTTTTGATGGTTACCTAAATCTGTGTGTCCTTAAATTGTCCAATGAATTTTTGTAGGGATGAGGGGAAATGTGTAGAAGGAATTCTGGAAATCTTTGACATGCTCCTGGCAACAACTTCAAGGTTTCGTGAGTTGAAACTCCAGCACAAAGAGTATCTCTGCGTCAAGGCCATGATCCTTCTCAACTCCAGTAAGTAACCCCCAAGCTGGGCCACGTTTCTCGGGGAGAGATACTCTTTTTAGAACTGGCATGGTGTTAAAAAGAGTATTGAGCATTTGTTTGATTTTAAAAGGGGACAGTGGCTTCCTTTCTGACTTCTTTGTTTTATTTTTGTAGGGATTTAAACTGTAGTTAACTTTTGGTAACTTGAGTATAAATTATTCATTGGGTGGACTACTGGCAGTCAATTTAAAAAGTGACTCAGGCCATTTAGTGGAAAAGGAAAATAAAAAAGAACTTCAAAGTGTTTCCCCATCAGCCTTTTTGCAAGGCTCTGAGATTTTTTTCCGTGGTCAGTGTGTATCTGTAGTTAATGTTTTGGGTTCTGCTTTTACAGATTCATTTGTTCATTTAATAAAGACACTTTGGAAGCAGTCCTGCCCTTAAATAGCTCATAGTATAGAAAGGAAAAAAAGTAAACCATGAAAAATCATAATCTTAGTGCTGTACTGGAGTATATGCAGAGTGCCACGGGAGAAACAGAGGAGAGATGCAGGAGAGGGGTTGCCGAAGGCAAAGATGTTTGAACAAAGCTTCGTGGAAGAGCAGAGAGGGTTGCCTATGGATGTAAACTGCAGCGCTGAAGGTTACAAATGGTTGCCTTGAGCACTGAGCAGCCACAGCAGAGGTTCATAAGGGGAGCATCAAGCTTGGAAGGGTGTTGTAGCAAGGTCACTCCCACTTCCAGGTGGAGGACTGCCTGGAGAGGGAGAGCCTGAGGCAGAGTCCTGTTAGAGACACTGGGAGCTTGAACTAGCTTGGCATGGTGGGATCAGGGGATGGACCTGACTTCAGACGTGGGACACAAGGAAGGTGTCTAAGACGTGTAGATGGTTTAACTTTGCAGGTTTTTAAAAATTACATCAATAATACTTGGTTATTGTGAACATTCAAACAAAAGGAAAAGTTTAAAAATTACTAGGAATACCCCCCTTGAAGGCAACTACCATAACTTTGGTGACCATAGTTTGTAGTGTGTATGTACTCGCTCGTTCTCCCCTACCACCCCTCCCCCACCAGTTGTCCTTGGGAATCCATGGGGGTCTTAGTTCCAGGACCCTCTGTAGATACAAAAAAAATCTATGGATGCTCAAGTCCCTTATATAAAAAGATATAGTATTTGTATATTCCCTATGTGTATTTTCTCATATACTTTAGATTACTTACATATAATATGCTATGTATATAATTTTTATATTATATCATTTAGGAAATAATGACTAAAATAGTCTGTATGTGTTGAGTACAGATGTAGTCTTTGTTCCTAAATGTTTCTGATCCATGGTTGATTGAATCTGTGATGTGGAACACTGGATATGGAGAGCCAGCTGTATGTACAGATAGAACCATACACATATACACAAATGTAAAGTATGTGATGTTCAAAATTATGGATGCTTTGAGAGAGACTTATTTCAGTCTTAATTTTTTTGTTTGGCCCTTGATATTCCTATCCAAAATCAAGTAGCCAATCTTTTGAGACTCAGTGTCTTACTAAGTTTCTAAGGCTGGCCTCAAACTTGTGATCCTCCTGCCTCAGCCTCCCTGGTCTCTGGGATTACAGGTGTACATCACTGCACCAAGATCCAAGTATCTGATCTTGATAGGCAAATAATAGACTTCCTACTTTCTTCCATCCTCTGGTAATTGCTTAACATACTACCTTACCACGAATATGCACCAACAGACTTTTATTTTTTTCATTTTTAAAAAATTGGGACACCACATAGAAATCTCTGTATCTTGCCTTTTTACTTTTCAAAGTGCTGTGAAATTCCTCTGGGTCAGCTCAGAGAGATCTAATTCAATCTTTGAAAAAAAGACATTGCACAAGGACAGTTGTTGAACCATTTCTCTATCGATGGGCCTTCACTTCATATCCAGTTCCTTTTTTAAAATTACTGTAAACATTACCATAGTAAATAAAGACATGTTGTTTGGTACACATTTCTACATTTCACGTACTTATCATACTGCTCAGCTTACGCTCTCCCTGGTGTTCATCCAGCCTCCATATCAGGTATTGATCATTTGCTTAGCCATTGTTTGTTTGTTTCTTTCTTTCTCTTTTTCTTTCTTTATCTCTCTTTCTCTTTCTCTCTCTCTTTTTCTTTCTTTCTGCCTCTTTTGCTCTCTCTCTCTCTTTCTCTCTCTCTTTCTTTCATACTGGAGATTGAACCCAAGACCTCACACATGCTAGGCAAGCACTCTACCACTGAGCTACACTCCAACCCTTTTTATTTTTTATTTTAAGACGGAATCTTGCTAAGTTGCTCAGGCTGGTCTCAGACTTGCAAACCTCCTGCCTCAGCCTCCCAAGTAGCTGTAATTATAGGCATACGCAATCACCTAACACTTAGCCATTTATTCTTGTTGCATTTTTAGGTTATTGATTTTAATTTTTTAAAATTTATTTATTCTAATTAGGTTTACATGACAGCAGAATGCATTTGGATTCATTGTACACAGATGGAGCACAACTTTTCACTTCTCTGGTTGTACACAATATAGAGTTACACCATATGTGCAGTCATACATGAACCCAGGGCATTGTTGTCCATCTCATTCCACTATCTTTCCTGCCCCCATGTTCCTCCCTTCCCCTTTGATCAAAGTTTCTCCATTATTCCATGCTCCCTCTGACATTATGGATCAGCATCCACTTATCAGAGAGAACATTTGGCCTTTGGTTTTTTGGGATTGGCTTATTTCACTTAGCATGATGTTCTCCAACTCCATCCATTTACCTGCAAATGCCATGATTTTATTCTCTTTTAATGCTGAGTAATATTCCACTGTGTATATATACCACAATTTCTTTATCCATTCATCTATTGAAGGGCATCTAGGTTGGTTCCACAGTTTAGCTATTGTGAATTGCGCTGCTATAAACATTGAAGTGGCTGCGTCACTGTAGTATGCTGTTTTTAAGTCTTTGGGTATAGACCGAGGAGTGAGATAGCTGGGTCAATGGTGGTTCCATTCCAAGATTTCTAAGGAATCTCCATACTGCTTTCCAGATTGGTTGCACCAATTTGCAGTCCCATCAGCAATGTATGAGTGTGCCTTTTCTGCTACATCCTCGCCAATACTTATTCTTCTTTGTATTCTTGATAACTGCCATTCTGACTGACGTGAGATGAAATCTTAGAGTAGTTTTGATTTGCATTTCTCTAATGGCTAGAAATATTGAACATTTTTTCATATACTTGTTGATTGATTGTATATCTTCTGAGAAGTGTTTGTTCAGCTCCTTAGCCCATTTATTGATTGGATTGGGTTTTTTTTGTTTTTTGTTTTTGGTACTGGGATTGAACTCAGGGGTATTTAACCACTGAGCAACATCCCCAGCCCTATTTTGTGTTTTATGTAGAGACAGGGTCTCACTGAGTTGCTTAGCACCTTGTCATTGCTGAGGCTGGCTTTGAACTCATGATTTTCCTGTCTCAGCCTCCTTAAGTACTGGGATTACAGGCTTGTGCCACTGTGCCCGGCTGGGTTGTTTGTTTTAATGGTGTTAAGTTTTTTGGATTCCTTTTCTTTTTTAAATTTTTTTAGTTGTCAATGGACTTTATTTTATTTACTTATATGTGGTGCTGAGAATTGAACTCAGTGCGTCACACGTGCTAGGCAAGCGCTCTACCACTAAGCCACCACCCAGCCCTTTTTGAATTCTTTTTTTTTTAAATTTTTTTTTTTTTTTAGTTGTAGATGGACACAATGTCTTTATTTTATTGCTTGTATGTGGTGCTGAGGATCGAACCCAGGGCCTCACGCATGCGAGGCAAGTGCTTTACCACTGAGCTACAATCTCAGCCTGAATTCATTTATTAATGCTAGAAGTTTTCTGGTGGAATTTTTTGGATCCTCTAAATAAAGAATCATGTCATCAGCAAATAATCATAGTTTGAGTTCTTCTTTTCCTATTTGTATCCCTTCAGTTTCTTTCATCTGTAATTGCTCTGGCTAGAGTTTCAAACTATGTTGAATAGAAGTGATGAAAGAGGGTATCCCTGTCTTGTTCCTGTTTTTAGAGGGAATACTTCCAATTTTTCTCCATTTAGGATGATGTTGGCCTTTGCATAGATAGCGTTTACAATGTTGAGGTATGTTCCTACTATCCCTAGTTTTTCTAGTGTTTTGAACATGAAGAGGCGCTGTATTTTGTCAAATGCTTTCTCAGCATCTATAGAGATAATCATATGCTTCTTGACTTTTAAGTCTATTGATGTGATAAATTATGTTTATTGATTTCCATATGTTGAACCAACCTTCCATACCTGGGATGAAACCTACTTGATCATGGTGCACTATCTTTTTAATATGTTTTTATATGCAATTTGCCAGAATTTTATTGAGAATTTTTGTGTCAATGTTCATTAGGGATATTGGTCTGAAGTTTTCTTTCTTTGATGTGTCTTTGTTTGGTTTTGGAATCAAGATGATACTAGCCTCATAGAACGAGTTTGGAAAAGTTCCCTCCATTTATATTTCATGGAATAATTTGAGAAATATTGGTATTAATTCTTCTTTGAAGGTCTTGTAGAACTCAGCTAAGAATCTGTCTGGGCTCGGGCTCTTCTTGGTTGGTAAGCTTTTGATAGTGTCTTCTATTTTCTTGCTTGAACTTGATCTGTTGAAGTTGTGTATGTCCTCCTGATTCAGTTTGGGCAGATCATATGCCTCTAGAAATTTGTCAGTGTCTTTGGGACTTTCTATTTTACTGGAGTATAGAGTTTCAAAATAGTTTCTAATTATCTTCTGTATTTCAATAGTGTCTGTTGTGATATTTCCTTTTCATCTAGAATTTTAGTAATTTGAGTTTTCTCTCTCCTTTCCATTAGGGTGGCTAAGGGTTCATCAGTTTTATTTATTTTTTCAAAGAGCCAGCTTTTTGTTTTGTCAATTTTTTGAATTGTTTCCTTTGTTTAAATTTCATTGATTTCAGCCCTGATTTTAATTATTTCCTGTCTTCTACTTCTTTTTTTTTTTTGGTACTGGAGATTGAACTCAGGGACACTCGACCACTGAGCCACACCCCCAGCCCTATTTTGTGTTTTATGTAGAGACAGGGTCTCACTGAGTTGCTTATTGCCTCACTATTGCTGAGGCTGGGTTTGTTTTTTGTTTTTTTTTTTAAGATTTTTTTTTTAGTTGTAGATGAACACAGTGTCTTTATTTTATTGCTTTGTATGTGGTGCTGAGGATCGAACCCAGGGCCTCACGCATGCGAGGCAAGCGCTCTACCGCTGAGCTACAATCCCAGCCCCCTGAGGCTGGCTTTGAACTCACGATTCTCCTGTCTCAGCCTCCCAAAGTGCTGGGATTACAGGCTTGCATCACCGTGCCTGGCTTATCTTCTACTTCTTTTGGTGTTGAATTGTTCTTCTTTTTCTAGAGCTTTGAGATGTAATGTCAGGTCGTTTATTTATTGACTTTTTCTTCTTTTTTAAAATATTTTTTCAGTTGTAGATGGACACAATATCTTTATTTTATTCATTTATTTTTATGTGGTGCTGAGGATCGAACCTAGTGCCTCACGCATGCGAGGCAAGTACTCTACCACTGAGCCACAATCCCAGCCCCAGACTTTCTTCTTTTAATGAATGAGCTCAATGCAATGAATATTCCTCTTAACATAGTGTTCACAGTGTCCCAAAGATTTTTTTTTTAAAGTTCCCTTCCTCTTTTTTTTTTTTTAAATATTTTTTTAGCTGTAGATGGACATAATGTCTTTATTTTATTGCTTTGTATGTGGTGCTGAGGATCGAACCCAGGGCCTCACGCATGCGAGGCAAGTGCTCTACCGCTGAGCTACAATCCCAGCCCCAGTGTCCCAAAGATTTTGGTGTGTTGTATCAGCATTCTCATTTACCTCTAAGAATATTTTTATCTCCTCTTTGATGTCTTCTGTTATCCATGTGACATTCAATGGCGTATTCTTTAGTCTCCAAGTGATGGAGTAGCTTCTATTTTTTATTTTATCATTGATTTCTAATTTCATTATGGTCTACTAGAAGGCAGGGTAGTATCTCTATTTTTTTGTATTTGCTAAGACTTACTTTGTGGCATAACATATGGTCTATTTTAGGGAAGGATCCGTGTGATGCTGAGAAAAAAGTGTATTCATTTGTTGATGAATGAAATAGTCTGTATATGTCTCTTAATTCTAAATTATTGATTGTATTATTGAGTTCTGTGATTTCTTTTTTTAGTTTTTTTTTTTTTTTTTTTTTTTTTTTTTTTTAAATATTTATTTTGTAGTTGTAGGTGGACACAATATCTTTATTTTTATTTTTATGTGGTGCTGAGGATCGAACCCAGTGCCTCCCGCGTGCTAGGCGAGTACGCTACCACTGCGCCATAATCCCAGCCCCCTTTTTTTTAGTTTTTGTTTGGAAGATCTGTCCAGTGGTGAGAGAAGTGTGTTAAAATCACCTAGTATTATTGTGTTGTGGTCTATTTGATTCTCAAAATTGAGAAGGGTTTGTTTGATATACATGGATGCTCCATTGTGTGGGACATAGATATTTATGATTATTATGTATTGTTGACATATGGTTCCCTTAAGTAGTATGAAATGGCCTTCTTTATCCCTTCTGATTATCTTTGGTTTGAAGTCCACTGTATCTGATATGAGGATGGAGACGCTGCTTGTTTATGTGGGCCATTTGAGTTGTATCTTTTTTCCCATCCTTTCACCTTCAGCGTGTGGATGTCTTTTTCTATGAGATGGGTCTCTTAAAAGCAGTGTATTGTTGGGCCTTTTTAAAAAATCCAATCTGCCAATCTATGTCTTTTAATTGATGAGTTTAGGCCAATAATGTTTAGGGTTATTATTGAAATATGGTTTGTATTCACATTCATTTTGGTTTATTTTTGGTTCTTTTTTTTGGTACCAGGGATTGAACTCAGGGGTACTCAACCACTGAGCCATATCCCCAGGCCTATTTTATGTTTTATTTAGAGACATGTTCTCACTGAGTTGCTTAGCATCTCGTGGTTGGTGAGGCTGGCTTTGAACTCACGATTCTCCTGTCTCAGCCTCCCAAAGTGCTGATTACAGGTGTATGCCACCGCACACAGCTTTATTTTTGGTTCTTAACTTGACTTGGTTTCTCCTTTGATTGTTTGTTCCTTTAGTGTATTTCTTCCCTTTGCTGATTTTCATTGTTGTTTTTCATTTCCTCCTTGTAGAATATTTTGCTGAGAATGTCCTATAGTGTAGGCTTTCTCGTTGTAAATTCTTTTACTTTTTGTTTATTGTGGAAGGTTTTTATTTTGTCATCAAATATGAAGCTCAATTTTGCCAGATGTAAGATTCTTGGTTGGCATCCATTTTCCTTTAGAACTTGGTATATGTTGTTCCAGAATATCCAGGCTTTGAAGGTTTGGGTTGAGAAATCTGCTGAAATCTGAATTGGTTTCCTCCTATATATAATCTGTGCCTTCTCTCTTGCAGCTTTAAAAATTCTATCCTTATTGTGTATGCTATGCATTTTCATTATAATGTGCCTTGGTGTGGATCTGTTGTATGTTTGTACATTTGGTGTCCTGCAAGCCTCTTGTATTTGATTTTCCAATTCATTTTTCATGTTTGGGAAATTTTCTAATATTATTTCATTGAAGAGATTGTGCATTCCTTTGGTTTGTATCTCTGTGCCTTCCTCTATCCCAATAATTCTTAGATTTGGTCTTTTCATGCTATTTCATAATTCTTGGATGTTTCGTTCATGGTTTTTTAGCATCTTCATTGTGTGGTTGGTCAACTTTATTTTCAAGATAATATATTTTGTCTTCATTGTCTGCTGTTCTGTCTTCCAAGTTCTCTAGTCTGTTGGTAATGCTTTCTATAGAATTTTTTATTTGATTTTATTGTTTCCTTCATTTCAAGGATTTCTGCTTGTTTTTTTTTTTCAGAGTCTCTATCTCTTTCTTGAAGTAATCTTTTGCTCCCTGTGTTTGCTCTATTGTTTCTTTTTTGGAGTGATCAAAGGTTGCCTGTATTTGCTCTCTAATCTCTTTGTTGGAGTGATCAATTGTTGCCTATAATTGCTCTCTTATATTATTCTGTGCTTCACAGATCATTTAAATTATGTACATTCTGATCTCCTTCTGACATTTCATCTACTGTGCTGTCAATGGATTCTATAATTGTACCATCTTGGTTTGATTGGGGCATTTTCTTCTCTTGTTTTTTTTTTTTTTTTTTTTGGTACTGG
>CM053401.1:33676777-33822492 GCA_028644305.1 Xerus rutilus
TCAGCCTCCCTAAGTGCTGGGATTACAAGCGTGAGCCACCGCGCCCGGCTTCTTCTCTTGTTTTTTCATGTTGTTCATGTGTCTTTCTCTCTAGCAGTGCTGATCTGAGGTATTACAGTTTCTATCTTATAATATATTTTTTTTTTTTGGTACTGGAGATTGAACTCAGGGGCACTCGACCACTGAGCCACATCTCCAGCCCTATTTTGTGTTTTATGTAGAGACAGGATCTCACTGAGTTGCTTAGCGCCTCGCCGTTGCTGAGGCTGGCTTTGAACTCACGATTCTCCTGTCTCAGCCTCCCAAAGTGCTGGGATTACAGGCTTGTGCCACTGTGCCCGGCTTCTATCCTATAATCTTGTAGTGTCCCTGCAGGTTACCAATACCTCACCTCTGGTGTAACCGGTCCTGCAGAGACCTTGGGGATGGTCTTCCTGGTCCTGGCTGTTGTCTCTAGATGGAAGCAGCCCGTGACAGCCACCCATGGGTAGATAGGGGGCCACAGTATAGTTTGTCTCTTCCCTCTGCACGTGCGGCTGGGGTCGGTTTCTTCTGTGCATTGGGCTGAGGTCCTTGATTTTATTTTTTTTCTCACATGTTTTGTATATATTATAAAATTTTAAATATATTTATATAATTTGTATAATTTTATGTATTTGTAATTTATATTTATTATTCATATTAGATATTCATATATTATGTATGTTTGTGTATTTATAATTTTATAATATTTATACATTTATAATTTTATATTTACATTTATATAACTTGCATAAATTCTATATTTATATAATTACTCTGTGGATTGCTATAAGAGTTCCTAGAAGCTTATACTCAGTGTCTGTTTCTCTCTCTGTGGCCTGCTAACAGTCTTACTTAGCTCTGGAGAGAGCATAGGATGCTGTGCAGGAGATGATTAGGTCTGGGTGGAAGGTGGGTTAGGCCTCAAAGGAGAAGGGCACAGAAGAATGAGGAAGGGATCCAAATGTCATGTGAATGCATAGACACCCTGAAAACAACCCTTAGGTGTGTCCCAGTTGGGTCTAGGTGTGACCTCACCTTTCTAACAGGACATTTCCCTACACTCAACACACCTCCACCCCCTTTATTGTTACCATTCACCTTTTATAAAATAATAGATGATTAATAATTCCTAATTGATGCTTAAGTTGATGTTCATATGGGAAATGTCCAACCAGGACAAAATTAATTAGGGAAGAAAATCAACTTTTTCTGCTCTTCTTTTCCATCCTGCCTACAGATCTTTTTTTTTTTTTTAAATTTTTTTAGTTGTAGATGTACACAGTATCTTTATTTTATTTATTTTTTATGTGGTGCTGAGGATCGAACCCAGTGCCTCATGCATGCGAGGCAAGCGCTCTACCACTGAGCCACAATCCCAGCCCCCTGCCTACAGATCTTTACCTTCCACGTGTGCTACGATTTCTGTCTTGGTGGAAAGAGTGTATTTGCTTAAAAAGTATGTTCTCATCTCATCAATGAAGGGACGTCAGATGCCAGATTATGGGGCTTCTCTTACTTTCAGAAATAATTTAGAATTCGTTTCTGTGTTGCAAAGTGCTCCTTGGAAAGCAGTTTGCTTGTTGTTACGCTTTATAGTAAAAAGGCTTCTGTTTGGCAAGCATCCTTCTAGCCATTTGAGCCTCCGAGACATCATATTGTGTTGTCAAAGCTAAAAGCTGCATCTGTGCAGATGGGGAAGATGAAGGCAATCGTGCGCCTCCTGTGAGATCTGACAAAAGCACATGGTAAGAGAACCGCAGAAGGCAAGTGAGGTAATTACCACTTGTGATAGTAAATGACTAAAATTTGTTTACAGTAAATCCAAACGAGAAAAAAAATCTCCTAGCAAGAAAGTTTCTTGCTTGGTAGTCATAACAGTTGTCAACATGATCTTATGTGGTTCAATATTGCTGGGAGGAGAATGGGATTCTGTTTCTATGGGAAATTTTCTACTGTTGAGAGAGGTGGGTCTTTTTTGTATGCCAGATTTGAATGACTTGCAAGAATAGACTTTTTTTCTTCTGGATTATTTATAGCACTTAAATTGGAAACAAAAACAAAGCCCTCCCCCCCCCCAAAATAAACAACCAAAAGCAGGTGTAGAACCTACCCACCCCCCACCCCCCATCTTAAATAAAAATCCCTGACAGAATATATAAAACAGACATAGAGACATTGGACAAACAGACCACACAGGACAATGAGCCCCAGGAGAAAGGATACAACAAAGTGACCCTGGTTATCCATTGCCTGCTTGGAGCCAGTTGCAATGCAAAGAAGTATGTTAGGTTTCTACAGAGAAACAGAATCAAGAGGATGTGCAGACACAGGTTGATGTGATATACAAGAGCAGATTTACTATGAAAATTGGCTCAAGGGATTATGAGAAGTGTCATGGTATGCCATCTGCAAGCTGGAGACCCAGGGAAGCTGGTAGCCTGGCTCTGTCCAAAGGCCCAAGAGCCAAGGGCAGTGATGGTACAACTTGCAGTCCAGTGCCAAAGGGCTGAGAAACTAGGAGGCCACTGGAGCAAGACCCAGAATCCAAAGCCTGGATAACTCAGAGTTCTGATGTCCAAGAGCAGGAGAAGGTGAGTGTCCCAGATCTGGGAGGTAGGTTGGGAAGAGAGGGAAAGAGAGGGAGGAAGGGAAACAGGAAGAAAGAAAGGGAAGGATGAATTTGCCCTTACTCTGCCGTTTTGCTCTATCTGGAGCCCTCTGCCCAGGACGGGATCTGCCCATATTGGGTAGAGGCAGATCTTCCTTACTCAGCCCCCTGAGTCAAATGCCATGCTCATCTGGAAACACTCTCAGACATACCTAGAGATAATGCTTGGCCAGCTGTCTGACCATTAAGGGTATTCCTTAATTCAGTTGACACTTAAAATTAATCATAATTGGGAGTAGCCCAAATAGAAACCATTTTGTCTCCCTGAACTGAGGGGACAGGGTTGCGAATTTGGGGCTGCCAAGGCAGCTGGGATTTTCAGGAGAGAGGACTTGAGAAGAAAGAGCTGCTCAGAGAGAGAACTTTGGAGATCTGCAGAAGACCCTCTTCCAGAAGGCTTTCAGCTGAGTGCGAATCTGCTCATGATTAGGAGGATACTAACTGAAGGCCAGAAAAGAGTGGGCAAAACAATCCCTAAAGTTCACACAGGCTACGCTCACCAGGCTGTGGGAAAAACCCTGTAATATCCCGGACATTGGGTATAGTCCTCAGGAGAGTGTTGTCTCCATGGTGGGAGAAAGCAACTCGAGACTAAAGGCTACCAAACAAAACTTAAGAGTAAGCCTGAAAAATCAAACTATTGCTAAGCAATTAACTACAATCCAAGACAAAACTCAAGAATATTTAAAGCAGGACACTGGGGTATATCTCAGTGATAGTGTGTTTGCCCAGCATGCTCAAGGCCCTTGGTCCAATCTCCAGTGCTGCAAAACAGAACAAAGCAAAACAACAACAAAATATATATAAATATATGTAAATAAAATACCACATATATATGTGTGTGTATATATGTATATTTATTTTATTTTATTTTTTAAGGAATACAAGGGTATCAAGTACCCAAAAAAGGAAAAATTCACAATGTCTGGTAATCAGTCAAATATTAGTAAGCATGCAAAGAAGCTAGAAAGTGTGATCTATAATAAGGAAAAAGCCACTAAATTAGAAAAGACCTACAAATGAAATGAATGATAGAATTTCTTCTTTCTTTCTTTTTCCCTATTTTTTTGAGGGGAGCAGGGGCTTCTGGGGATTGAACTCAGGGGCACTCGACCACTGAGCCATATCCCCAGGCTTATTGTGTTTTATTTAGAGACAGGGTCTCACTGAGTTGCTTAACACCTCGCCGTTGCTGAGGCTGGCTTTGAACTCGCAATTCTCCTGCCTCAGCCTCCCGAGCTGCTGGGATTACAGGCTTGCGCCACTGTGCCCGACTCGAATGATAGAATTAGTAGACAGGTACATGTAGGCAGTTACTCTAATTATATTTCATATGTCCAAGAGGTAGAGGAAAGCATGAGCAGGACAAAGAGGAACATGGAAAGTATGAAGCAGACACAAAAGGAACTTCTATATGCAAAGACTTTGGGGAGTGTTTATATCAGGTGGGGCCCAGCAGAAGGAAGGATGGGTGGATGTGAAGACATAGCAGGAGTTTTAAAATATGAATAGGGGCTGGGGCTGGGGCTCAGTGGTAGAGCGCTTGCCTTGCATGCCTGAGGCACTGGGTTCCATCCTCAGCACCACGTAAAAATAAATAAAACAAAAATAAAGACACTGTGTCCATGTATAACTAAAAATAAAATAAAATAAAATAAAATAAAGATTTAAAAAAGACTTCATTGTTAAAAAAAAAAATGAACAGAGCATCAATGAGACAACTGTAGTTGTTAATGTGAACAAAATTGAAATCCCTGAAATGTAAGGGGAGATGATGGTAAAAGCACTTGAAGAGACAATAGTTTTAAAAAATTCTAAATTTAATGAAACTATAAACATGGTTTCTAAGATGCTCAATGAAGCCCAAGCACACACACAAAGGAGGAAAAGGAGGAGGAAGAGGAGGAGGAGGAATATACCAATGTACATTAATCATCAAGTTGCTTAAAACCAATGAAAAACAGAAAACAATTTTTTTTGGAGATGGGGTCTCATTATGTTGTCTGGCCGGTCATGAACTCATGGGCTCCAGTGATCCTTCTGCCGCAGCCTCCTGAGTAGCTGGGACTATGGACACGTACCACCTCACTAGACTGAAAAAAAATCTCGAAACCAGCCAGAGAAAAAACATGTACAGAGGGACAAAGACAAAGATGTCTACAATTTTGCTTTCTGAAGTGTAAGTTAAAGAGACGGAATCAGCATCTTTAGAGTTCTTGATAAAACAGTCGTCCCTGTAGAATTCCTTATACTTTCAAAACTGAAGGCAAAATGAAAATATTTACAGACACACAAAAACTTAAAGAATTTATCACTAGCAGCCCTGTGCTGGAAGAAATATTGGTAGATGCCCCTTAAGGAGGAGAAGATTATACCATATGGAACCATGGCTCTACTTAAAGGAACATCTTTTTCTTATTTATTTATTTATTTATTTGGTACTAGAGATTGAACTCAGGGGCACTCGACCACTGAGCCACATCCCCAGCCCTATTTTGTGTTTTATGTAGAGACAGGGTCTCACTGAGTTGCTTAGTGCCTCGCCGTTGCTGAGGCTGGCTTTGAACTCGCAATTCTCCTGTCTCAGCCTCCCTAAGTGCTGGGATTACAGGCTTGCGCCACTGCGCCTGGCTTCTTTTTCCAATTTAACCCTTTTTATTTGTGTTTCAAAGATAACCCAGTATTTAAAGCCAAAATAATAACAACATGCTGTGGGTTTATGTAGAAGTAACACACATGACAAGAGCACAAAGGCCAGGAAAGGACAAATGGAAGCATATACTATTGTGAAGTTCTTCATTTGTACATGAAGCAGTATTGCTTGGGGGAAAAAAAATGCAGTAGGTTAAATATCATGATCTTGAATACAACCACTGAAATAATTCTTTAAAGAGTTAGGACTAATATACCAATAAAGGAGATCAAAATAGAGCCACAAAAAAACCCATCTAAAGGAAGATATTTTTTAAAAAAGTGGGGGTGGTACTGGGGAGGCTGAGGCAGGAGGATTGCAGCCTGGTAGCTCAAGGGTAAAGCCCCCCTGGGTTGCTCAATCCCCAGTACTGCAAAAGAGAGAAAAACCAAAACCAAAACCAACAACCACAATGAGAAACCACTATATACTTGTAAGATGTCAGAATGAACTGGACACAATGCTTTTTGGTCAAGGGTCTGATCCTTGCTGGACATAAGTGGGAGAGGCACATCCTCCTCTGGGTGGGGGCATAACATTCTAGCTTGTTTCTCAGTCATCCTCTTCCCCAAGCATACAGAGGATGTGGGGAGACCTAGAACCAGTGTGTGATCTCAGCCTTTGATGAGCCTCTTGACATGCAGAGACAACAGGAAATGTTACATTGAACAACCTGTTCCAACGTTCAAATGTATTAGAAATTCAGAGGTGTTTTGTGAGCACTGTAGTTAATAGCATCCCTTAGTTTAGAGCAGAAGGACCATCCTTGTCACCTGGGAACCTGAAGATTAGTAATCCTCCCTTAGAATTAAAGAGATCAGTGAGTCTAAGAAAGAGAATGGAGTCGACCTGCAGACATTGACCCTGAATCTTCAAAAACAGTTTAAAATGGGAACATGTCTGTTTGTCTGAACAATTATAAAGACTTAAAAAGAATGAAAACTTATCAAGGGACAAGAGCAGAGGTGATCCTATTTTACATTAGAGCAGGAAATTTCTTCATGTGGTCAGGATTCTGGGATTTTAATTAAACAGTCTAGATTTTCTAATTTATTTACCTTCAGTCAAGGAGTTATATATCCTGATCCTTGGATCACATAGGATGTGGCAGATCTGGGGCTTTGTGCTTCTCAGAACATCATCAAGTGTGCCGGTGAGAGGAACACACAGCTGTCCTCAGGCGACAGTGGGGAGAGGAGACGGCATCCTGGATTTTATTTTACTTTCTTTGGTATGTGTAGAGCACTGTGCTAAGATCATCCTTTGTACTAGATCTCTTTAGTTTCATGAAAGATACTTCATGTAATTCTGTCCTACAATGAATCCTAGCTGATGTTTCCACCTCTGGGGCATGGAAGGGGTCATTTTTGTCATTTCCTATGTGTCTAACGGATGGGGCTTCGGGTCTGGTCCTTTGCTCCTGTCCAGGGCCAGCTCTTAGCAGTTACTGTGCACAGGTGTCAGGTGAGTGAGAGGGTATGTGAATGGGCCAAGCGCAGATGCTCCTGCCTGGAGAGGGCGTTGGCAGCCTAGTGGGTATTCTTCAGGCTGGTTCCTTCCCAGGATGGTTTTGTGCTAATTTCAGTCTTTTTGTATATGCATTTCCCCGTGTATAAAATTGGTATGACTGATGCCTTTTCAAAACTGTGACGCCTGCCCTCTGCAAACTACTTGTTTGATGATGGGCCCCAGGTTCTGTGTGGATCTGTGCTGTCCCCAGCCTGCAGAAGGAGGTCAGGGTCAGCCCCAGCTTCATGATGCAGTGACCTAACACCCAGCATGTGTTCTCACCCTGCGGAGGGCATTTATGCTACTATAATTTTGGTTCTAAAGTGTTATTTTTATTTTAATACATCTTTATTGTGTCCTAATGCTCATACCATACAACGTACCCATTTAAAGTATACAATTCAGTGTTTTCAGTACATTTACTATAGATGGTGCAATCATTACTATAACTAATTTTAGAACATTTTTATCACCCCAAAAGAAATCCGATATTCTTTAGCCAACAACCTTCACTCTCCACCCAACCTCTACCTCCAGGCAATGGCAAATCTACTTTTTTTGTCTATAAATTTGCCTGTTCTATATATCATTTTATGCAAATGTAATCAAATGTTTTCTTGTGACTGGCTTCTTTCACTGAGCATAATGTTTTCAAGGTTCATACATGCTGTAGTATTTGTCAGTACTCAATTCTTTTTTATGGCTGAGTAATATTCCATTGTTTAGATGGACAACATTTTGTTTATTCATTCATTAGTTGATGGACATTTGGCCTATTTTCACTTTTAGATTATTTTTTAAAGATATTGTTTTTGTCAATGGACCTTTATTTTATTATTTATTTGTGGTGCTGAGAATTGATCACAGTGCCTCACACATGCTAGGCAATTGCTCTGCCACTAAGGCACAACCCCAGCTCCCACTTCTAGGCTATTATGAGTAGTGTTGCTGTGAGCCTTTGAGAACAAGCTGTGATTTATTTTCATTATTTCAAATTTTGTCACTTGGAATGAGATTTCTACAGGTATACAATTTTGGCTCCTTTTAGAATTTGAAGACATAATGTTTCTTGATGGCAGTAGAAACCCGTGGAGCACATGTCATATAGCAGAGCACATTAGATAATAGTTCAAAGAACTGTTTATGCACCTGGGATCAATTTTAGGCACACTTAAGATAATTTTCTCTGTACTTTTAATGTATGATTTTCTGTTGTGTACCTAAAATATTTGACATTTAAATTATTATGATGGTGAGGCTGGAGTTGTAGCTCAGTGATACAGGCACTGGGTTCAATCCTCAGCACCACGTATAAATAAATAAATAAAATAAAAAGTTATTGTGTCCATTTACAACTAAAAATATTTTTAAAACTTATGATGGTGTGACTGGTTAAAAAATGCAAAAACTTGAGCCTATGTGAATTTAGTCGATTCCTCCCATAGGTGCTTGTTTCCTCCACACCAGGCATTGTGCTAGGTGATGGGGATATAATGACAAACAGGATCTGTGCCCTCAAAGCACATGTGTGCTGTCTTGTTGAGGACGAGAGGGTGGCTGTGGGGGAATGCAGGAGGACAAGGCAGATGTCCAGCATATGGGGCTTCAGGGGAGAACTCAAGCTAAACTTAGGGTGGAATGGTAGGCAGGACAAGGGAAGCTTCTGGAAGGAAGTTCATGACCAGGTTGGGGTCTACAGGAGGAATAGAGGGCTGGAGTTGTGGCTCAGTGGTAGAGCGCTTGCCTAGCATGTGTGAGGCCCTGGGTTCAAATCTCAGCACTGCATATAAATAAATGTATAAATAAAGGTCCATCAACAACTAATAAAAATACTAAAAAAAAAAAAATAAAACCGGGGATGGGGTTATGGCGCAGTGGTAGCGTGCTCGCCTAGCACGCGGGAGGCACTGGGTTCGATCCTCACCACCACATAAAAATAAAATAAAGCTATTGTGTCCACCTACAATTAAAAAATAAATATTTAAAAAAAAAATAAATAAAACCAAGGAGGAATAGATCTAAATAAACAAGGGAAGGGAGGCTGGAGGAGTGAGTTCCTAGGCAGAAGTTTGGACATGTTTAGCACATCATCTGGGCCCCTCGACAGCTGCACCAAGTGGCTGGGGACTGTTCCCCAAGAGCTGGGAGTGCATTCCAGGGTGCTGCATGAGCACATCTGCATTTTGGCCTTTCAGGGGATGCCCTGGATCAAGAGTGGAGTCTTGTTTCCTTTCCACTGAGAGGTCAGGTCGCTGCTGGGGGGGCAGTGGCAGGCCTGAGGATGCAAGGGGATTCAGAAGAGCCACTGTGGAAGACGAGGGGAGCAGGTGGGTTAGAAAAGCAGCTTCAGGGCTGCTATAAAAGGTGGGTACTGGCTGGGCGCAGTGGCGCAAGCCTGTAATCCCAGCACTTAGGGAGGCTGAGACAGGAGAATCGGGAGTTCAAAGCCAGCCTCAGCAATGGTGAAGCGCTAAGCAACTCAGTGAGACCCTGTCTCTACATAAAACACAAAATAGGGCTGGGGATGTGGCTCAGTGGTCGAGTGCCCCTGAGTTTAATCCCTAGTACCAAAAAGCAAACAAACAAACAAAAAGTGAATATTTTAGATCTGCATCACTAGACATTACGCGGGGCCCCTAGGACTGTGCCGAGGCTCTGCACTAGGGTACCTGTGCGTCTGTGTATCCTGTGCTGTAGGCGGAGCTGGGCGCATTTGAACTGAGTTGCCTCAGTGGAACTAAAACTGTCAATAAGAATAAGAGCAAAAACTGCCAAAACAAATCCACTATTACAATCACATCTGTAGCTCCCGGGTTGATGTCACATATGTTTTTACTTTTTATTACTTTGAAATTGAAAGCCTGGAAGAGAAGTTTAATGTTTCAGGAATTGAGAAGTTGGGTTTGTGGGGACAGGGGTGGGGGGAGATTCACCTGAGTTGTTATTTTGCTAATTTGCGTCCATTGGGAGGCTACAGTATCTTAGATCCTAGAGCTAGAGGGGCATTAAATCAGGGTAGGCCTGGGTGGGAAGGCAACCCAGCTTGTGGGGCCTAAGGAGATAATGTTTCTAATGAAGAATAGAGGCTGGTAACCATAAGGTAGGGAAAACCCACCTCTAAATCGGTTCTCTGTCCCAGCAAGGTATCACAGAAGTGAGATGCTGAGGACATGGACAGGGAGTGGTGCCCTGCTGTGGCAGCCTGGGGCATGGGACACACACATGGTAGGGGGAGGCAAGCTTCATAGCATGGGCGACCGACTTGTTTCTTAAACTCCATTAGGTAAGGAGTTCTCCTTGGGCTTACAGTACAATGAATCTCACTTTCTGACCTCCAGATATACTTGTTGCTGCAGATGAAAATGTCATGCAAGCCGGGCACGGTGGCTCAGGCTTGTAATTCCAGCACTTAGGGAGGCTGAGGCAGGAGAATCGCGAGTTCAAAGCCAGCCTCAGCAACGGTGAAGTGCTAAGCAACTCAGTGAGACCTTGTCTCTACATAAAACACAAAATAGGGCTGGGGATGTGGCTCAGTGGTCGAGTGCCCCTGAGTTCAATCTCCAGTACAAAAAAAGGAAAGAAAATGTCAGGTAATGGTCTGAGGAGAATAGATACACCTACTGCTATGGCAAGACCACCGTTCCCCTGGCAGATTCTCTAAGAGGTCATTTATCTGCCCTGCATTCAGCTGGGCTTCCCTTGCAGCTCAGGAGTGGGGCTGGCTTCCAGGGAAGAGCCCCTGGGAAGTAAAGCCATGCTCCTGAGATCTCCCCACACATGCAGAAGCCAGAACAGCTCAGACCCACTGGCTTCCCTCCCTGACAAGCGCATGACTCCGGTTTTTCTCAGAGCAATGACTTAGGGCTTTCATTCTTTGTCCAGGTATGTACCCTTTGTCCCCAGCAAGCCAGGAGGCAGAGAGCAGCCGGAAGCTGACGCACCTGTTGAATGCCGTTACGGATGCTCTGGTCTGGGTGATCGCCAAGAGCGGCATCTCTTCCCAGCAGCAGTCTGTCCGCCTGGCTAATCTCTTGATGCTCCTGTCTCACGTCAGGCACGTCAGGTACGGACCTGCAGGAGCTGCTCCGCTGAGCGCATGTGTGTACACGCTCAGAGCTTTGGGAAGTGTTTGTGAGTTTAAAGTGAATAGGGTAGGCTTGTCACGTTTAAGAGAAAACCCATGAAAGGGAGTGGGGGTGTTCGCACACCTATAACCAAAGGTTGGCACATAGTATTGAATGAATGTCACGAGGCAGCTTCTGGAATTTCATGGCGACATGTGAGGGCCTGTCTGTTCTTTGGTTGCGAGGCCTTAGAGCTTGTCCATGGTGTCCTCACAGGGGCGGGTCCACCCTACAATGATCCACCACCCTGAGTCATTTTCCAGAAGAGGCTAAGTCTGGCTCCCCTAGGGCACTCCTTGGGCTGGTGATTTGGGGAAGTGCACAAAGCTTTCCTAAACTTTGCTCTTTTGATGACATCAGGATATTAAGGATGAGATCTTCCAAACAGGTTTGGGAAGGCAGGGTTGTGGATGGAGCACTTTTCCAGATCCACATGTGAAACTTTGTGCTGATGAGGGGTGGCAGAAATGGCTTCTGCTGGTGCCTGGTGTCACCCAGGAGGGTAGCCCTATACCGGGACTGGATAAAGATGGGAAATAATGCTTGCTTGAGGAGGAAGGCCTAGGGGTTGTGGGGAAGGACAGTATATACCTTAAGAATTTTAACATGAGGGAGGACATTTAAAAAGACCCCTGTCCCTGTTTCCTCTTTATTTTTGCTTTTTGAAATAGCATCTCACTATTTTGCCCAAGCTGGCCTTGAACTAGGGATCCTCCTGCCTCAGCCTCCAAAGTAGCTAGGATTATGTGCCTTTGGGCCTGGCTTCTGTACAGTATTCAGAGCTACGTTTTTACATTTTGGGGAGTGATTTCATTTAAAAAAAGCTCCCTAGTGTAGTGCAGAAGTGCTTTCTAGCTTAGGAAAGATGTGATGTGCCTTTTGGAGAAAATAAGTTTGTTTCAGGCATGAGTTATGGTGCTGTTGGCTGTGAGTTTGATGTTAATGAATTTACAGTGTCTATTAAATAAAGCATCTTTATATAAACACACATAAAATAAGGTTATGCATTGATCAGCTGATGAAGATGTGACCAGAAGTTTTTAGGAACCTGTGTAGTTCCCCTAGGAGCAGTGATGCAGTATTTGCTATCTCGGTGTTTACAGTGACTTTATAGAACGTTGACTACTGTGAATAATGAGAATTGATTGTGCCATGTGCCATGTGAGTGGTGGGACACAGAAGTCAAGAAGACATTGTTTTTGACCTTGAATATAAATTACTGAGGGAGCTGGGTGCAGGAGCTGTAGAACAGGATTCTGGGGAAGTGCAGGGGGTTTGGGAGGGATGTGTACTGGCTCTGGGCAGGAGAATGGGGAAGATTTCAACATTCCCATCACTACCTCAGGGAAGGAATCTCAGTGTCTTTTTGTCCCCATAGTAACAAGGGCATGGAACATCTGCTCAGCATGAAGTGCAAAAATGTGGTCCCCGTGTATGACCTGCTCCTGGAGATGCTGAATGCCCACACTCTCCGCGGGTACAAGTCCTCCGTCTCGGGGTCTGAGTGCAGCTCAGCAGAGGACAGTAAGAGCAAAGAGGGCTCCCTGAACCCACAGTCTCACTGATGCCTGGCCCCGAGGTGAACGGGCCCACGCGGGGTCAAAGTCAGAAGCATGAACTCCAGCAGGTTGGGAGCCTGGCCTTCACTATCTTTCCGGAGTGGTCCCTTATCTGGGTATGGCTGCCTCTGTCATGTTTGGTCCTTCCCCCACCTTCCACTTCTCGGGAGTCAGGGTGAGAAAATTGTTTTCCTTGTAGTGGGGGCACATTTGAATACAGAGTTTCATGTTTCATGGCCGTATAAGATTGAAATGTGGTCCCTTTCTTACTTTCCATCTCCCTTCCACCCTTTTGGGAAATATCTTAAAGGTCTTGGAATGAATGGTGTAAATCTGACTCGGAAGCATTGCAAATTAGGATAGAACATGACACATGGAGAGGAAGTGGACTAACCTTTACTGTGCATCCTGTAGTCCCTTTAGCGGGGACCTTTGGATGCTGTCTTCTGGACCATTTGATTATAGGATTGAAAACCATAATGACAATCAGTTAACTAGTTTCACATACCTACCTCACAGGCCTGTGAGGACTGATGTCATGTTCTGATGTGTCAGAAACCAGGGGGGCAGTGGTCAAGCTGGCATGTGAGCCATGCTGTTCCTCCCAGACTTTGCTGCTCTCTTTGCACAGATCCCTCCCTCCATTTGCATTCATGGAGCCCACTAATTTTTTGGTGTGTGTGATCACTTTCATGGAGGGTTGTGGCAGACTTAAATTTATCTGCCCTTGGAGTTGGGCCTTCTCAAAACAATCGTCCCAGTGGGCCTAGCATGTGTACTGCAGAAAGACTTGTTATCTGCAGGAATGAGATTCACTTGTGGGTGTGGGTTTTGGACACAGTTCTTCCCAGGGTGCTATGAATGCAGTTTCCATCTTACATAGCAGAGGTGGAAGCCATAACTGCCATAGCAGCCACACGGGGACATGATGGGGTATAGATGTGCATGGTGGGCTTTTCTGTGGGAAGATGCTACACAAACTAGCGCATTAGTTCAGGGGCTATGCTGTGTAAGACCTGCTGAGCACACCACTTGAATAAGACTTGGTTTGTGAATTCTCCTTAAAAGAGAAAAATATTTAGGGGTAACTATTTATAGCAGAAAAATAATTCTTTTACTCCCTTGGGGGAATCTCTTAAAATATTTTCTTATCAGAAAATTTATATGGTGGGCTGGGGGATATAGAAATAGGAAAAGAAGACAAAGCACTTCTGAAATGACAATTTTAACCCCCCCCCCCCTTTTTTTTGGTACTGGAGATTGAACTCAGGGGTACTGGACCACTGAACCACATCCTCAGCCGTATTTTCTGTTTTATGTAGAGACAGGGTCTCAGTTGCTTATTAGCACCTCACAGTTGCTGAGGCTGGCTTTGAACTCATGATTCTCCTATCTCAGCTTCCCAAAGTGCTGGGATTATAGGCATGCACCACTGTGCCCAGCTTTAACTCACTTTTTAAAAAATGGAAATTTTCAAATTTTTGGAGGACACAGCAAATGTGTAAAATGTATAACAATCATACTTTAGAAGTGAGCAGTTAAATAATCCTTTTGATTTAAAAAAATTTTTTTTAGTTGTAGATGAACACAATATATTTATTTATTTTATGTGGTGCTGAGGATGGAACCCAGTGCCTCACACATGTGAGGCAAGCACTCAACCACTGAGCCACAACCCTAGACCCCCCTGTTGATTTTTGTAGTAGTGTTTTTAAAAAGCCCCTTCGAATATGGCATTAAATATATTTTCTATTTTGAAAATAAATTTACTTGCTAGCACATTCTGTATTTACTGTCATTAGGAAGATTAAACAATGTTATAAAGGTTAGTGTTTGCTAGTGAAAACACTTGAGCAGTTAATTTTGACATTGGTGCAATTTTACTAAAAGTTGAGTTTAGGGGCTGGGGTTGTAGCTCAGTGGTAGAGCGCTTGCCTAGCATGTGTGAGGCACTGGGTTCGAGCCTCAGCACCACATATAAATAATAAATGAATAAAATAAAAATACATCAACAACTAAAAAAATTAAAAAAAAAAAAGTTGAGTTTAGCTGTCTTAGATACCCTTGAACATTGAACACACCAAGTCTGGTAGTCTGAGACAGTTTAAAATTACTCTTAGTAACTCAAATGTGATAGGCTCAGAGAAATTCAGTATAGAAAACAAGCTGATGTCATAGGAAGCAGGGAATGAGTGGTCTCCAGAAGGACAGTTTTCTTTCTTTCTGGCCAGCCTAAAGTTTCCTACTATAAACACACAGGACTAGGAAGTGGGGGTGGAAAAAGGCAGCCTCCAGCAGTTATATGTCAGTGAAATTCTACTAACTATTTTTAAGACAGATTAGCAGGCAAGAAAAACAAGACTAAACAATAGAATAAGTTCCAATCCATTGCCTAATTAGTACATAGCGGAGTGCATTTTTTAGGTTGAGTGTTTTTAAAAAAATATCTTATTTTTATGTCATGCTGAGGATCAAACTCAGTGCCTCACATGTGCTAGGCAAGCGCTCTACCACTGAGTCACAACCCCAGCCCCCTTGGGTTGGGTTTTGACACCTAAAGTTCCAAATTGGACTCAGTTGGCCAAGTGCCCTTCGTACCAAGTCCTGTGTTTCCGGGTGAGTGGGTGTTCCCTGTGACACTTGTCCAGTGGCCATTATTTATTTTCCACAAATTCTTCTGCCTGCTTCTCAAGGCTGCAGTTTCCACTGCATCTGGATTTAGCCTGGGAGGAAGATGTGAATCTTTCCATCATTTCTTGCCTCAGGTCTCACCTGGGTGTGCTGGATGCACAGGTTAGTCCAATTGCAGTGCCTCCTCACCTCAGGGCTCTGGACTGGGATCCAGGGCAACCAGATAGTAGAGATAACATGCTCAGTACTCAAAGGGTGTTTATTTTTTGAGTATCCCAGGGCCCTCTTCCTCTTCAGATGAAGTGTTTTTTTTTTTTTTTAATTTTTTTTGAAATATTTTTTTTTAGTTGTAGAAGGACACACAAATATCTTTATTTATTTTTATGTGGTGCTGAGGATCAAACCCAGTGCCCCACGCATGCGAGGCAAGCGCTCCACCACTGAGCCACAATCCCAGCCCCCAGATGAAGTGTTTTGAATATCTCTGCCCATCTGTTCCAAATATATCCTCTAAGGATGGACAAGTTTTTGTTTTTTAAATGCATCAGGCTGCCCTTTTGATGTGCTAGTCAAATCCTGTGTGTCCATTTTAAAGGTAGTTTTTCTAATTCGCAGTGCTTTCTTTGAAAGTCTTCATTTTGGAGATATCTACTCTTCTCAAATAGTCTATGTCCACATTCCTTGAGGGCAGTTCAGGAGTTCTCCCATAGCTAAGCAGGGATCACAGTGTTCAGTTTTTAAAAGGAATTAATTAGGGCAAACAGGACCTGACAACTGTAAACAGGAATTGGATTACTGAATAAAAACAACACCTAACTACATTCGACATATTTTGGAAGGCTGATCCTCAGCTTTGCCTTATACTGGTATGACAGGATTCCTTTCCTGTTTTAATTTGTAACAGATCATTTAATATAAGAAACGTATTTATAGGAGATGAGTGAGATTTGGGCTTAAATCTCCAGAAACATGAGTGGCTAACATGGGGTCATACAGTCAAATGTTAATGGTTACCATGAAATGTCCTTAACACTGAGTTCACTCAGATTCAGATAGTGACTGGCTGTCCCTAAAGAGGACCAGGGTGGGTAAAACCTAGGAGAGCCACGTAGTGATTTTTCACCGTGGGTTTTCTTGCTATGTTCTCACTCCCTCTGTCCATCCTCAGGCCTGTCACATACCAGGGCCAACTAGAAAGGATTAAACCCCCAAATAATCCTAACTGAGATTTTCTTGAAAAATTGACATAAGAACAAAAGACCGTTTTTTCGGCCAAATAACAAATTTAGAGAATCTTTTTTTTTGGTACTGGGGATTGAACTCAGAGGGTACTCAAACACTGAGCCACATCCTCAGCCCTGTTTTTTTTTTTTTTATGTAGAGACAGGGTTTCACTGAGTTGCTTAGTGCCTCGCCATTGCTGAGGCTGGCTTTGAACTTGTGATTGTCCTGTCTCAGTCTCCCAAAGTGCTGAGATTATAAGCATGAGCTACCATGCCCGGCTTAGAGAATCTTAACCGTAGTAAAAAGTTATTTTAGAATTCAGTAAGAACAAAAAATTAATTGTCAACTCCTGGCAAAACCATACTATATATTCATATGTATGTAAGCTAAGTGGAAGCAATTCTAAAATTTTCTAGCAAGTAAAGATAGGGGTTGATTCCTATTTTCATCTGCTGAGGGTCTTGCATATTTGTTTATTTTTCTAATTTTTTTTAAGTTGTTGATGGAACTCTATTTTATTCATTTATTATTTATATGTGGTGCTGAGGATCAAATCCAGTTCCTCACGCTTGCTAGGCAAGCACTCTAACACTGAACTACAGCCCCAGCCCCAGGGTCTTGCATATTTTGATACTTTTTTTTCAATTTCAAGATGAACCAACCTTCAGTTTCTAGTTTTATTTCAAAACAAAATAAATACATAGAATCACACATATTTTTTGGTACTGGGTATTGAACCCAAGGGTGTTTTACCACTGATCTACATACCTAGCCCTTTTTATTTTGGAGACAGAGTCTCACTAAGTTGCTGAGGCTGGCTTTGAACCTGTGATCCTCTTGCCTCAAACTCCCAAGTCCTTAGGATTACGAGTGTGTGCCACACCTGGCTTAAAACAAAATATTTTTATTAAGATTGGTAGATTTCTTGCTGGACGTGGTGGTGCATGCCTATGTAAATCCCAGCAGCTCAGGAGGCTAAGGCAGGAGGATCGGGAGCTCAAAGCCAGCCTCAGCAAAAGCAAGGTGCTAAGCAACTCACTGAGACCATGTCTCTAAATAAAATACAAAGAAGAGCTGGGGATGTGCTGGGGATGTTCAATGGTTGAGTGCCCCTGAATTCAATTCCTGGTACCCCCCCAAAAAAAGATTGGCAAATTTTTTTTCATTTTTAAATTTTAATTAGTTATACATGACAGAATGCATTTATGCACTTTAAGATTGGTACATTTCTTTAAGCTGCCAAAAATCGTTTAAAAAACACAATCAAGGTTATATAAAGATAATGATGAAGACATAGTCTTTAGCACTTACTCACATTTACTCTTCATAATAATTACCATTATTGTAACTTTCAGGCCGGAAACTGGTGAGTCTAAGCGAATGTGCTCCAGGCCACACAAGGCAAGTAACAGAGCTGAATACAGGCAGTTCAAGTGCAGTGCTGGAAGCGGTCATGCAGTTCAACTACTTAAAAAAATATGAAAGGGCCGTGGGGGCTGCTCAGTGTTAGAGTCTCATGGCCCTGGGATTGCACCCCAGGGCCACAAAAATATATATAGAAAAATCCTTTTGGGTCACTTCCACTCACTTATAGCCCCCGCCCTTGCCCCATCCCAATATTTTTAAACTGCAGAATCTATTTATCAAAAGCACTCTGCCATGCATGGCTACTGGGACTTAAGTGGGGCCTACTAATTACACAGCAATCTCCTAATGCCCACAACCACCCTGTACACACAGTTAACAGCTTGCAAAACTCTGATACAGAAGTTCCAATTCCATCTTTTATACATGTGTAAATGAAATCACCCAGGGGCAAACTGACCTGCTCAAGGTCATACTTACCCTGGAGCCTGGAATGGAATTCCTCTCTGCTTGTCCAGCTGGCATTGTCTCTGCCCAAGGATTCTGCTGCTTAAAGTTGAATCTCAGTAGGATGGAAAGATGGTTAGTAAGTTATGGTTTATTGTGTTGTACCTTCAGATCCTGCCTCGTCAGCTTAGATGGGATCTGTGTGAACTCTTGCAAACAGCAGCAATGACAGGCAGGAAAAAAAAAAAAGATGTACCATATTATTCCTGTCCTCCCCTTCTGGGCTCATGGGCCAGTGGGGACAGCCATCACCATCACCTCCTACCTGTTACTGCTTTTTCCAAATGTGTCAAAGCTGAATATGTTCCTTGGAAATTTACCCACGTAAAAGTCTCATCTCTTAGGCATCGATGCTTTCCTGTAGAACGTGAAACCCTAGTGTGAAAATACAGACCACTTATTCTTCCTAGCTCGCAAGCTCACTGGAATTTTGGCTCCATGTTTATAGTCTCTGTGATCCATAATCTTATCTGCCTTTTTGTTGTTTTTGAGTCAAGGATCCTTTATTTTTTCACTCCAAGGATCCTATTTACTTGTAGGGCCAGCCAGTGACTTGACGGTGGGTTTCTTCTAGGGGAAGGGCAAAGTCTGAATGTCATGAGTATTGGTCCTATATTACTCAATGGTCCTGTGTACCTTGGAGCTTGTTGGTCGGCTCTAGCTTGTCATTTTTGATGCCTTGTGCCGTTGATTTGTTGACTACCATTCACAGGCTTTCAAACGTGGGCTTTTAAAAAAAATGAATAAGTGATGTGTGAAAGCAGATTTGGAGACTGGCTTTCTATTCCTCTGAGTAGTTCTTTTTCCTTACTGTGTCCTTTCAACGTGTAATGTTTATGGAACCGTTGCAGAGAAAAGTTTAATGTGACATAAATAAAGTGATTTCCTAATTTTTGTAACGTATTTGTTGGGAGTATAAGAACTTAACAATACTTGGGCTAAATGGTGTCTACATTCTGTTATAATTATGAGTTTATAGAGCCCTCTGGAAATGGAAGACCATGAGCAGTCTTCCTTTATGACATCCATAAACTCTAATGCCTGCATGGTGTTTCAGAAGAGTGTTGGGTCTGGTCAGGGTCTAAGATGCCCAATTAAGGAAACTGGTCAGTGGAGCTGCTGCAAGCCAGATGTGACGTCACTAGTGGACACTCCTCCTGTCAATCAGTGAGTTTTCCTGACCCATTCAGGAAGGACTCTGGCCTTCTCTTTCTGTTCCCAAGCCCTCTCCGTCCTGACTGGGTTTTCTTAAAATTCTCTATGCATGGAATCTCCGACGCCATTTCTCCTGACACGCTCTGATGGACAGGGGATTTGGTCTGAGGGTGCCCATTCCAACAAAGCCTTGCCGAGTGGCTTAATTCATCTTCTCCTGGTCGTGTGATCTTTACAAAGAGATCCCTGCCTTTGTCTAAGGCTTCTTCCAACAAGAAACATTTAATCTTTAGTCACTGAATCATTTGTGATTTGACCACAGTTAGTGTGTATGAGTAAAATGAAGCCCACAAAATGTAAAAGTCTTGGTATGCAGGAATCAGTTAGTATCATACCCTTTAGAGATGCAGGGGAAAGTAATTTATTCATATTGAAGTTGTCTTTGGATTAATGATTATTTGAAAAATTTCCCCACAAGTGGGGAAGGAAAGATGCAAATATTTGCAGCAATGTAAAACAGATTATCTCACAGAAGTATTTTGGGAATACATTGAGTTTTGGGTGAAGAAGGCAGCAGTGCCTTCCCCAGGGATTGGAGTGACTAAACTCTAAGACTTAAAGGTCTTGGGCTGGGATTGTGGTTCAGTGGTGGAGCTCATGCGTGGGGTCCTGGGTTCGATCCTCAGCACCACATACGAAGCAATAAAATAAAGACATTGTGTGTCCATCTACAACTAAAAAAATAAACAAATACTTAAAGGTCTTGATCTTGAGGGAATGTCCAAAATTGATATGCAATATTAGGCTTTGAAATGCAACCAGCATTTTGGCCTGCCTCATTGTCTCCTCCTTAGGGCAGAAAAGGACTAAAATACTTCCTTTGGAATGGAAGATGAAGAGGGAGATAGGAATTTTGTCCTTCCTCTCAGGATAAAATGAAGCAGGAACCCCCTAAGCAACTCAGTGCCTTAAGGAAAAAGCTGTAACATTTTTACTTAAATTTCTCTGAGATTACATTAATCTAGGAAAAAGATGAGTTATTTGGTACTGGGGATTGAACCCAGGGCACTTTACCGCTGAGCTACATTCCCAGCCCTTGTTTTTTGAGACAGGGTCTAAATTGCTGAGGCTGGCCTTGAACTTGTGATCCTCCTGCCTCAGCCTCTCAATGCAGAAGATGACCCATTTTTACATCTGCCTCTAGGTACTGGAGATGCAAGTGTGGAACTGGATCAGTAACTTCAAGGCAGCAGAAATGCTGGGGTTTACCTTCTTTGCTTTGGTGGAAGGCAGACACTGGTGCTGGAATTGTATGGAATGCAATTTCAGGTGGCTTTGCCTGAAACATTTGTTAAATACTTGATTACCTGTCAGAAGTTGAGTATGCCTCATCCAAAAATCCAAAATCCAAATCCCAAAACTTTTTTGTAGCACCAACAATGCTACACCTGAATTCTGCACAGTGGAACTTTGTTTCATGCATAAAAGTACTTAAAATATAGCATAAAATTACCTTCGGCCTATGTGGATAAGGTGTATATGAAACATTAAGTACTTTTTTAGAGTTGGTTCCCATCCCCCATATATCCCATTATGCATATGCAAATATTCCATTCCAAAAAAGCTTCAAATCAAACACTTCTAGCTATAAGCATTTGGATAAGGGATATTCAGTCTAATTCATTCCAGAAAGAGTTGGGAATACAAAAACTGGGTGATATGGTCTTGGTCTTTTGTGTCCACCTTCCCTTTGGGGCTTTCCTTACCTGTTCCCTATTAGCACCTGAGGTCACACACTGAGTCATTTACAAGCTGTAAGGGCAAAAAGGCTAAAACAACAAACTTCACAGATCAGCTCGGCGTTTTATTCAGGATCCATAGTCTCACACAGGAACACAGGGGTGCCGGTTCTCCGGGGCACTCAGGAATTTGGGGCTTGTTTATCAATTCAACAGGATGCTGATTTACCATTTCAATATGGTGAATCACTCCTTCCTCCCTGGATTAGCATCAGAAAGACATTGTTGTTGGGGGAGGTGGGAGCTGTTAGCATAATTAGCATCAGGAAGACATTTTGGGGGAA
This sequence comes from Xerus rutilus, assembly GCA_028644305.1. Lineage (NCBI taxonomy): Eukaryota > Metazoa > Chordata > Mammalia > Rodentia > Sciuridae > Xerus > Xerus rutilus. Next base: position 33,698,319 of record CM053401.1, read on the forward strand.
GGTGAAAGTCACCAAATACATGGCCGTTTTTTTCTTTTCCACACCTATTACAAGGGTCCTTTCTCCAGACAGGGTGAGGTTAACTAGATCTCAAACAATCCTGTACAAAGTTAAGTAGAATATAAAACTTAGGGTAGAATAAAAAGCCCCTTATAATATTTTAAAAATAATCTTTGTTCAATGGAAGACTACCACTGACCCGCTTTGTGATATAATTCACTACAACAGTTTGGCTAATTTTGTTTTTTTTTTTTAATGAGAAACATCTGAGTTGTACATACCACAGACGGCTTCAAGTTTCTGTACCAACCCCCACCCCCCTGGCAAAACAGTTCAACCAAACCTGAAGCATCTCTTTAAACATTGAAAAGTTTTATAAAATTAACTTACAAAAACATCCCTATCAAGTCTGTAGTTTGGCGTTTACTGTACATTAGTCAAAAGCTCAAGCTAAAATCTGATTTTTTAAAAAAATCCAAGTTTACATTATTCATAGATTCAGCATTGTTAAAAAATATGCACAAATACCACATCCATGCAATAAAGTTTCTTTAACAATTTAAAGCAATATAAAAGAGCAGACTTAGGTACTGAACTGAACATTTTGGTTTATAACTGGTAGCTCAAGATTGCTAGCTGATTGGAAGAAAACTGATTCTAAACATTTAAAATATGATTGTTTCAGTCAATCAGCTTGGTGCATATGAATTTCAGAACCATTTCTAAGGTGGAATCTGCTTGTTTCTCTAATATAAATTCTGTGATGAACGCCACTGCTCATGAACCACATTAGCTATGTTGTAATAATGCTGTTTTACAAATAAGTCAGAATTTACAAAGTGCGAGACTCTCAGGGAACTGCCCTTTCCAGAGTTCCCTCAACCAATCAACTAGCTTTGCCAAAATGCTCAGGGCAATAGCTGCACTGGTTCCCTGTCCCCAAAGGAGGACTTCATTTGCAAGTTCCCCTGAGACCCCAAGAGCCCACTCTGGACAAGCACAGAGGGAAGTGTCCACAGCAGGTCCCTGGACATTGCCAATGCTAAGAGTCACTCACAGATTGGTCTGGGGCCACGAGCTGGGCACCCATAGCTAAGAGGTTGGTGGTGCGGTGCTGGGACTGGCTGAGCCCTCTAGGTGGGGGGCGGCCCATTGGTGTACCGCAGCATGGGGTAGAAAGAGCGGGCAAAGTTGTTGGCCTGCGTGCAGCTGTAGTCCTCTTCGGAGGAGGGCAGCAAGCAGGCCAGGAGCAGCAGCAGCAGCAGGAGCAGCTGCAGAGGCAGCGCTGCCCTGATCACCCTGGAGAGGAAGGAGCGCCGAGGCCGTGAGCTGCCGGGGCCAGTGGGACCAGACATCCTGTGAACAGAGGAGGTTGAGAGCTGATCAGGAGGTTCCAGAGGACACACTCACCTGCTTGCCTGACCCCCTGCTATGTAAGCAAGAAATCCAGGGTGTGAGATCAAAAGGGGGCCAAGAGCAAGGATCCTGTTTTGGAAGAGAAACCCAGCCATTTCTAGGAGAAAGAAAACCAGATTTCTACAAGGACCTGGAAAGTGGCACCCGCAAAGCTGGCACAGTGAGTGTGGACCCTGGGGCATCACAGCTGTGACTGTGAGGCCATTCATTACCTGCTCTCTGTCTCATTCTCCTCTTCTGCAGTTCTTTCTGCTCTGAGCTGCTGGGATAAAGAAACCAAAGAGGAAGTTGAAACCAGTTCGGTCCCTGTCAAAATGGGTCTTTCCTTAAGTCATATACTTCTTGTAGGCTGTCTTCCTGTCACACTTGAGATGAGAGTAATAAACCCAATATTCAACAATATTGAGGTAAGAAATAATTGGGTTTCTTAAACTAGCATGTTTATTGATCTAGAGATCTTGATTTAAGGGGGAAATCAGGAAACTCCTTTAACAAGGCCCTCATCTTTTACTTTTTTTTGAGTGTTAAAATATACTTTTTAAGCTGGGTGCTGTGGCACATGCCTGTAATCCCAGTGGCCTGAGAGGCCTAGGCAGAAGGATCATGAGTTCAAAGCCAGCCTCAGCAAAAGTGAGGCACTAAGCAACTCGGTGAGACCCTGTCTCTACATAAAATACAAAATAGGGCTGAGGATGTGGCTCAGTGGTCGAGTGCCCCTGAGTTCAATCCCCGGTACCCGCCTTGGCCATAAAAAAGACTTTTTAGGGCTGGGATTGTAGCTCAGTGGTAGAGTGCTTGCCTCGCATGCGTGAGGCCCTGGGTTCGATCCTCAGCAACACATACAAAGCAATAAAATAAAGACATTGTGCCCATCTACAACTAAAAAAAAAATTAAAAAAAAAAAAAAGGCTTTTTAAAGACCTGACTCAAAGACTTTAAGCTACTGATCAAGAGAAGATTTCTCCAAAGACACTTTTTTTTTGTAATGTTAGAATATACTTTAGCATAGTATATTTTAATATTAAAAAAAATCTTTGGAGGAACTTTCTCTTTTGATCAGCAGGTTAATGTAGATCTGTGCTATCATGAAATGTCTAAAGGGTCTTGGAGTTCCAACTTGCTGTCATCTCAGTGACTTTAAAAATCACGTGTGTGGTTCTGACAGAAGGCAGGGGCTCTCACCTTTGCTTGGGGAGCTGGCATGGCTGCTGCCGAAGACTGGTCCCCGGTGTCCACCTCATCAAAGTCCAGTAGAGATGGGTTTGAGTTCTGAAAGCCACACCCCAACAGTTCATTTCAGAGAACCAGAAGGTTCTGAATAGTCACAAGAGCACAGAACCGTGATTCACGCAGCCTTCTAGGCACTCCTCCCTCTCGAGCTTCCAACTTTCTTGAGCAGGGGCTTGGCTCTTCTGCTCCCCACCCCCCTTGAATAGAGACCTTTTCAGACAAGAGAGAACATAACCAGGGCAAGGCCAGCCATGTGCACGGAATCCAGCTGACCGAGGGCTCACCCAGGTCACTTGATGGCCATAGAGACCATCAAGTCTTGGGTGTATGGGAGGAAGCAGACATTCTAGAGTGGAGGGACCTGTTCCAAGATGGGGGAGGCCATATTCCATTGGTTCTGAGTTAGATCCCATTTTAAAGAGAAGGAAGTTAAACAAATGACAGAATGGTGAGAACAAAGGGACCAGGACAATAAAGAGCACACGAAACCTTTGAAGTGAGCGGGGTGGTATGGGAAGGCCAGGCCCTCATGCACGAAGGCCGGAAGTCAAGGGAAACTCTCAAGTGGATAAATCAAGAAACAGCAGTATTGAGACATAGGTGAGAGCGAGGCCTCGAGTCTGTTCAACATGAAGGTAGGGCAGAAATGCTGGCGGATGGCTGCTTTCTGGAACCCCAGCGGTTACCGTGCTCTCTCCCTCTTCACATGACAAAACACATGGGAGGAGCTTATGCAACTTTTATGACCCCACTCCCCTCAGACCACCTGCTCCTTTCTAATGGCCTCCTTGCCACAGCGAGGTTACAACCCTGCCTTCCTATCTGCGTCTACTGTGACATCTTGACCCATTAAAAAAGCCACCTGTGGCCTCACCTGGCTTCCCTGCAAGGACATTAAATCTTGGGATACTTGTTCGCGTAACTGTTTGAGTTTCTTCTGGATAACATGGACCTTCTCTTCGGCCTCAATGTATTCTTCTCCATGCCCCTGGACCAGCAGGCTGGTGGAGAGCTCCTGGAGGGAGTTCACCTGAGGCTGACGTTCTACTAGTTCCCTTTCCAGTTGCTGAAATAGAAGAGTGTGAAATAGTCATCCCACGGGAAGCTGGGGTGGCCACTTGAGGCTTTCTCAGTTCCCAATGACTGCTGGGTGCTGCTCAATTCCAGAACCTTCTATTGTCATATCTGCCTGTGTCCTCAGTCTAGCTCTAGCTCTGTTTGGAAAGCAAGTGGGTTGCACCCTGCCCCTGCTTTTTATTCCTTTCCACTCTGCAGATAATTATGATGCTGGAGAAATCAGAGGGAAGGAGTGAGTGGGGTGGTGTGGGAAGACTTGAGCATCCAAAATTTGGGTACCTGGTACTAATCTATCATGGACACCAAGGGATAACTGTTCACAGGGCCTTATGTTTCTCAGGATGTTATTGTTTTTGGAGGTACCTGAGCTTGAACCCAAGGTCTTATGCATGCTAGGCAAGCACTCAACCACTAAGCTTCATCCCAGCCCTTCTGCTCTTTATTTTTTTATTTTCTTTGGTACTGGAGATTGAACTCAGGGGTACTCGACCACTGAGCCACATCCCCAGCCCTATTTTGTGTTTTATGTAGAGACAGGGTCTCACTGAGTTGCTTAGCGCCTCGCCATTGCTGAGGCTGGTTTTGAACTCACGATTCTCCTGTTTCAGCCTCCCTAAGTGCTGAGATTACAGGCTTGCGCCACCGTGCCTGGCTCCTTCTAATCTTTAGAAAGTGTCTTGCTAAGTTGCCCAGGCTGGCCTAAAACTTGGTGATCCTCTTGGCTCAGGCCCCCTCCCCCCCGAGTTGCTGAGATAAAAGGCCTGTAACACCATGCCCAGCTTGTCAGGATGTTATAAAAACTGGTGTCCCCAATTCCTGAGAGTCCCAAAGACTTCTTGCTCTAGCTCTTCATCTCTGCAAATCATTCTGCTTCAGGATTACAGAGGGCTGCTTGGTGGATACCAAAGGGAACATGAGGGCTGAACGCCCAAGTCACACCTGCCTCTGGCACTGTAGTGTACAGGGGCACCGGGCAGGGCTCACGAGCACTCTGACCAGACAGTGGCCAGTGGTTTGCAGAACCCTGGAGGATGGACATACCATTAGTTCTTTCTGGCACTCCTGGAGAACCTGGTGATTTGCTTTTGGAGCGGTGACATGAGCTTTCTGCCTCCGGTTTTCAGCACTTGCTAGCCACAGGAGCAGGTTTTGACTCAACTCATGAAAATCCTTAAAAAAACAATGCGAATCAAAGCCCTGCGCTTTCTGGGTGCTGTGGGAGAGGGAGTGTCGGGAAGGCTGCTGGCAACTTCTCACCTGTTGACAGCCATCAGTGACCTGCTGGTCTCTATGCCAGTGAATAAAAGGGCCACATTTTGATTAAAGCACAGGGCCTCAAACCAAGCAAAGGGGAGAGCAGGGAGAAAGTGGTAGTAGAGAGGAGGGGCTTCAGGACGCCCCCACTGACTGTACACATGAAGACCACATGCATTCCTCAAGTTCACTGGGCTTGATGGCCAAGGGAGACTGCCCAGGCTGTGGTGGGCTCCCATTCTTTAAAATGGGGTCAGAGCTAAACAGCAATGCAGTGTTAACAAATGCTGAGCACTTACGTGTCAGGAACGGGGCTAAGATGATACACACTTCATTTAGTCCTAAAAGGGACCTGGGACATAGGCACCAAATGATGCCTATTTTTCAGATGAGAAAACTGAGGCTGGGAGAGTCAGTGATTTTGCCCGTCCAAAGCTATTAAGCTGTACAGCTGGGTTAAACAGCTCCTCTTTTCCAGGACCAGGTCTGTCAATCACTCTGGCAGAAGGACAGAGATGGAGTGGAGTTGGGGTGGCATTCCAGCCTACAGGAATGTTTGCTGTGACCCTTACAGGTCACAGGGGTGGGTGAGGACCTGGGTAATAGAACAAGAGACTCATGGTGAGCTGTGTGTGTGTGTGTGTGTGTGTGCACGCGTATGATAAGAGGGTATCATAAGAGGGTATGGCTCTTTGGAAACATACAGTAAAGCACATATTTCCTCATACAAGCCACATTTGTGCCAAAACAGCCTCATGATGGTAAAAATATCTGCTGCTCCCACTACATGGGCCTGGCCACTGCTGGGGACAGGGCTTTGGGCTGAGTCAGCATACCTGGCACTGCATGAGCGACTGCCGTAGGTCCCCTCTCCAGCTGTCCACTGCGCCCTGGACCGCTTCCCAGCGCAGGCCCAGCTGGCGGAGTCTACTCTGGAGCTCTGTGGCTTCGGTGCTTTCAGTTGGCAGAGAATCCTTGCCGCTCATGTTGACAGAGACCATTAACGCCTTGTAGTTGTCAAAAGCTTTTAATATCTCCTGCCACAAAGGGAAATGAGTGGGTTAAGTGCTCTGGAAAAGGAGGGGCTCCTTTTGAACCTCAGTAGGGAGCGGATCTTCCACACGCTTCCCCAGGCTGTGGCTACTGAAACGAGAGCGACCTCGCCTGTGACTGGCTGGGAAGCATCAGGCGAGGGAGCTGCCTTATAAGGTCAGTGAACCTGGCACACTGGCCAGCGTGACCCGACAGCAGAGGCCTGTTCCCTGGCTGGTGGACTTGCCTGGAGGCATGAAGCGACCACATTGACCGCCACCGCCCTTGCTCTGTGATTGACTTAATAAAATTTCTGGACCAGATTAAAAGTTTTCTGGATAAAGTGTATGTCACTTTTCTACTCCTAGATGCCCCAGAAATGTTATTTCTAAGAAGAATGAGAATCCCTGATATACTAATGCACAAAGTAAAATAAAAATACACATATGGAGAGTGCTTGGATACCCCAGGACCCCTTGCCCAGGTCCTCCAGAGCTCAGGCTTGTGTTTGGAGCACCTCCATAGTACAGGGCTTGAACTACTGCTACCCTGCTCCCTGGGCTGGTCCCAGTGGGGCCCAGGCTGATTATGGGATGACAAATCCTAACAGTATAGTACAGTGACGAGATCAGGCCATAGGATCTACCAACCTGTACCCTTCCAAGGAAGGCACCACCACTGGTCTTGCCTGGAACTGTTACATATAATTCAGGCTTAAAGTTGCTGGACAGTGGCCACCAGCACCTCCATAGAGTCTAGAGGTAGCTGGGTGGAGTGGTGCATGCCTGTAAGTCCGAGGCCAGCCTCAAAAACTTAGCCAGACCCCGTCTCAAAAAAGAAAGGGACATGGTTCAGTGGTTAAGTGCCCTGGGTTCAATCCTCCATACAACAAGAACAGCAAGAGTGGGGCTGGGGTGGTAGCTCAGTGGTAGAGCGCTTGCCTACCATGCGTGAGGCACTGGGTTCGATCCTCAGCACCACATATAAATAATAAAATAAAGACCCATCAACAACTACAAAAAAATATTAAAAAAAGAAAAAAAGAACAGCAAGAGTCCAGAGGTGCCTGGGAAATCAGATCTTTCCATCCCAGGGAATCTGAGCTCTTTCTCTCCAGTGCTGCTCTGAGTTTCAATCATCTGTAGATACTGTTCCATGTAAAAATAGAACTCTGCATCTTGTCAGTTACAGAAATGATGTGGAACAGACTGACCTCTATCACACTCCATTTGCGATCTGCCGCCTACCCAGCAGAGCAGTGCGTTCACACGCACGTTCTCAGCCCCTCCGCCCTCCAGGCCTCCAGCTCACCTGCAGTCTCTTCACTCTGAGTTCCATTTCCTGGATATTGGAGGGAGGCTTTGCCATCTTTAAAGTTTCCAGCTCTGCTTCAGTTTTTCCCAGCCAAGCAATGAGGGTGCTGATATTAGAGTTCAGCTGCTGCACGTTTTGTTTCATTCTGAGTTTACTGTGAAGCTCTTGTGCTTGAATCAGTTCCCATTTGTCAAAGGCACCTGGAAACAAAGCCACCAATTGGAAAAAGAAGCAATAATGCAAACAGAGGTCAGTGTGGTAAATGTGTGTGGGGGATGCCCCTTGCAGGAGGGTCTGGGCAGGGTGGTTCTGTCTTCTGGAATATGGTGCAGCACATCTTCCTGTGCCACACTCCCAAAGGCTGGAAAAAGGTGGGGCCTGGGGAAGGAAACCCAGCATGGGGCCGCCGGGTGCTCTGATCTCCAGCTCAGCATCTCAGTTCTCTGCTTTGGTCCACACACGATCTCACAGAGCTATTAGCTTCACTTTAGATTTAGCTGAGTAACAACTTTGACAATTTCTGGACTGGTCTAATGAAAGGACACTTGAGGACACTTCATCACCTTCGTGTTTGATTTTTACATACACGTGAAGTCATTAAGAACATTCACTTCATCGTATAAAGGGCCCATTTTGTCAATGTTTAAAGAACAATTTGCAAATTGAAGTGAATGGCTTAGGGATTCATAACTACAAGTCATTTCATCTGAAAATAACATTGGCTGTTGTAGGGTAAGTTTAACAGTTTTGGTGAATTATATAGTTGGTCAGTTCCTAATTTGGGGGACTGAGGTACTGGGGATTGAACTCAGAGGTACTTTACCACTGAGCTATATCTCCAGCCCTTTTAAATTTTTGAGACAGTATCTTGCTAAGTTGTCCAGACTGGCCTCTAACTTGTGATCCTCCTGCCTCAGCCTCTGGAGTTGCTGGGATTATAGATATGCACCACTGCACCCAGCTTAATTCCTAATTAAGCATCAAATGATGTCTTAAAGTAAATGCTCCGCTCAGCCCGAATACTACACACAATCTCTCTGATAGCCGCCCGCTTGGCAATACCTGATGGCTGTCTTGTCAGGGTGGCCAGCTGCTCGTCTTCCTGCTGAGGGCTGCCATTCAGGACTCTTGGACTTTCTTTGCCGCCATCCGTGCCTGGATGTAACAGCAGCTTTCCCTGGAATGAGGCAATTTTGAAGTTATCATCTATGAAGGTTAAAGGTTTTCTGAAGAATAACTGGGTTCCGACTAAGAGGCAAGAAAAGAGGGTACCAGGGCCCTTTCCTTCCAAGGCCCACTTGCTAGTAATATGGAGGTGCTTCGTGCATGGTTAGCATTCGTAAGTGAGCAGAGCTGATTGGAGAAACAAAGCCTCCACACAGCCCAGGAGTGGGCGACATGGCACGCTTCCTCAAGGTCCCCAGGAGAACCACGGGGAGAAATCAAAAACCAACCCTTGTGCTTACTAGACTGCCACCGTGCTGGCATGCTCACATAGTCACTGAATTTCCATCATCCCTCCCCATCTCCCTACCGAGGGAGCTGGAAATGCAGAGAACAAACCACCTCCCGGGGCCAGTCATCACCAGGTGTGGTCCTTCACGGCACACACCGGCTCTTCTATTACCACAGAGCAGAATGCACTATTACTCAGGCCTTTGCAAAAACAAATGTATTTCTTTTAGGGAAAAAATAAAACTATGCTTTCTTTGAATTGAGTCCATGTGGCCTATTTGGGTGGAATGAAAAACATTTTAAAAATCCTTCGAATTTGTGGGGACATGCTTGCTTCAGACCCAACAAAAAGGTTTGAGTTTTTGTGGAAACTGGCCAGGTGAAGGACACAAGAAGTGTAATGGCTGGGACAAGCAAATCACATGGGCCCAGGGTGTAAAGCATAGGTCAGGCTGAGTCTCTTTCCCCTAGTCTTATTTCATACCAGAGTAAGTAAGAGCTGCTTGCCAAGCAAGAGGAAGTATTTCTGAATTATGTGTGGCCAATCCATTGTCCAATGACTTAGATTTGAACATGTGAAGGTAGAACTGTCTCCAAGTATATAGCCATAGTCACTCCTAGACAGGGCACTTTGACTAAATCTGATGCTTACATTGCTGTTGGTTTCTCTAAAGGCGGTACTAAGATAAAAGCGACATTTCTCTCTGTACTGAGAATGTTCTGTGGCCCACGGTAAATGCTAGGCTGCCCCCCGACTTGCCTAGCTAGAGCATGCTGAGGACTCATACAGCTGAGAAGGTGCAGATGCTATGATAAACCACCACTACCACCCAATACTGCAGCAGTAATGATGACCTCCACTCCTAAGGGCTTTCTTTTACCTTTACACACATCAGTCCTAGCAACAATTATGCAAGGCAGGGTTATCCTTGGGTGAGGCCAGCTCCCAGAGGCAAGGCAAAGTGCCTTAGGTCCGGCAGTCATGAACTGGCAGGGCTGGGAACCCAACCCCCATCCACCAAAGCACATCATCAAGTTTAAACATGGAGTCCTGGTGTTTTAGTCAGTTTAATAGAGGAAGATGTCCTGGGGAAGGAGGAGGGGAAGTAAAGCAGGGATACTAGAGAATGAAACAGATCAATTTATGTGTTGTGCATGTATGAATATATCACAAATCCTATTATTATGTATAATTATGCACCAATTAAAAAATAAAAAAGATAAATATAAAAGGCTTGGGAGCTTAGCAGTAGTTCAGGAAAGCCCAGCAACTTTGCTGCTTCACTATTTACATGGCAAACTGACAAAACAGTAACAATGACAACTATATTATGTCAACATACACAAAGATGGTTTCTGGCCAGAAACTTCTCTGAACTGGTCTGTCTGCCAGGGTCCTAATGAAGCACGGATGGACAGCTTGGCAGAGATTTTCTCTTTTTCTTGTTTTGTTTTTTTGGCTGGTGCTAGGAATCACCCAGGACGTTGGGACCTCGGGCATGCTAGGCAAGTGCTCTACCACGGAGCTTTACCCCCAGCCCCTCAGTAGAGCAACTGTCCCATGAGAAAACCAATTCAAGATGTGCCTAGGGAGTGAGCACGTGCAGTTTGCACCCAAATCTCTCTCTCTCTCTTAAATTCTAACTCTTACTCACACATTTGGGTTATATTCCCAGGAGAGTTAAGACTTACATAGACTGGTTTGTAAGGGGTGCTGGAACCTGAGGGGATGGGTGGCACATTTCTGTCACCTTCCATTTGTTTGTAGTGATGCTTGGGACGGGAAGGGCTATCAGGAACATGCCACGAGTGGCCATCAGAAATGGATTTACCTGAAACAAAAAGTTGCAAGTGATGGTCTATTTTCCAACCAAAGGATTCCTATTTAGTGACACAAAGCAGGTCATGGGTAACATGGCATCAGGTTATAGTATCAAGATGAGTTCCTCAGCTCTCCTTGCAAAGCATGCATGTTTGCAAAACGTCAGTATGTCTCAGGAGGGGATGAGATGAGTCATGCAGCTGAGCGACATTGTGCTGCACTAGATGGGATCACAGCGGAGCACAAGGAACATGAGTTGCTGTGGGATGAGTGGCATTTTGAATGGAGCTGGTATCTCGAGTGGTGGGGACACTGGGTGGCCAGGTTGGGTCCAGGGGCCAAGAGGACAGAAGAAGGCCTCTTGGAATTGAAGGGAAGGGTGACCATGAAGATGGACTGGAGACCCAAAGGGCTGCTTGTGGCTCTCCCCCACCACAGAGTCAAAGATAAAGGTTAGAGCTGCAAGTCAAAGAAAGGAGGTTTTTTTTTTCCTTTCCTGCAGTAAAGGCAGGGGTACCCTCACCCTCACCCCCTATCCCCCATCCCCATCCCCAGAAATTGCCAGAAGCACGGAAATAGTTCCAAACCAAGCCACCATGAAGAAAAGCTTGGTCCATGCCAAAGGACTTCAGTTAGATGGAGGAAATTTTAAAAGGCACCATGAAAAAGTTCCTCCTGCACAGGCCTGCAGGGAGGGGGGCTGGCATTGAGACGCTCTGGTGTGGGCAGGGAGCACGCAGCTGTGGGTGAGTAAGGCAGTGTAAATACACCATGACACGAGGACCAAGGCGCATGGTGTCCACAGAAGGCACAGGGCAGACGGGACACGGGAGCGAGGTTTAGGATGCGGTATGCGTCACGGATGCTGCCATGTTGAGACATGCACGGGCAGGGGCCTACCAGAAGACGCTTTCAAAGTTTTTGTGGTCATTTTAAGATATGCCTCAGGATTTTCAGGGATTTCTACATCTGAAAAAGAATAATGTCATTTTCCTCACTGGACGTGCCTGCAGATTAATGCCCAAGTAGTAAGTTAACAGTCGAAACATTGTCCGCTGAAAGGAGGAAACTAACTACTCATTTTTTTTTATTAGAAGAGTTTTGAAACCAGGATTTTTTCCCCCCAGCTGACTTCTGATTGTCTGTAGCAGAGGTGGAGGAAGGGGAAGGTCTGTAGAAAGAACAGAGATGCTCAGTCTACTGATGCTCTGAGAAACTCCAATGAAAAGTTAGCTGAGGAGTCTCCCCAACAGCCAGAGCCATCTGCGAATGGCCTTAAGGTTTGTATGTCAATTTTTTTGCTTATTCACCCTTTCACTGGCTCATAGGAGTGAGCCATTTCCCAGGTAAGTCAAGAGTGGGGCAGGACAGAACCCGGGAAGCTACAGAAGTCTGAGTCAGCCACAAGTTGGACTTTGAAGCTGGCCATGTTGCTAGGGTGCTAGGAACACAGCCAAACGGGTCAACATCTGGGGCTCTGCTGTTACCTGAGAGCGCACTGTAGTATGGACTCTCCTCATCGTCTTCGTGAGAGGAGGAGCCCCCCACGTCACCTGTGTGATCCCACTCCAGAGGGATGGAGTCCACACTGACGGGGGTCTCACAGCCAGACCGCTCATGGCCCAGAGCAGGGGGCACAAGATGGCACAGGGATTGGGGAGACGAGGGTTCCTCTCTCTCTCCCCTTTTACGCCAAGAGTCTGTCTGGATCTCTCTGGGGTCTTCCATGTCTGTTTCAGTCTCAGAGGCTTCCTTTTCGTCTTCCAAGCCCTAAGGGGGAAGTATCCAGCTTTTAGAATTAACCAGTTCAAGGGTTATTCACAAGAAGCAGTCTTGAAGTGTGCCTGTCTAGCAGCCACCACTAGCATTTCTATGACTGATTCAAAAAGAATTGTGCCCACAGGCTCTGCTTATTTGAGTTTAGATAGTCTAGAATGGGGCTAGAATCTGTACTTTGCAAAAATTATAGTTTTTTTTCTAAGATGGAAAGCTGAAGTATGATCATCTAAGTTAAATAATTTTATCTGGAAGGTAGGGGAAATGGCAGGCAAAGTTTCTTTGATGGTTAGTAGCAAATTCCTCCAAGAATCAGAACATTCAAAAAAATAAATAAATAAAAGGGACTTGGGGTACTCTGGATAAGATTCACAACTTCAAAGTTACGAATAAAACACCAGAAAGGCACGGATATTAAAAGCTTCTATACATTAAGAAACACATTCTCAGCTGGGCGCGGTGGCGCAAGCCTGTAATGCCAGCACTTAGGGAGGCTGAGACAGGAGAATTGTGAGTTCAAAGCCAGCCTCAGCAACGACGAGGCACTAAGCAAGCAACTCAGTGAGATCCTGTCTCTACATAAAACACAAAATCGGGTTGGGGATGTGGCTCAGTGGTCAAGTATCCCTGAGTTCAATCCCTGGTACTCTGCTCGCCCCCACAAAAAAAGAAACACTTTCTCAAGTTGTGATAGAAAACCAGAATAGTTTTCAATGAGTTCAACACGTGCTCTAGGAGCCCTGTACTGAGGAATACATTGAAAACAGGTCAGAGGAGCAGAAGTTTCAAAACTATCCTACTCTCCACTGGGTAGTGGGGACTTGGAAGTAATCACAGCTCTATATTAATAAAAGCAGAAATAAAATATTTCAGCTTGCCTCGTTTATTTTTAACCATAAGATAAATCAAGTTAACCCCTACAAGACTGTCTTCCAATTGTCTAAGCATCTGGCAGAGCCCTGGGCAGGCAGCTTGCCCTCACCGGAGCGTGGGAGGTCAGCCGCCGGTGGAAGCGGGAGACCCTGCCGAACACCTCCTGGCAGTACCGGTGTAGCTCCTCCAGCTCGTCCTCGATCAGCACGGCGTCTAGGGGCTCGCTCTTCTGAATCAGCTGCTCCCCAAACACGATGAGCTGGTCAATCTTGTTGGTATTTAACGTAATTTCCTGTTGGAAGCCCTATTGAGGAGATGAGAAAAAGAAGACTTCAAAGAAAGAAGATTGCCCCCGGGCGTCCAGTGCATGCGTTCAAACAGGGCCATATGAAAGGCGTCATGTGTCATTTTGGTTTTGTTCTTATTTTCATTTTGTCTTGTACCCAGTACTTTAGCTTCATCAATTTTTAAACAATTGACCACGATGATTTAATAATTTAAAATGACTGTGTGTGTGTGTGTGTTTCCCCTCCTTCTGGGCACTGATTTTTTTCCGATTAATAAATTCTAAGGCTTTGACACAGATGAATGTTAATCATCCTTCGGTGTGAGGGAGGGAACTCATCTGAATGATACTTGGTGAAAACAAGAACCTTTCCCATAATAAGCCATCAACGGGCATCTATCTGCCTCAGCTGACATGACGATGTCTATTGGTGTCATTAGGGGCGATAAATTTTCATTTCTCATTTTTCCTAAAATCTAGCTGAGGACAGAACAATCAATACAGAGACAAAACTAATACAGATACTAGTTAGAGCTGTTCTTGGCACCACCAGTGGTGGATTTCCCTTTTATTATACCCAATTTGAGTGGAGAAACAGCATCGTATGATGTTCTGTTTGGAACCTAAAGCGAGTTCTCTCTCATGGTGGGGGGTGGGGGGGTGGGTCGGGGCGGGGTGGGGGGGCTCATTCCAATGACCTATGGACTGCAAAGATCAGTGTTCTTGCTCATGAGAACCCAGTGATGCACAGGCAAGATGCCACCTGGCTGCTTGAAGAATTTGAAGAATTCTGGAATTTGCTCTTAGAGCATCAGGTATAATCTGTATTTGGCCAGCACGCCTCCTCAATGATGCCATCTTTGAAGAGGAGTTGAGGAAGCAGCACTTACATTCAGCTGGCGCATCTTGTCGTCAGCATCGCTCTCTGAGAAGTGCTCCACGTTGGTCAGCTGCAGGTCCATCTCTGTGAGCCACACCAGAATACTCTCCCTGGTGCCCTCAAATTCCTCCCTTTGGTTGGTAAAATGCTGCAAAGGGGAAGAAATCAGATCTGTGCTGACCATGGAAAAAGAGTTCTGGTAGTTGTCATCTTTGGCCCCAAGGAAAGGGTGTCCCGAGTGCTGGGGCAGATGCTTGCATCTGGGGTGCCCAGGAAGCCTCAAAGTGCTGTACTCTGCAGCCTGGGATCTGATCCTGGCTGTGATACCAAAATAAGACCCTATCTCTGAGCTTTGGTTTCTACCCTAGCAAATGAGGGAGGTGTGGGAATGTTGATTATGATCTCAAAGGTCTTTTCAAACACTTGAAATTCTATAGTTCTTTAAGTCAGAGATTTTCCTGTCTGCTGAGAGGCCGGGCCAGGCATGCAGAGTAGCTTCTAGATGGAAAAAGGCAAGCCGGGTGTGGTGGCTCATGCTTGTAATCCCAGCACTTTGGGAGGCTGAGACAGGAGAATTGTGAGTTCAAAGCCAGCCTCAGCAACGGCAAGGCACTAAGCAACTCAGTGAGACCCTGTCTCTACATAAAACACAAAATAGGGCTGGGGATGTGGCTCAGTAGTCGAGTGCCCCTGAGTTCAATTTCTGGTACCAAAAAAAAAAAAAAGATGGAAAAAGGCAGATCGTAGGGCTGAACTGGTGGACTGACTGTCCCACTTGCCTTTGTGTAATTCTGAGCATGTTGGAGCCCAGGGGGAGATGCATCACCTCCAGTTCAGGAGGCCTCTCAGGTGGGCAGCTGATTTCCAGAGAAATATGGCATTCAGGGCCAAATGAACATTTAGACTGGTTAACCGTCCAATCAAGAAATTAACACAGTCGGGCACAGTGGTGCACGTGTGTAATCTCAGTGGCTCAGGAGGCTAAGGCAAGAGCATTACGGGTTCAAAGCCAGTCTCAGCAAAAGCGAGGTGCTAAGCAACCCAGTGAGACCCTGTCTCTAAATAAAATACAAAATTGGGCTGGGGATGTGGCTCAGTGGTCGAGTGCCCCTGAGTTCAATCCCTGGTACCCCCACCACCGCCCCCCAAAAAAGAAATTAATGCAATGAGCTGCGTGTGGTGTGGCATGCCTGTAATCCTAGTGGTTTAGGAGGCTGAGACAGGAGGATTCCAAGTTCAAAGCCAGCCTCAGCAACTTAGCAAGACACTGTCTCAAAATATAAATAAATAAATAGAAAGGGCTGGGGATATGGCTCAGTGGTTAATACAATGAAATAGTCTAGATTACTGGAAACATAGCCAATGTCCTCCTCAGAGGGTTAAAAAACAAAACAAAACAAAAAACCCAGATTCTTATCTTCCTAGAATGGTTTCAAAAGCCTTCTGCCTTGAGAACAGAGCAGGGGTTAGACTCACATCCTGTAGCCCCTGTCTACACTGCTTCAGCTTAAATTGGACTCACAAAGGTTCACAGAGCACACCTTATGAACTATAGAAATCCAGGGTGAGTACATACAGCTGGCTTTCTGTATCCTCAGGTTCTACATTGAAGGATTTGACCAACTGTGATTCAAAGTATTCGAAGAAAATTTATGTGCACTGAACATCAGGACAAGACAAGACTTTTCCTGAGCAATATAGCATAGCAACTATTTACTTGTATTAGGGACAATAAATAATCCAGAGACAATTTAAAGTATAGGAGGAGAGGATATGCATAGATTATTTGCAAGTACCACACCATTTTGCAGGAGGGACTTGAGCATCCAAAGAGTTTTTGGTCGGGGAGGGGTCTCTGCTGTATTTATTGAAGAACTGAACCCCAACCTCTGAGCATAGTCACTGTGCTGTAAAGAAGAACAACAGCTGCCCCCCACATCTGCAACGCAGAGGGGCACATGCATGAGAGGATTTATGCATATTCCTAGGGGTGCATAACAACATACAGATGGGCGAAGCAGGGCTCTTTCTGGAAGCTGTGTACTGCCTCCCCTGACCCAGGAAGCATAGCGGAAGTGATAGAGAGAGTTGTGTTTTGGTAACACAAATCACATCAACAGGCTTTAAGAAGCCCCAACACAAATCCCTCTTTAAAAATGAATGTTGGCAGCTGTGGGCTGCTTTGTGTGGGGAGAACACTAAGACAGCTTAGTCCTCCAGTGAAATCTCCCCGCTGCAGTTACAAGCCTGCCACTGCCTGTCACATATCGTCTCTCTCTGGAAATCTACAAATAACCCCAGTGCCGCAGGACAGGTTACCCTGAGTCTCCGCAGGATGGCTGTGACCCGCTTCTGGAGGTTGTCCCAGCGCTGGTTGCCCTCGTGGACCATCTGCTTCAGTTTGCTGGCTGAGTCGGTGCGGTTCTCCCGCGCCAGCCGCCGGTACTGCTTGTTGATGAGCTCCAGCTGAGTGAGCCGCTCGTGGATCTGCCGCTGGAAGGCCTGCAGCACATGGGGGTTGGTGTCAAGGAAGCAGAGGGCTGGGACATCCCTCTCCCCGATCCCAAGGCTTGTTCCATGTGGCCAGTCCCCAATCTGCACTGGTAATAGAGGGTGACTTTACCAGGTGTTTGGGTACCAGAGACTGAACCCAGGGTACTCTACCACTGAGTTACATCTCCAGTCCTTTTTAACTTTTATTTGGAGACATGGTCTTGCTAAGTTGCTCAGGCTGGCCTCAGATTTGCAATCCTTCTACCTCAGCCTCCCGTGGGTGTGCCACTGAGCCTGGCTATCCCCAGGTCTTTGATGCTAAAGCACAGGCTTCCAAGGCCATCATGTGGCAGTTGGCATACATGGGTAACACCTTGCAACACTGTCTTAGCGGCTAGTGGCAGGCTGGGGACTGTGCAGGCCCCACCAGAGGTGGGGGAAGTGGGCATTGGGAAGTCACTTAGCAGCTTTTGAGTGGCTGCTGTCTTGGTCACTAGCAGAAGAAAGGACGGGGAAGGCGTTTACCTCAAACCTCTTCAGCTCTTCTTTGGCATTTGTGTACAACACCTCAGAGGAATTGGGACAGGCTGCTGTCCTCTCAGCAGACTTGAGCCAGTCCTCGAAGCGGGAATAATCATCTAAAAACTTCTGCCACAGGCGCCAAGTCTCTTCAATTCTGATGGGAGGAAAGTGGATTAGCCAGCTGCCCATTTCCACCCTGTGCCTTTTGGACTTGTTCTCACCACCTGACAGGGCCCATTCCCAGCTGCCTTACGCTCATGCTGTTAGGGAGAGACCCTGCTACCCGTCCGGGAAATATCTGAGGATGCTGCTTCTGGTCTGTGCACCTTCCTTCTGGGAAGGCCAAGCACCTTGGAGTTCCTGCCTTGCAGGGCTGAAAACCAGGAGGTTTGGCAGTGCTTCCTGGGTAGGTAAACACAGCAAGCAGCAGCCACAGAAGAGCTGGGGGAAGGAGACACCCACTGTGTTTTTTTTGTTTTTTTTTCAATAATTCCTTAGTAAGCACTGATCACCCTACTAGGTCCTCTCTGCCAATACCTGGCACATTTCTAAGTGATGTGAATAGAGCACAGTTACTACGACTGAAGGCAGGGGGTGCACAGGGTTCTGCAGGCCACTGCACAACGTCCAGGGCCAGCAGGGTCCTTACTTCATGCGTCGCTCCATTGACATGGCACAAATGTTCCTCCAGCGCCTGTCCAGGCTTCTGGTGGTCTGCTGGATGGAGTCACACTCAGTCTCGTTGGCACAGGCGTCGGAGTCATGCAACAGGACATCACAGATGTTGAACACGGACTCCACCCCCGCACTGTGCTGTTCGATATCTCGCTGCAGATCCTAGGATTGCAACAGAGTATGAAAGCCCTGAGACAGTGGCAATGGATGGAAGGCTGGCATCAAAGGTCCTCTGCTCATCCCACCCCCAGCCTAGCGACACAGTCCTGGGTGCACTTGGGACCTGCAACACAGGCTCAGCCTGTCTTTGTATAGCCCTGTGCTATTGCACCTGACCTGAAGCCTACATGCTGGCTACTGGTGGGATTTTTGTGTTGAACTATGTGAGGGGTGAGAATGGTGGGGGTGCCCAGCGCACACTGACAGGTGGCCCTACTGACCCTGAGAAGCTACTGCTCCACAGACTTTGGGCATGCCTGCAATCTAATCCGAACAACCAACCCCAAAGCCTCCAATTTAGATTTGGTTTTTGAACTGTCCAAACCTCTTCAGCAGGAGCTAAGATGTTAGCAACAGAAACTATTAGGCTTGTACAGGTCACAGAACTCCAGAACCTATAAAGACCCCTGTGCTGTCTCTCCATTCACGCTCTGCTGTGTGGGCAGCTGTACGGGTGTGCACAGGCTCTCCATGAGCCCATCAGGGGCTCCACAGGTTCCAGTGAAGAATCCTGGAACTCCCCCACCCAGGGGTTCAGCCAAGACTGTGACCTTGGGAAGGGGAAGGGTCTCTGGAGTCTTCTCCTATGATAGCGATAGCTATGCGTTCTCAATTTGGAAAAACAACAACAACAACAACAACAACAAAAACCACATATGAAAATACATTGCATGGTCACAGGAAAAAGATGGAAAACTTCCTTAAGAGTAAATATGGGGGGGCTGGGGCTATAGCTCAGTGGTAGAGCACTTGCCTAGCATGCGTGAAGCACTGGGTTCGATCCTCAGCACCACATATAAATAATAAAATAAAGATCCATCAACAACTAAAAAAAAAAAATTAAAAAAAAAAAAGTAAATATGGGAATAGAGATGTAGCTCAGTGGTAGAACACTTTCCCAGCATGCATGAGGACGAGGCCCTGGGTTTGATCCCAGCACAGTAAAACACACACACACACACACACACACACACACACACAGAGCTTTTTTCAATCATTGTTTGGTAATACAACCATTTCTGAAATTGTGCAATGGTTTAAGTAAGCCACTATTAACTCTACTAAGCCATAAACCAGTTTTCAAGAGGATTACTTTATAAACAGTGGCTGCCACCAGCTGCAGAAAGGCAGCAAGGTCATTCCAGGTCACTTCAATATTTAATTTTGGAGACAACTACTATATGCCTAGATAGGCCTAATGTTTTTTTTATATTTCTTCTTTCAAATGCACAATCTCAACTGGATCACTGTGTGTTTGGGTGGATTTGAGAGAACAAATGCTTACACTCCACCTGAATTCTAAATCAGCCAGTTGCTAGCACAGATCCCAAGTAAACATAGGCACCAAGTTAAAGTCAAAAGAAACATCTCTTCCACTTGGTCACCCTATGAGCCCAGGGTGAGATGTTTAGAGTGGGTTTTTAAAGCTCTGCAGCTCAGGAAGAATGCCAGAAATGCTGTAAGGGTGGCAGTGCCCCCAGGGTCAATACCAGAACTAGCTTTAAAATTATTACATTTAAGTTGAATTCCAGTTTTTAAGAATTCTTACTGGTTTATAGAATTATAACAGAGTTTTCTGGAATTTACTGTTATTGATACATATTCCTTTGAATTATTAAAGTAATAACAGTAATTTAGCACAGTGGTGCTAATTGAGTAATACTGACAATTTAATTGAAAAAATGCCCACGATTTCACCTGGCTCCTGCTGGGTAGAATCTGGCTGAAAAGCTCAGAGAAAGTCTAGTCTACGGATAAACATGAATGCCATGTATTTTAATAGATTCTTTGCAGTTAACTTACATTATTTATTTAGCTTATATTGAATAAATGTTTAAAGAAAATTTAATAAAAAGCAGGGTAAAGGACAGAAATGAGATCTAAACCAAGTTAAAAAAAAGACTGTCCACGTTTTGGCTTAAGAGCAAAAGCCCAACATTTTCAACAACAACAACAAAAATATAACTACCCCCCAAAATAGCTTCTAAAACACCAGAGTGGCTTACGGATATTATAGTATGAACTAGTTATCATGTACAAAATCAAGTGTTGGACTATATTTTAAAATGCAAATCTTCCAAGTCCTAGACAAGTAATTTTCTGCAAATCAAATAAAACAATCCTACTGTTATGCTCATTGAGGCATAAGTCTGAACAATAATTACATTTCAGAGACTGCCCAAACTCTGAGAAGAACTAGGTTTAAGGAATGGCATAAGACAATGTGAAAGACTTTTTTTTTTTTTTTAATTTTTTTTAGTTGTTGATGGATCTTTATTTTATTCATTTATTATTTTTATATGTGGTGCTGAGGATCGAACCCAGTGCCTCACGCATGCTAGGCAAGCGCTCTGCCACTGAGCTACAGCCCTAGCCCAAGACTTTTACCAAGGGTTTTGGAAAGGGGCTCCTGTTCGCTCTGTTTTCCTGAGCAAGTGACAGTGAAGTTAGGAAAGGGTGGAGAAGGAAGAAGGGGCTCAACAAGAGGAGATGGAGGAGACGTGAAGCCAGAGAAGAGATGCAGCCAGGAAGGATAAGGTTAAAAAGAAACCCGAAAAATAAGATAAAGAAAATCGCAGCTGGTTGCAGTAGCGCACACCTGTGATCCCAGTGGCTCAGGAGGCTGAGGCAGGAGGATCATGAGCTCAAAGCCAGCCTCAGCAATGGCAAGGTGCTGAGCAACTCAGTGAGACCCTGTCTCTAAATAAAACACAAAATAGGGCTGGGGATGTGGCTCAGTGGTCGAGTGCCCCTGAGTTCAATCCCTGGTACCAAAAAAAGAAATGAAAACCACAGAAAGGAACCACTGAGGGTGGCTCCAGGTGGTCTTCATGGGAAGGGCTTGGGTGGCAAGCCAGTCAAGCAGGGTAGTGTTGGGGGATGATTAGGGAACTTGGAGTGAAGCTGAGTGGGCCTGTAGGGGAGGCGGGTATTGGTCCTCACAGAATGAGAGGACAACTAACAATGTCCCTATGTGCCATTTGGCACCCTCAGGGAATCAAAAAACCAAAACACAAATCAGGAGAGAAATGTTAAAGACTCAGTGAAAGTGGCTCATGATTTAACAGTCACAAATGGGCTACCACTTCCTTTGCATTTTGAAAGAATGACCCCCATCACCAAATATCTAAAGGAGTTCTACCAAAGAAAGAAGAAACCCAGAGGAGTCTCATAGAGCCTAATCCTTCCTCACCAGATCTCCAAGGACATTACAAAGAGGATCCAGCGACATCATGGCTCTTAGGGAGCTGGGGGCAATTGCTGAAGGCAATACTAGGCAACCCCAAGCTTTTAGGTCCTTTATTGGAGGTAATCAAGCAATTTATTATATTTATTAGGAATGGAAAAGTAAGGTTTTAAAAAAGTGACCCATATATAATTCATTTGTGTTTTTAGTGTTTTGGATGGTCTAGGTTTAGTATAAGAAACACATGCTAGTTCGTTCTATTCCACAAAAGTACTAAAACTTTCCTCAGGTGTCAGAATAATGAAATTAATCCACTCCCTTCCAAAGATGTACAGAACCTGAGAATATGTTAGGTTACAAGGCAAAGGAGAATTCCATTTGCTAATCATTTGACCTTAACAAAGATGATTTTAGATTATCTGACTGAGTCCAATATCATCCCAAGAGTCCTTAAAAATAGAAGACTTAGTGAGAGCAAGATGCACCTATGGAAGAATGGCCCAAACAATGTTGATTGACATCTTAGAAGGTGGAAGAGGCGGGCCAGGAGCCAAGAGATGTGGGAGGTCTCTAGAAGCCAGAGGGCAAAGACAGATTCTCCCATGGAGCCCTCAGAAGGGCAAGTTCCATGTTGGCACCTTGTCAGAACTGTAAGATAATGCATTTGTGTTTTTAAGCTGTTACAGCAGCAATAGAAAATTCATCTTTGCAGTAATGGTAGTCCTAAATACTAACTCCACAACTATTTTAGTAACCAATAGGATAAGAATTCCATTATGGTAACTTTGAATTCTCTAAAGAGGGATATCTCAAATCCACCAGATTGAAATTATGTATCGTTTCAGTATGGGAACAAATAGGCCAAGAGAATGGCACTTCTAAATTGTATGCTTTTGAGAATAAATACTCTGTAATTACTGTGTGTCGTATTTCAGATTTATAAAAAGTTAACATAGTTTTCAGCCTCTACTAAATTCAACCAACCATTCTTTTTTTTTTTTTTTTTTTATTTTTTTTTTTTATAGTTGTAGATGGACACAATGTCTTTATTTTATTGCTTTGTATGTGGTGCTGAGGATCGAACCCAGGGCCTCACGCATGCAAGGCAAGCGCTTTACCGCTGAGCTACAATCCCAGCCCCAACCAACCATTCTTTAAGAGCAAAGATTGCCAGCTTCCTTACTCTTTATTTTAAAAAACCCCCAAAACAATAAACCTCTCCACTTAGAGTTGACAGTTATTTGCAATGTCTTATCTATTAAGAGACTAGAAATTAAGAAATCCATCCAACAGATCACACTTGTAAATGAAGCTGATGATGCTCCACTGAGAAATGCATCAGAATCTCTAGAGTGTCCATTAAAATTCTTTGATACTTATATCAGTATTCTTTCTCCACAAAGCAAAGACAGAATCTAGATGACCTTAACAAAAAAAAAAAAAAAAAAAAGACACTCTTAGATATCTGAAGCTAAGTGGAAAAACCAGCACTTTAAATTTGTAGCATTGCTAAATCATACTAATTTGAAAGCCAGAATAGGCATCATTTAAAGAGTAAATGTAATAGTACTTTAAAATATTAAGAGTAATATCCAATACTTGGCTCTATTTATGGAAGCATGAAATGTCACTCGTAACCATTAAAAGGATGGAACTGATCTCAAGAGAACATGTCATCAAACAAGCAGCCTTCTGGCCTTGAATCTGGGGAACGTGCAGCCCCCGTCTCTAAGCACCCTATGATAGATACGTGGTAAGGATGAGCACAGGGGAGGTTTAATGGGACAAAAACAGACTCGAATCTAAGACTCATGGCTTATGTGGTTGAAACCATTTGCCTATAGCATGAAAGAAAACAGATGAACAACAGCCACAGAAAGAATAAGATAAAATTGATTATTTAAAAAATAAAGACAAATTGGGCAGTGCACATGAAAATGGCGAGTATGAACTCACAGAAGGCAGCAAAGCAGATGCAATAAACCAATGATGTCGGAGAGCACCTGCCAGGTGGGTGCAGTGGTAAATGCTGCCAGAACTCAGTGATTTTCAAGATGCAGATTTCCAGGATTAGCTCAGAGCATGCATATATATATATATATATATATAACTGATGACAAAATGCAAAATGTGGTAAACTCTGTAAACCTTGAGAAGCTCCCTGAACTTCTTGGTCCAAGCATGCTCCTTATCACACTTTTGCTTGTTTAAAAGAACTGATTTAAAAAAAATTTTTTTGAGACAGGGTCTCACTAAGTTGCCCAGGCTGGCCTTGAACTTGTGATTCTTCTGCCTCAGCCTCCCGAGTAGCTGGAATTATAGGCATGCCTGTCTTATAATTTTATTTTTTTAAAAGCTCTGTCACATACAAAGAGTATGATCCCATGAAACCTTTCCTTGGTAAGAAAAGTTACTTCTTTTCCAACTTGTTGCCTTTCATAACTATATTAGCAAAACACAACAAAGACTGAAGTTAATAAAAAAAAGAACTAAACTAAAAAAACAAATTTCTCACTCAGATTAAGGTCTACATCTTAAACACTATTTAAACTGTTTCATAAAGCGCTAATATGAACAGGTGGGCCTTCAAGAGATGGATGCCTCACACATACAAGAATGCAGAACAGTGATAAGTTTTTTCTTTCTGGAAATGCAATATTACGAAATGCAAACATGCTGAAACACACAGCAGATGTGGGCAGGTCTGTGTTCATTATCAGACTTCCATCTTAGACACCTCTGCTCGGACATAGCTCACTTCCCATGGCCCCACCTGCTGCTCCGCGAGCCTCTTCTGGATTTCCTGATCGTCACAGACGTCGTAAACAACCGGCTTCGAAAGCTCAGACTCGATGCGAGCCAACCAGGTGCGAAGGTTGCTCATGTTTTTGTCTAACTGCTGAATAAAAGCAAATGTCTCCTTCAGCTTCTTCACCCTGAACATATTTGTAGAAAAAAAGAGATGGAAGACAAAAACTCAACATTTAGTGGTAAGAAGAAGGGGCCAGCCAATAAGGGTGTTGGTGGGTAAAGAATCAAAACTTGCTCTGATTTTCTAGCAGTAACAACTCATGTCACCAGATGAAAAAGAGTTTTCACAGAATAGGTGCCACTTTGCAAAACTGTCACCTTGGTTGATTTTCGTATGGACTTAGTCTACCCATGCAAACAAGGATGTCTATCATTCCCAAAGTGGGGGCTCCCGAGGCCTTGTCCATCTTGCTGGGGCTCCAGAGGTAAGATGTCATTTTTCTAAAATAACCACTTTTGGCTTCTTCGGCCCCATTTCTGTCTTGGGTATGCCTGAGACTGCAGCAGTCAATGGTCTTCCCAAGAGATTAAAGATGTCACACGCCTGGCTAGTTGGTAGTTAGCCCACAACGTCTCTCATGGGACTTTGCTCTGAGCAAGGGAACAACACGTGCCAAACCCACCCCTTCAGCCGGGTGGACAGTGCCACCAAACCAGCCCATGTGAGTAGGTAGTCGGGCACCTGCCTGTCAGAGGGAGGGGGCGGAGGTGAACTGTGCCCTCCAGCACAGTCCTAAGTGCTGGCTACCTGGCCAACCTGGCTCAGATCCCGCCTAGCCTGACTTGGCATGGAGCAGATTTGGAAGAACACACGTGGTGCTGGTGTAACGTGGTGCGCACACCAAGACGAAGTGCTACTGAGGGAGAACCACCATTTTTTATGAAAATACTGAAATAAAATGTGTCAATAAACTGCTTTCATGAAAGGCCTAAAGGAGTCTAAGCACCTGTGATAAGTCTGTGGTGAGGATGATCTCGGGGACTTTCAGTTAATCCCAGCTACTTCAAGTAATAGCTACAGTTGAAACTTCCCACTTACCAATACTCATGCTGGAAGATGCTGTCAGAACTGCATCCCATGGCTGAGAGCGCTAAAGAGAGAAACTGGGGTGCTGACCCTAACTCGTGGGGAACACACGATCCTCTACGCCACCACTGCCTCTTACTTAACTGGACAACTTCCTATCAGCCTCCTTGCCCTCCTACCCACCTTTGGTTCTGAAGCCGAAGTGTATATCCTGGAAGGCACGTCTGATCCATGGCCACAACACAACAGTCGTCTCCCTTCCCTGACAAACCAGTTTAACCACGTGATCTCCTCGAGCATTCAGTGGCCTCTGCCTCTAGCCCTTCAATCTGCAAAGCAACTCCTCTTTCTTTCTGGAGCTTCTCTCCACAGTCCCTCCCCCACAGGCTCCCACAGCATCTAGGCCTTCCACTTGGTGCCCTCACGGTGAATCTCTGCACCTATCAGCCAGGCAGTACTCCCACACGGCCTTGTGGGCCAGAGGGGTCCACAAACATTTGCTGAATGAATAAATATAGCTAAGCACTTCTCCTACAGCCTTGGATTTGGGTAGACCATAGAGATGTGTATTTTGTTTTTGTATCTTACAATGGACCAAGTCAACCCTGGGAATGCCTGCTAGTTCCAGCTCTATTTTCAGTAACTATGATTTAGGGAAAATCCTTTCCACTTTATCTTTAGTAGGTCTCTGAGGTCTCCCAATTCAGGAAGTGATAGCATCCAAGTGAGCTTAAGGCCAGAGCTAACAAGGTGAGCAGCCCAGAGTCAAGTCCCATTCCACTATCTATGAGCTTGCTGACTGCCTGTTTCCCTTTTATCTGTAAAATTAAACACCTTGCAGTGGTTGTGAGACCAAAATAACAGTGCATGCATGTAGAGCCACTGGTGCATAATAAATGCTCCATAATAGTAGCTCTTCTTTTTTTTTTTTTTTTTGGTACTGGGGATTGAACTCAGGGGTACTCGACCACTGAGCCACATCCCCAGCCCTATTTTGTGTTTTATGTAGAGACAGGGTCTCACTCACTGAGTTACTTAATACCTCGCCGTTGCTGAGGCTGGCTTTGAACTCGCGATTCTCCTGTCTCAGCTTCCCTAAGTGCTGGGATTACAGGCTTGAGCCACCGTGCCCGGCAATAGTAGCTCTTCTTATGCTGACTGAGGCTATGAAAATAATAATGCCTTGTCCATTTGGTACTGGACCTCACCAAGTACTTTAATAGGTGTTTTAATCTTATTAGCACAGACTGTTCAGGCTTGCAAGCTGTAGAGTCTGGTGGTGAAGGACACAGACAGGCCCTGACCACAGGGTTTCAGTCCTGGGTGTTTAATCTCATGTGAAAAATGGTGTTAACCAGTAGCACCTTCCTTCCTGGGTAGCAGAGGACCATAGGAGATATAATGCATGAAGGGCACTGGGACATGCCTCACAGGTAGATGCCCAGGGACTTTGGGCACGATCAGTTTTAAGGAGGTATGTTCTCCAAATTGCATTCTTACTGCTAACAAGTTGCCCTCAAAGTCACCAAGATGATTCATTGCAGAAGAAGTAACAGAAGCCCAGGCCAGGCCATTGTCGCCTGGATCCCTGCTTCATTCCCATGAAGTTAGTGCTATATCATCCTCACGCCAACCTGCCTGTCCAGGGACCAGAAGTCTTCCACACAGTTGGGAAGTCTGCCCTCCTGGGAGGCTCTGCTGGAGAAGAGGCCAGGGCGGAGCTCAGGTTCAGCAGCCTCCCTTCCCTTCTCCCAGGATGGCAGCTGCTCACTTCCTTCACCTAGCACCTGACTCTATTCCACCATAAGAATCCCAGCTGCTTTCTTATTTTAAAAAGAAAGAGGGCTGGAATGCAAAATTTTATATGAAGGTGACCAACAAGCAAGGAAATAATCTGGGTGTAAGAATACAGGGATGTAGTGATCTTGACTTACTTCAGCCCCAGGGGTTAGCCGGGCCATGCACGATAACTCCTGGAAGAGGGGGAGGAATAATTTGCTTGGCTTCCCAAGTGATGTGTAAGGGGTGCTCCAGACAAACGAATGGGGCATAGGTCTAACATACAGGCTACGCATCCCTGTTCTGAAAATCTAAAACCTGAAATATTCCAAGATCTGCCACTTTTTGAGCACAATCATGATGCCACGAGTGGGAAATTCCACTTTTTACCTCATGTGATGGTTCACATCAGAACACAGGCATACTAAATTTTATTATATAAAATGATGTCCAGCTGTGTATAAGAATCCTAAATGAATTTTGTGTTTAGACACAGGTCCCATCTCCAAGGTATCTCATGATGTATGTATGAAACTCTAACAAAATCTGAAACCCAAAATACTTCTGTTCCCAAGCATCTTGGATAAAGGATACTCAATCTCTATTAGAGTTTATATGGCTAACGCATTCTTTTAAAGTCTCCACATTGGATATGATTTTTTAATTCATAAACCTTATTACTAAAATGGAATATCTGTATAACAATAACATCTAACAGGCTGACATGTGCCAGGCCTGTTGTGCTTCACATGTTAGCAATTCATTTAATCCTCATAGCAATGCTAAGAGATGGGTATTATTATCATTCCTATTGGACAGTTGAAGAAATGGAGGCCAGAGGTTAAATAATTTGCCCAAGTCACATGGCCATTAAGCAGCAGTGGGGAGGGGGCAAGATTCTAACCTGGGCAGCCTGGCCCAGAGGTATTACCTTATGGCCCCTCATACATGCCTGCATACACTAATGTGCACCTATTGGTGGCATAGCATGGTTTTTGTTGCTGTTGGGGACATGACCAGAAGTCTGGACTCATGGCTTCAAGATATACTACTGCATTACTGGGGGTAGAAGCCAGGCCACTCAGTGCTAGACTTTGTAGCTCTAAGCTGGTGCGTGGAGAAGAGGTTAGAAGGCTCAGATATAAGCCAGGTGTGGTGGCCCACGCTTGTAATCCCAGCACTTAGGGAGGCTGAGACAGGAGAATCGCTAGTTTGAAGCCAGCCTCGGCAACTGAGAGGTGCTAAACAACTCAGTGAGACCCTGTCTCTAAGTAAAACACAAAATTGGACTGGAGATGTGGCCCAGTGGTTGAGTGCCCCTGAGTTCAATCCCTGGTACCAAAAAAACCCACAAAACCCCCCCAAAACCCAAAAGCAACCCTCAGGTTGCTCTGTTTCCTGTTTCCTTCCCATGGTTTTCTCTCAATACATTTAACTGTTTGCTTAATCTTGGTTGCTGTGCACATTCTGAGAATCCAAAGATAACTGGAAGATAGGTCTTATTCCCATAGAGCTCATGACTTTACAATTTAGATGTTATAATAGGGGAGATGCACAATAAAGATCTATTGAGGAGGTACACTTATACTTTTGAATTTTTTTTTCCATAAAAGAGGTAGTCATATTATATTAGAAAGAAGAGAAGTAAAGACCAGAGCACATCAGAGCTCTTTTGCCAGAAAATAACATGGAGCCCTACTGTGAGCCACATGTGCCCCTAAACCCAATTTCCAAATGAAGTGGAACAGGCACACAAATCATGTGCAAACTTAGGGTAAATTAAAGAGGAAGAGAAGGCAGAGGGAAGGCAAGAAGGTCGCCAAGAAGCTATATAGCATTCATCAGCCAGGATTTAACCTATTCCATATATCAACCTCTGTCTGGAAGCATAACACCCCAAATGCATGAGAATCAAAATGTTGCTTCTCAGATAGATAATCATGTTACAACTCACTCCAGGAACATCAGATGCATCGCTGAGTTTTGTAATGTTCTGTTCTCTGCAGACACTGTAACCCAAATGTCACCCTTCCCAGGTCAGGAAGTTATGTGCCATTTGCTAGCCCCAGCAACAGGCCTCCACACTAGGCCTCATTAATGTTGCTCTTGGAAAACATCTGAATATCAAGTTAATATGGAGAAGCAAGGAAACCTATTCAGAAGCCAGTCTGTTGGCACAACCCTGCATTACATGAACCACCTAAGCAGTTTGTTTACGTGGCTCTCATCTCTGCACTTGCCCACATTTTGACCCAGGTGCTCTTGGCTAACATTTCTCTCATACATGTCAACCAATGTTCATTTAGAAAACAGCAGGATTTCCTGAGTTGAATTCTGAGGACTGACAATCAGAACAAAAAAAATTTTCAGTGCAAAGGGAGAGCTGTTTGCCTATATTGATAATCTCCATGAAACCAAACAAAATAAGAATTATACACAAGAGCAGCTATAAAACAGAAGAGTTCTTTTGCAAGGATTATGGGTAGAGATGAAGAAAAGAATTAAGGTGAATAAAGTTTTTCTTTTATCTTAACTAGTGATGGATCAGAATGTAACACTGACAACATTTACTCTCCTTCCAGAATGAACAGTCCAGATCAAGGTGGGTCAGTAGCAGTCTCCACATCACGCCCTGGTCTTACAATGCATGCCTGAGGCTTTAAATAATACCTGCATATGCATTTAGAATAGTTAACAGTCATGCATGTGGAATAATTTGCCTTTCAGTTGAGTTATCCTCATGTTAAGGAATCTGCAGTTAAATTATAAAAGCCCTAGATTAGCATAAATTAACAAAAAAAATTCCTGTGCCAATTTGGACAGCAGAATAAAAATCACAAGGAAAACTGAGATGGTTGAAAGTACCTGAATTTGTACTAAAATAAACACTCAAACCTAGAGGCAGCTGTCAGTTGCTAAAAACATGGTATGAATTCTGTACAACTCTATCTTTTTAAAGGTCTAAACATCTTTATAGCAAAATAATCAATTGCTCCAAGATCCGGAAGCCCTGAAGTGAGGGCATGGACATGATAATACATTTTGGAGCTAATCGCCTCATTGAAGCATTTTTGAGGCCGGAGGACTCCCATCTTCCACACAGCACGTCTCTGCCCTGCTTGTCAGAGGCAGACTGCAGACACCACACGCTTGCTATGCTGACGCCGGAGCACCCATCCCCCGATGGCTGAGCGCACATCCTCCGCGGCCACCATCTCATCGGTGATTTCTATTGTCACCAAAATGAGAGCAGAGTGCGAGACACAGAGACAGCCACCGCGTCCCCATCGGCAGAGCCGATGGCTGAAATGGCACTTACTGTTTATGAGAAAAAATCATTCCTTAGGTTGAAGCGAAAGCTCCAAGTTCCGGGCTGCACCTCCACCTCCCAGGGCCGAGGCGGCCCCTCCCCCTGCCCAGCCTGCACTCTTCATTCACTGGTTCAGCATCTTGCAGAGCGCGGACGCAGCCCTCCCCAAGGCTCCTCATGGGCACAGCTGGCTCCCCGGCTCCGGGCAAGGCCAGTAGCAAAGGAAGACACCTTCTCTGCTAACTGCAATTTTTAATCTCTGTTTTCTCCCTTCCAATAAACAAACAAATCTCCAGCTCTTTCCTCAGACACACAGTCTTTGTTCTGACGTTACAGGATTGTAACGCTGGGGGAAGAAAGTCACAGTGTTATCTTGGCTCTGGGTTATTTATGAAGTGCTTTAAAGCCCAGGGAAGAAACGGATTGGGGACATGGGAAAAAGGATTTCTGTTCTCCAATTAATTTCTCTGTTTCAAGTTTTTAAAAGAAATAGTGAAACCCGAAGCCCCTAAGTCTAATAGGGATGCCTTCCTCCTGTATTTCTAAGGGGGGCATTTCCCAGTGGGGTTTTTCTGCCCTCTCTTTTTAGTCCTGTACATCCTGGGTTAGGAAGACCAGAAAGTTCATATAATCCGTTCCATTGCTTTTTGCAGAAAAATTCCATCTTGCTATACAAATGGAGTTTAAGATTTTTCAGGGGAAGAAATTTTATACTTTTCTTGCTAGCTCCTTCCTGGTTTTACCATAATGTGGGCACCTGATAATTCCCCCTTATCACTAGCCTAAGTTTCTCTGGGTGATCCTGAGTGGCTCTGTTTACCAGACCACTGTGCGGTTTGTGTTAGGCTCACTTCCAGCCTTATTTTGTGATTCCAGAATATCAATCCATTCTCCTGGGTTCCTAAAGCCCAACATTCGGTCATTAGTACATCCCCACCTTGAAACACAGCAAACACATTCTAGACCACTGGAATTAGGAATGCAGATTTGGTAGCAATTCTCCCCAATACAGCATCTGACTAACTTATGCTCACACAATTGGTTACTCCTGTCACTTGTTAAACATGAACCTCTGAAAGTCAGTGCCCTGTACCTGCCTGATGCTCCACATCAGGCAAATTGCTTATCATTCCACTGATGGCTGCTCTCTTCTAGGGAGGGGGTCCCCTAACCCCAGGAAGGTACTGGGAGCAGTAGTCACCTGTTCCAGAGTGCAATGATCAGGTGACAGAAAAGAAAATGCAAGTGGGGAGGCTCAACTCACATCTTGCTTTCTCTATGCTAAAATATCTAAATCTTTCCTGTCCCCCTGGACCAGACAACCTACTAAGACCAGAATGAGTCAACTTTGTGACTAGCAGATTGTTTGGTCTTCCCAAATAACCTTGAGAAAATACAGATAAAAGGAGAGCAACGAAAAACGTTATCAGTTTAAAAAGGCACACGTCTCCCTGCCTATTCTGCAAGGGAGGGAAAAACAGTCTTAACACATGGTTGCCATGGTAATAACCGCTGAGTTATGACAATATTTTAATTGCTACTATTATAAATTAGGTGGGCTTTTCATATTGGTGGGTAAAATGTGAAAATTATGCTTAATTTCTTTCCATGGATCTGATACTTCTGAAAGCAAGAGAGCAAGCCACTGTAAATAGAAAAGGATCAATCCTTTGGTCATATAGAACTATGAATAAAGTTCCTCCTTCATTGTTTCCTACGACTTAACATGAGCCTAAGAATGCCAAGCCTGTTAATGATGCTACCGCAGAAGGGAAATTAAGAAGGGCAACATCATTTTCCTTAGAAAATACAGATAAGGTGGGGGCTGGGTGTAGTTCAGTAATAGAGTGCCCGTCTAGTATGCACAAGCCTCTGGGTTCCATCCCTGGTACTGCAAGGAAAAAAAAGTACAGATAAACAAAAAGAAAATTCAAATCACTAATGATCCCAACATGGGGGGGAAAACTACTATAAATATTCTGGGGGTACCTCCTTTAGGCACTAAAAATTTTTATCAGATCATTCACACATGCTGCTAGGCTCCATCAAAATGCACAACCAGCAAGGCGCGGTGATGAGTGCCCATGATCCTAGCTACTCTGGAGGCTGAGACGAGGAGGATCGCAAGTTCAAGGCCAGCCTCAGCACCTTAGCAGGCCCTCAGCAACTTAGTGAGAACTTGTCTCAGAAATAAAAAAAATAAAATAAAAAATGTTGAGGATGTAGCTCAGTAGTTAAGTGCTCCTGGGATTTAACCCCTAGTCCTGAAACAACAACAACAACAAACACAACCACATATACCATTAACCAGAGCACCGCACTAAAGACAGAGACCTGTGGTCACAGAACTCCTGTTTCATTAGGATTTGGCATGCTTGCCATCAATGAAATGGGAAGGGAGCTCTGGGAACAAAGGTAGATGGATTTTTTTTAAAAAGGTATTTCACAAGTAACCGAGTTTTTTATAAAACAGAAGTAGGTCAGATTATGTGGTAAGCTGAATCCTTCTCTGGCTTCAGTCCCATTAAGGGGATGAAATCCCAGACTCTCCTGGGCGTGGTGGCACAGGCCTATAATCCCTAGCAACTTGGGAAGCTGAGGCAGGAGGATTACAATTTCAAAGCCAGCTTGAGTAAGGCCCTGAGCAACATAGCAAGGTCATGAGCAACTTGGTGAGACTCTGTTTCAAAATAAAAATAATAATTAAAAAAAAAAAGGGCTGGAAATGTGGCTCAGTGGTTAAGTACCCCTGGGTTCAATACCAGGTACCCACCCCCCCACCTCTACAAGAAAAATCCCAGACTCCTCTGGGAGCTTTTTTCTGTGCTGGCTAAAGCATGTTAACTTTGCGTCTTTTCGTCCATCACCTGGCACTTTGTACTTAATCTGTTTCGAGGTAACATAGCGCCCTCTAATCCAGAAGATTGCATATATTGGTGGTTTTGAAAAACAACTTCTGTAATTTAATAATCTCTCCTTCATTCAGGTTTTGCTGAGTCATTTTTCAAAGATATTATCTAAGAAAACTGAGGAGGAGCTAATAGCTACAATCAAAGATAAAAAGTTCAACTTGTTAGATCTGTTACATGAGTACAGTAGCATAGAACTAATATTTCTTCTCATCAATCAGATTGGATTCTAGATGACTTACACCATCACCAAAAAATATATGCTTTTGGTGGTTTCTGGTGATGAAATTGCTAGCATGTTTTCTAAGAATTTAAGAGGACACAAATATAGGCTGACACAAATATAAGGGCCCTTGAGGACAGCTAAATTTCCCAAAGCCACCATGATAGAGAGCCAGCTCCGTGAACTGTAATTGCCACTCCAGGGCCTGTGTAATCTTATGTGACAGGACTTGGGCTCCCCAACTCTTTGAAAAGGTCATTTCAGGACATGCAGACTTCAGGTTCCTTAATGATTTTGCAGATGCTGAATACTTTATCAGTAGAGAAAAGACTGTAGTTTTGGGTTAAGCTTCTTCTCCCAGCTACGGTTATCACAGCCACGCTAAATGGACAGTGTGTGTGTATGGATGGACCCAGGGTCATCATCTGGCATTTCAGTCCTCACAGCCCCCTGCCAGGGTAGGAAGAGGCAGGACTGTGTAGTTAGTCAGTGTGGAAACCAAGGCTCACAGAGCCCACAGACTTGCTTGCAGGTGCAGGATTTCTGAGTCTTGGTGCAATATGGAATTAGTTCACCTGCTGTTCAAGCTACCACAATGGTTCCCAAACTGTTTCCCAGACCAACCCAAGGTTCCTCTGGGGCACACATTACAAATGTCCATTCTAGGACCCACCCAGATCTATGGGTTTGTTTCTACCCAGAAACAAGCTCTGGGAGTGGGCCCTCCAGGGGATTCTGATGCATGTTCAAGTCTGAGAACCACTGCTTTCTATTAAACAGGACTCTACATTGCATTCCAGGTTGCTTTCTCTTTTTTGGGGGGGGGGGAGGTACCAGGTATTGAACTCAGGGGCACTCAACCACTGAGCCATATCCCCAGAGCTCTATTTGGTGTTTTATCTAGAGACAGAGTGAGTTGCTTAGTGCCTCACCGTTACTGAGGCTGGTTCTGAACTTACGATCCTCCTGCCTCAGCCTTCTGAGCTGCTGGGGTTTATAAGCATGTGCCACTGCACCCAGCTGAGTTCCAGGTTTCAAAAAAATTCCTGCTACAACACTCCTACTGGTGTAGTGGCACTCACCTGTAATCCCAGCAACTCAGGAGGCCGAGGCAGGACCTTGGCTCTACCACTGGGCTACATTCCCAGCACTTTTTGACAGAGTCTTCCAAAGTTGCCCAGATCGGCCTTGAACTTGTCATCCTCCTGTCTCAGCTTTCCAAGTTACTGGGATAACAGGTATGTACCACCACTCCTAGCTCCAAATGCTCTCTTGATGATTAGTGCAATGGCAAGAATGGACCTTGGTTTTTATTCTTGTCCTGAGCAGAATTCTGACTGCCAATTACCTTCTCTGAGCTGTAGTTATCCTTCTTGTAAAATGAAGTATCATACCAAACTTGGAATGTTAAGGGCTAAAATGAAATAATAGCTGTGAGGAGCCTGGCACTTATAAATATTGTTTTTATCCTCATCTACTCTAAAAGGGGTCTAGCTGAAATAATCACCAGTTTCATGTGTTTTAAAGGAATCCCACATTCAGTGTTTTATTAATTTTTTTGAAGTTTGCTGAGGATGAACCCAAAAGAACAGGCTTTTTGTTTTTTCATTTTTCCCCTCAGTGAATTATCCCTCTGGCTTAGTGGGGCTTTACACTTTTGAGCACCATTCCAAACCCTGAAGTTAAAGACTTCTAGTGAAAAATCTTGAAGTCATGTAAGGTCTCCTTCCCACACATGTTCAAGTCTGAGAACCCCTGCTTTCCAGAAGCAGCAGAACACCAAGAGGGATGCACAAGGCTAACTGGTGTCCAGGATCCCGTGGCTGTCGGTGTCTCCTGTAGGGCAGGTTCTTATTAGTCCTGTTCAAATGTTGACTCGGCTGCCTTCCCTCACGGCAATGCCCTCATCTAATGCCCAGGATGCAATTAGCACTGGGGATCAGATGAGGAGCTGCTGATTCTACATGAGGATGGCTCATGGTAGGTCCAAGCTTGCTGCCTCAATCCACAGACTCATCTGAAGGGTTTGCTCAGCTAAGAGCTCCTTACACTCCTCCTGGCCCTTCCTTTATAGAAGTCACCATTCCCAAGTCCCTTAGCATTGAAGGCATTAGGCTCTCACTGTATGCTACACATTGCAGTGTTTCTAACTGGAAGGGTCTGGGATGGCAGGGAAGCAATCCAACTGTCAGAGTTGAAATCCTGGTTGTGTCATGAGCTGGCTATGTAACTCTAGGCAAGTTCTTTAGCTTCAGCCTTAAGATTTCCTTATCTTTAAAATGGGATAATGGTACCTACCCTTCAGAGTTACAATGATGTTTAAGTGAAATCATAAAGAGCATATTGTTAAGAATACAACCAGCAGCCAATATATTCACCATTATTTCAACTCCTTAAGTTTTCCAATTGCTGTTTTCAAAAGGATCAAAGAAATTTCTCCCACTATTTTCTTTCTTGCCCACCAAGGAATTGGTTGAAGATAGGTAGCCAAAGAAGCAGGGAGGAAAGTGAAGAGCCTGTTAAAACTCCAAAGTGATATAACATGAATGATTAAGAATCTTCAGGAAGCATTAGCTAGATCTTGCTCCTGAATGACCCACGAACAGAGGCGATGTCATCACACCTTTGACTAATGCCAGGTGTCCAGGACAACTTAGGACATGAAGATGATGACGGTAAAGACACACTTTACCCAACAGACATGATCTTATAATCATGTACCAGAACATTCCTTCATTTCAACAAATTTGTGAAGTACCATTCTTTTTTTAAAATATATTTTTAGTTGTAGATGGACACAATACCTTTATTTTGTTTAGTTTTTTTATGCGGTGCTGGGGATTGAACCCAGTGCACCTCATATGTGCTAGGCAAGTGCTCTACCACTGAGCCACAACCCCAGCCTGAAGCATCATTCTTGATTCTGGGAATAAGATGGTTAGACCCCTGGCCTCACAGAGGAAAGACCTCTTACTACTAGACATAACCATGGAACTCCTCCTCCACTCAACAAATGTGCTACTGAATCTCAGAGTTTTCTTAGGGGAAAACTGTGAAAACCACCACTCAATAAATGTTGGTTCCTGCATGCTGTGCCAGTCCTCTGCCAAATGCAGGACACACATAACTCATGCACAGAGCAGGCAGTGGCCTCAGACATAAGCAGTGCCTCTGGACACATTCTGCAGATTTGGAAACTTCAGGTTTCCATGGCAAGTAAGTGAGAAATTCAGGAATAGCTCAAAACTTAAGCCTTACTTAGGCTACAGCAATGGATTTCTGTAGGTTTATTTTTCAACAGGCTGTAGAGAAAAGTAAAATTCAGCCTCGCCTATGCTACCAGCCAAATCACTCCAAGATATACCACTGCTAAAAAAATCCTTAAGTAACTCAGACTTTATTTAGCAGGCCAAGTCTTCAGCTGAGATTTAGTCTTTTCAGACTTAGTCCCATCCTAGCTTTCTAGCTTCATTTCCTATTTGAGCCTGTAGGGCTTCTTGTTATCTCCTGAGTGGCGTCTGTGCTGCTCTATCCTATACCTGTTTGCTCACAATGTACATGTCTCTCTCGCTGCCTCTTGTCTCAGTCAAGGGTCGAACCCTTCCTCAGGACCATCTGGGATCACAGTCCTTCTGTGAGACTCTTCCTAATCCCATCCCCAGGAAGACGTGATCTGAGCTCTTGAACTCCTTGGCTTTATAGCTGCTCAGATATCCACTCCCATTAACGTAATTGACTCATCTTACTTCCTGCCTGTAATTCTCATACCACTTAGCCTGGTGCCTCTGCTGATCGAATCAGGTTCACTTATGACTTCCTGTAAACAGCAAGGTAAAGGATATGCCACAGTATTAACAGTGTCTTATTTTCATCAGCCCTCATTTCTTCATGCACCTTCTAGGTTCTCTTGCATATTCCAAATTACATATGTGTTCTAAACATCCGAGCACGCTGTTCTACAAAACATTCGTCACACCAGTCGAAACACAAAGCTGCTTGAGTGGTGCCAGGGCTGAGTGACTGCTCTCTGTATGCCAGACTATAAAGGAACCTGGTTGGGGTTGGTTTTTAAGAGAATTTCAAGATGGATAGAAGACATTTAAAAAATCTGGCCATCACCATCATTTTGTGAGGGGAGAAATGATCAATTCTGTTTCTGACGAAATTGTACTGGAGAATATAGCTTTGATTTGTGGTCATAGCTGTGCGCCTATCTGCACCTCAGAACAAGATGCTGTCTATAACTCAAAGCTGCATTCCCCAATGGACAAGAAGCCCATGAGAAACTTGGCACACCCAGTATGCACCCTCACAGAGGGTCCCTGTTGTGGAGGACAGTCAAGGGCCTCAGCCCAGCTTCTAGAAACCAGGCCTGTGCCCCGTCCTCTGATATTTGCCACACCGAGGCAGGGGATAGGCATAATTTCATCTGGGGAAAACACAAATGCTAAAGCAGGGTTACAATTTCTGAATAATAGCTCTTCGTGGGTCCCTTTCCAAATGAACTTTCCAACTTTCATTTAAAACTAGCATGGCCTCATGGTGCATGCCTGTAGTCCCAGCTACTTGGGAAGCTGAGGAGGGAGAATCACTTGAGTCCACAAGTTCAAAACCAGCCTTGGTAACATAGTGAGACCTCCATTTCAAAACAACAACAAAAATAGGGCTGGAGGTACAACAATGTGGTAGAGCACTTGCCTAGCATGTGTGAAGCTCTGGGTTCAATCCCGGCACCGGACAAAAATAAAAATTAAAATAAGTAAAAGAAAGCTGATCCAATTCATGTGAAAATTTACTAGAAACATTTTCCTTTAATGCTGAAATTCCAATTTCCACTCATTCTTACCAAATGTCAATCTGCACATTTATAAAACTGCTAGATTACCTTAGAGGAAGATGGCACCCAGTTTACCAGTTCTGAGAGGTAACCCCTGAACCTTGGGAGTAAGAATCCTTTTTAGGCCATTCTCACCTTGATCCAATAACATCAAAAAGATGTTGCCAGCGATCGTTAATTTTGTTGAGCTTGTCATCGATCTCAGCTGCTCTCGTCTTGCTGCTGGCCTTGATCAACTGGTCACCCATCTGCTTTAGCTGTAACTTGTTTTCACTGAACAAGTTTATTTCTTCCATGCAGTCCTGGCAAAGGCACCAAAAATTATCATCACAAATTCATTTCTGCTCCAGTCATAAACACACAGTTCCCTCTTAGAATTGTTTTAACCCCCCCTCCCAAACTAAACAAACAAAAAAACAAAAAACACACCTCAGGCCTGTTAATACAACTGGGCTGTGAGTGGCTAAAAACAAACAAGGCCCACTAGGCAAATGTGAAATGTGTAAAGCAGCAGTTACTTCCTCAATTCAACAGTCCCTCGGGTTGCTTTGTGGGGATTAGTGATCATTTCAAAATCATGAGCTTCATTGCTGTGGGTCTCTCTCCTTTGGCAAGGGGGTTCTCCTTTCAATAACCCCTGGAGAAGGCTAAGGGTGTGGCTCAGTGGGCGAGCCCTGAACTAGCATGAGTGAGGCCCTGGGTTCTATCCCCAGTACTCCAACAAAACAAGACCTCCAAAAAATATCCTGAAAAACCATCCCCGGTTAGGGCCTGAAGGATGCTCCAAGAGATGTGAGCCCTTCCTCTGGCCAAACTTCCTAACCAAGAGCAAGTGACTCTCCTCAGCACCATGTCTACCTACAATGGTCTCACACTCCCATCTCTCTGGAATCTTCTCTCTTTCAACTCTTCCCTCAGAAGGATCAAAAGTAGAAAATCCCTTCAGATTTTTAAAATGTTACTGGAGACACACCCCTAACACATTATACCTCTCTGAGTCTGGCAAAGAGGTGGGCAGAGCAGTCCAAGATCATCATAACCACACCCACCTGGGCACCCCCCCCCTTACCTTCTGCAACTTTTCAATCATTTCTTCAATACTAATATCTGCTGTCTGTAGAACCTTATTTTCCATCTGCACCAGCCACGCACACAACTCTTTATTTTTTTCATTGAACACGATCCATGAGTTGAGTCTGTCTTCAATCTCCTGTTTGCGTGTAGCCACCTGGATATAAAAATGCATCTGGCAGCTGAGGACAGCCAGGAAAGCCCTCCCTGTGCTCCCCCCATCAAAAGGACTATGAATTTCATTCCTTTTAATCAGTATCTCTACACACTTAAATCTGCTTCTTCCTTTTAAAACCTAAAGTTTAACAGCAACAGAAGTGTTTTACACCTTCGATAGCTAAAGTAACCAAATGTGCATCTCCATTGTACCTGACTGAAAGGATTAAGCTTTATGTAATGCCTCTCTATTACTATTAGGTTCTATTAAAAATTAGAAACCAGAAAGGTTAAATATCTTAAGCATCACCCCATTTCCACTGTTTCCTATTTTTCAACATGCATTTATTAACTACTCACTATAGCTAAGTTATAACTTTATGACCCAAATCCTTTCCATTTAAAAAATTCATCAAGTCTTTATACCTACATAAGGCTAATGTCCTGCCTATTTAATTTAAAAACTATAATCCAGATCATGACATAAATTACACATCTGTAATGCAAATGGACCAGGAAAATGATAGTCCTTGAAACGTTCAAATGTTTAAACAAAGCAAAACAACACAAAAAACAATGCACATCAGTCATTTAATCCACCTTCCCATTATACACTGTCGTTTTGGAATGGAAACCATGGAAATAGCACCAAAAACTGATTTGCAGCAGGCTGACCTCCCAATAGCCACTGCTGCATTATGCATAAGTGGTCCCTAAACTGACATCAGCAAAAGGTCCCTCTTCTTACACTGAAATTTATTACCTAAATAAATTTACATTTAGATAATGCAAATTAGCCTCACTACATGTACAGAAGAATTTCTTTCTTAGGGCTTCAAAATCTTTAAAATCTTAAGAGTTAAAAGGGGGTAGCTAAGTTCTTTTGGCAAAGTTTTAACACTTCGCTTTTATAGACCAGGAAATGAAGGTTGAACTCCCTGGGATTTTCTTGCTATGTACAAAAAAACCTCTACTCTTTTCAGAGTGAGGCAAAAAATACCAAATGCTGGACATCCTATCCAGCCTAACCTGTTAAAAAGGCTTGAAAATCTACCCTTAAAAAAAGCAAGCTTTTTGTTTCCATTCCTCAGGGCATCTATTTATCTTAGCTTTTAAAACCCCTGGCATTTTGAACAGTGTTCTGATTGACTTCATAATGGTAACAATTAGGAACATCTGGGCCGCACTCTTTGTGTCTAACTTTTCGAATACTTTCCACATATTCTAAGTATTCTTTTATATAAAAAACTGAAGGACTTACCATTTAAAATTAGGGCACATTGTGATTATCAAACACTAAAACCAAGAAGTTTTGATATTTAATTCACAAAAAAATGAGATTAAAGATTTTCTTTTCCTTAGAATTACATGTTCTTAAAACAAAGATCTTTAAAGGTTATTTGAATACTTTAACTCCATGCCTGTCAACAATGGTAAATTGTATAATTCTTTAACCATAATTCCTTTTCTGATAAGTAGAAGGAGGTACTTCCGAGCTGACCACTTCTTCTAGAAAGTTTAAAAAAACTAACTCCTAGAAATAAACCTGCGATTGCTTGTGAAAGCAGAGTTCCAGAATGAATGCCCCTACATCTGCCCCTGCCGGCACTAGGTGAGACTCTCCTGTTAGGCCCAGAAGAGATGCTGCACTAAGACCCAAGAGAGACCGCTTCTAATACACCAAATTGGAGGGGCTGGTACCCCAATCAGAGAGCAGAGGCCGCGCATCTGCTCAGGGCTGCCGTTCTCCCTGCTTAAGGTAATTAAAAAAAAAGTTGCAGCATTTAGTCTGTTGAAACAGAAGGGTCAAATCTGTTAAACCCTGCTGCTGCCTTGTAAAGGAACAGCAGCCGGCCAGGGAACCCGCTGAAAAGGGCCTCCGGTTCAACGAAAATTAACCTCCTTTCTACTTTGTCTGCAGCTGACTGACTTACTCTTAGGCAGAGGTCCTCCCATTGTCTGTGCAAATGCTCTATCTGCTCCTTCAAAACCATCACGTCCTCGGAGAGAATGTGCCGGGTGAAGTCGTCCTTCATGGTGTGAAGTTCTTGCAAGTTCTGAGTCCAGTTAGTCAAAGACTTCTCTAGTTCCTGCATTTAAACACAAGAGGGTGTGTGTGTGAGTGTTGGTGGGGGGGGGGGGAGCCTTCAACTCAAGCGGCTGTTGTTTCCAAACCTGTAGGCTAATCCTTTGATTAGACTCTGGGGGAGGGGAGGCTGGGGAAGGGGAGGGATCGGCGGAATTAGAAACAGCCCCGCCGCGCGCCGCAGGCCTAGTTGGCCAGCCCTTCACCACCATTCTCCCAAAGGAATGCTCCCTCCTACCTTCCTTCTCATTTCCTCAGGTAGTTCAGATTTTTATATCATGCATCCTATTTTAAAGTCATGCGCGTCTTTACCTTTATTTAGAGGGCAGTATATTTGGAGTCTAATAACAATGTTACACACAGTTTTAATTCAGAAACTGTTACAGATAGGTCGTATAAAGTGTGATTTCCTGCTTACTGTTGTCAAATAATGACAATTTCTGTTCAAAGGAAATTATTTCTGGCTAACTTTCTAAATATAAGGAAGAAAAAATGAATTCTTTGCTAATAATTGGCAGAGATTAGTTAGATAATTTCCTCTGGGCATAGATATATAAAAGACTTCTGTCTTAGATATATAAAAGAAGTCTTTTTTATATATCTATATATCTTTTATATGTAGGTTATTATTTTTATGGTGCTGGGGCCCCACACATGCTAGGCGAGCACTCTACCACTGAGCTATACTTTCAGCCAGTATCTATCTCTGAAAATGAAGGGTTTTTCAAATTAAAACTCTGAATTCTAGAATTTAATCAAGAAAATTACTTTCATCACAGAGGAAGTCAAAGGAAACAGCAAACATTCAACAGTCCTTCAGGTTTTTCTTGTGCTTGTAATTCATGCAGGGCACATTCTAAGGGTCTCCATTCCTATCAGTAGAAATCTGAAAGAAGGCCCTATGTCATTTATACCAGAAATCAGTCTGAAGGGTGACCACAATAAAAATGTTTTATTTTTCACTT
The DNA here is from genome assembly GCA_028644305.1 of Xerus rutilus. Classification (NCBI taxonomy): domain Eukaryota; kingdom Metazoa; phylum Chordata; class Mammalia; order Rodentia; family Sciuridae; genus Xerus; species Xerus rutilus. The sequence goes on from CM053401.1 coordinate 33,741,004, forward strand.
AGGGAGGCTGAGACAGAAGAATTGCGAGTTCAAAGCCAGCCTCAGCAAAGGCGAAGTGCTAAGCAACTCAGTGAGACCCTGTCTCTACAAAAAACACAAAATTGAGCTGAGGAAGTGGCTCAGTGGTGGAGTGTCCCTGAGTTCAATCTCCAGTACCAAAAAAAAAAAAAGTTTTATTTTTGATTGACTTTTAGAATTCTAGAAGTTACACTGGCATGATTTCATAATTTGCCAATAAGAATTACATTGAATAAAATGCCCTGGGGAATTCTTTTTAATGACTGGGTGGAGATTAAGAAATGGCACCTTTCTCAGAGAGAAATCTTTAAATGTTTGTTACCTAGTTTTAGAATCATGATTCTGCAGTGGAACACCATGAATGGCTTACACAACATAAAAGGGGCAACTCACTCACTGAGGCGCCACCACTCACCAAGTTCAAGGGCTTCACTGAATTTCCCAGTCAGGTGCTAGGAAGCTCAGCCTGCTCAGTCCCCTGCTCAGAGGCACTGGCTCTGATACCTGTAGTAGGCAGGTGTTCTTTTATCCACCCACGTTTAAATCATTCTTGTGATACCTACAATTGAAAGGTATACCCAGAGGCTCAGGAGGCTGAGGCTGGAGGATCAGGAGTTCAAAGCCATCCTCTGCAACTTGAGGAAGCCCTAACCAACTCAGAGAGACCTGTCTCTAAATAAAATATAGAAAAGGTCTGTGGATGCGGCTTAAAGGGATAAGACTCTCCCTAGCCCCATTTGGATAGTGCTGGGAATTGAGCCCAGAGCCTCCTTCACACTAAGGAAGGGCTCTACCATTGAACTATATTTCCAGCCCAAGATATAGGACTTTTAAATATAGACATTTCTATGATTTTACATAAATATTGCCAAATTGTGTCCTCAAAAGAATGACTATGTATTTTTCTCCACATATTTTTTGGTGTTGAGTTTTATATATTTGGGGGGCAAGTTTAATACGCAGGAATGATAATTAATGATTCTTTAAATTTTCCTCCTCCTCTTGTACTGGGGATTGAACTTAGGGACATTGTACTATTGAGCTACATCCTCAGCCTTTATAATTTTGAAACAGGGTCTCCTAAATTGCTGAGGTTGGCCTCAAGCTTGCCTCCTGAGTTGCTGGGATTACAGTTGAGTGCCACCATGCCCAGCATACATTCTGAATTTCAAACCATGTGACTATATTACTTATATAAAAATAATTTAAAAATTAAAATCACCCCTAGGACTCAAATTTTATAAACACAGATATCTAGCAATTTTCATAATAGTATGATTAGGCTATATATGAAAAACTTATAAAGAAATCATATACAGATTGACTATCCTTTATTCAAAATTCTTGAGACCAAGAAATATCTCAGACTTTAGAGTGATTTAGATTTTGGAACATCTGCACAGACTTTACTGGTTGAATATCCATCCCTAATCTGAAATACTCTGGTAAATATCAACAAGGCTCTAAAAGTTTTCAATTTGGGGGTACTTTGGAGATTTGGATCAGGTATGTTCAACCTGTGTGTGTGTGTGTACAAATATGTGGTCATGTAAACTATTCTATACATCATCGTGGCTATAGTGAGAATGCAGTTTTTTTTTTTTTGGCACCGGGGATTGAACTCAGGGGCACTCGACCACTGAGCCACATCCCCAGCCCTATTTTGTGTTTTCTGTAGAGACAGGGTCTCACTGAGTTGCTTAGCACCTCGCCATTGCTGAGGCTGGCTTTGAACTCGCGTATCTCCCACAAGAGAGTCAGGGATCGTACACACTGTCCTAGACAGGCTTTAGGTTACTTGGAATCTTTTTGGAATACAGTCAGTGGTTGAATGAATTCAATACATTGGCCTTTGCCTAATTCTTTTCATTGATAAATAGGATGCTGAAGGTCTGGTCATTGAAAAGATTTTGCTGGAAACTGAGAAGTGTGGTACTTAGGAAAAAGGGTTTTCATTTCACGTTCTGCCCAGGTTTCTAGACTTTATGGAATTAAATTCCTGTGTATCAACTTAAGAAAGTGATTGAGTTCTCTCATTTGTTACTAATTTGTTCTCTCATTTGTATCTAAACCTAATGTAAAGATGGCAGAAACTCTGAAATTTAGGTACATATGAACCTTCTTAACTTAATAGAAGTATTGGCTAACATGTCACCAACAAATATGCTTAATAGTGAAAGATTAGAATTGTTTTCTTTTGCTGGGTATCATGGCGCCTGCTTGTAATCCCAGCAGCTTGGGAGGCTGAGGCAGGAGGATCACAGTTCAAAGCCAGCCTCAGCACTTAGTGAGGCACTTAGCAACTCAGTGAGACCCTGTCACTAAATAAAATACAAAAGAGGGTTGGAGATGTGGCTCAGTGGCCGAGTGTCTCTGAGTTAAATCCCTGGTGTACACACACACACAGAGGGAATAAAAAGAAACAACAATTTGTCATTATTCATAGATAATGATTGTCTTTATAGACAATCAAAAGAATATATGGGCAAGTTATGGAAGTTAACAAGAAAATTTAGTAAGGTGGTTGAACATAAGGTAAGTGTACAAAGATTTTATTTCTACACTCCATCAATAATCATTGAGGGACTGAGGAAGGAACTTAGTGGTAGAGCACTTGCCTACCCTATGTGAAGCCCTGGGTTTAATCCTCAACACCTCAAAAAGGAAAAAAAAATCAGAAAATAAAGAAAGCCAGTATTTAATAGGTTTAAAAATCACATACCAAGAAATATATCTAACAAAAGGTATATAATACTGCATAAAGAAAATTTTAAAAAATATTGAAAATCATTAAATATGAGCAAAAAAATAGGGGAGCAATATGCCATATTCATGAACATGAATGCTCAGTGTCAAAAAGGTATTAATTTGCCACAAATTAATCTATTTATTCATTGCGGTACCACTGAAACACTTGTCAGAATTTTTCAATTTGACAAGATGCTTCTAAAAGTTGTATGACAGGGCTGGCGTTGGGAGTATTGCTAAATGGTGGTAAAGTACTTGTCTAGCACACTTGAGGGCCCTAGATTTGATCCCCAGCACTCTGTATCTGCCTCATACACACACAAAAGCTATGAAAGATCAAAGGCCCACAGACAGGGCTGGGATTGTGGCTCGGTGGTAGAGCGCTTGCCTTGCATGCATGTGGCTCTGGATTCAATCCTCAGCACCACATAAAAATAAATAAAATAGAGATATTGTGTCCATCTACAACTAAAAAAAAAATTAAAAAACAAAAAGGCCCACAGACATCCATATGAATGTGGAAGAACAGGTGTGGGTACACATGTTACCTAAAATGAAGATTTTTTAAAATAATAAAGCACAGTAAACAAGATAGTAGAGAAGTGGGAAACAAATCTCACATATATGTAGTAAACTTGATATTTAACCCTGGACTATTTGATAAACAGGTACTAGGATAATATAGATACATGAAAAAACTAATCTTCACTTAAAAAATATGCAAAAATTAATTCTTCAACAAATAAAAAGGTAAATGTAAAAAGCAAAATGTGAAAACTTTCAGAAGGAAATATATTTTATGACTTAAGTATAGAGATTTCCCAAAGGATAAAAGAACAAATTACATAGGAAACTATTAATAAATTCACCTACATCAAAATAAAACAAAATCTTTTGTTTAGCCAGTGACACTAAGAAAAAGTGGAAACCAAGCTCCCTGATGGAAGAAGACATTTATAATGTATGTACTCAATAGAGAAGTAGTGTAATAAGAATAAAAAAGCAACTTGTTCAAATCAATAAGATGAGGATAAATAACCCAAAACAAAAATGAGAGAAAATGTAAATAGGCCAGGCATGGTGGTGCATGCCTGTAATCCCAGCAAGTTGGGAGGCTACGAGATTGAGGCCAGCTTCAGCAACTTAGCAAGACCCTAAGCAACTTGGTGTCTCAATGTGAAAAGTAAAAAGGGCTGGGGATGTGGCTCAGTGGTAAAGTGTCCCTGGGTTAAATTCCTAGTAGGAAAAAAATACACACACACACACACACACACACACACACAGAAGCAATTCACAAAAGGACAGATTTGATGGAGCAACAAACATGAAAAGTGGTCACACTTATCAGACTATCAGAAGTTAAAAATAAAAATCTGACAATCCCAAATGATTGGAAAAAGGATATACAAATTCAGACTATATAGCAGGGAGAAGGAGGGAGCTTTAAGTTATCAACACTGGTGACTTAAAATTGTAGGGGGAAAAAACTGCATATATTTTATTATACTATGGTGCTGCTTATATAAAATTGAAACCCAGAGAGCCATACTTCTGTATTTCATTGAGAACGACAACTATGTATTAAAATGATAAAGGAATGTGTAAGAATGATAAATGCCAAAGTTAGGGTTGGGACATCTTTGAGAAAGGAAAGTACATGGGAGCTTAAATGGGACACTTGAATTGTATTTGTAATGTTTTATTTTTTAGCTGGGTGATAGTCTATGGAAGGAGGATCCTAATTTCTGGCACAGATTCAAGGATAAGACAACTCACACCAGGGGTGGTGGTACACGCCTGTAATCCCAGCAACTCTGGAGGCTGAGGCAGGAGGAGGATTGCGAGTTTGAGGCCAGCCTCAGCAACTTAGTGAGACCCTGTCTCAAAATAAAAAATGAAAAGGGCTGGGAGGTGCCTCAGTGGTTAAGTGCCCCTGGGTTCAATCCACAGTACCAAAACAAAAAAGACAACCCATTTCTGCCTAATTTTTTCAATTTAAAAAATTAATAGAATTCCAGTAGGCTTTCCATGTTTTTTAAACACAAACCTGCCGACAAGAAAGAGATGCAGGGGCTGGGGATACAGCTCAGTTGGTAGAGTGCTTGCTTTGCATGCACAAGGCCCTGGGTTCAATCCCCAGCACCACAGGGGGGAAAAACATGCAGGAAGTTCCTAACATGAGAATTCTGTGGTCCAAATTCCTATATATAAGTTTGCGCCTTGCCTCCTGTGAAGACTTAAACAATCCAGGAATGTTTGTTAGTGTAATCAATTAGGCAAACTAGCACAATTTGGTTCAGAAGAATTTTAGAATTAATGTTATACTTGAGTAAAAAACTCAACATACTGGTTTTAAAAATGAATTCTTCAGTTGTACTAATTTCAAAGGCAAGGTCATTTGATAAGGGAATAGCTTTTAAAGTAATCTCAGAAGCCACATCTTATATTACAGAAGAGCAACAACAGAAAGAGGATCTAGAAGAGAAAACCCCCAAGATTCTAAGAATAAATTTTTGCAAAAGCTTTCCTCATCTTCACATGATGATTGCAAAAAGCATCAATTTTAATACCTTCAGAGTCCAGAATATGATGTTAGAAGATAGGGAAAATCTTCTTCGATTGAATGTGAAACTCAGTTTCAACAAAGAAATAAAGGCAACCAAACACCTCAAGAGCTCTGAGAACAGCTAAATGATTATCCCAACCACTGTTCAGACTTCAGTACCTTAGCCAGCTCTTTTTCTCTGTGGAGGTCCTCATGAAGTTCTGGAAGAGGATCTTTACTTTGTGCTTTTAAAACTTGTAGCCTGCTTTTCAGCTCCTTGATTTTCTTCTCACAATGGTCCCAGATCTATTTAAAACAGTATTTAAATTGGTTAAGTACTTGGTTCTTAAGAAAGAACTATAGAGCAGGGGATATAGCTTGCATACATAAGACCCTTGGTTCTAATCCCCAGCACCACAAAAAAAAAAAAGAAAAAAAAAAAAAAGCAGTAATAAATGAGCAGAAATAAAATAGCTCATTTAACCCATGTAGTCTTTCTTGTATGTGTGGGTTTTTTTCTTTTTGTTTGTTTGTCTTGGTATCAGGGATTGAGCCCAAAAGTCTTTAACCCTGAGCCACATCCCCAGCCCTTTTTAATATTTTATTTAGAGACAGGGTCTTGCTGAGTTGCTGAGGCTGGCTTTGAACTCACAATCCTTCTGCTTCAGCCTCCTGAGGTGCTGGGATTAGAGGCATGCACCGCCATGCCCGGCTCTTGTGTGTTTTTATAAATCACACTGGAGCCTGGTTCTTTGTCTTGAGCAGATTGATCTAAAGGAGCAGATGGGACAGCAATATGACTTGAGGTGGTCTTTGCAGTTTTACCTGTGGCTTATTTGGGTTGAAATCTCTCTTCCTCCCTTCCCGTCTCTCTCATCTACCTAATCTTCCTTCTTTTGAGTTTTGGAGACGTCTAGATCTAAAGGATACTATAAGGATGAGCTTTTAGCATTCAGTCTTAGGCATACGCTGTTGATAGTACCATCAAGAAAAAACACTCAGCCCTTTCCTTGTCTAATAGTGTCACCCCAGCCAGGTACAGTGGTGCAAACCTGTAATCCCAGCACTTTGGGAGGCTGAGACAGGAGAATCCCGAGTTCAAAGCCAGCCTCAGCAATGGTGAGATGCTAAGCAACTCAGTGAGACACTGTCTTTAAATAAAACACAAAATAGATCTGGGGATGTGGCTCAGTGGTCGAGTGCCCCTGAGTTCAATCTCTGGTGCTTAAAAAAAAAAAATAGCGTCACACTTCAGGGCCTCTCTGCTCCTTCCAATGCCTGATTGCAGCAACCCCTCTACATTCAACTTCCCTTTCCAGTTCCTCACTACTTCTCTGACTGCCACTTTCTATAAAGTGCTTTGCAGTTTTACAAAGCTTTTTCAAATGTCATTAACTCATGGGAATTACAGCCTTAGGACACAGGGCAAATATTAACACACTTAAAATGAGACTCAGAGAATACTGACTGGCCCACGGACAGGAAGTTAAAAGCCTTGCCAAGCGTCGACCATCTCTTTTCCTTAGGTCTCACCTTACTGAGCAAATAGATACCTCCATTTTCAAGTTCAGGGTATTCATATTGGACTCCTTAGGTCAAATTTCTATTTCTCAGATTACTGAAAGTAACAAACATACCATGAAACATCATTCCATTTCTCAGTATAACTGCTACCTACATATACTCGGGGTGACCCAACTCTAGGGCACCCTCCCACCTAAGGGGAGGCCATTTGTCTAGCAGCATCAACTTTCTGGCACTCAACTGAGAAGGAAGCAAAGAGAGAGGCAGAACTATGAGTTCCAGCCTCTCCCACCAAACCTATATTTTTAATTACCGTCATGCTTTACAAATGCAGCAGATGGTCAACCAGAGACTGCGAGTTCATGAATTTCACATCGTGCACACACCACATAAAATTCAGATACTTCATTCACAGGAGAAATGCTCAGGCCCAAACTCAGCACGTAGTTACACTAATTTGAAAAAGTGCCCCTGACAAGCGTGGTTGTCTAGTATTGGTACACACCACAGATCAGAGGAGGGTGAGCTGTATAGAGCATGGAAGCTCAGAGATGGGGGTAATAAAAAATAGTTTACTTTTCAGAAAAGAGAAAGAGAAATCATAAACCATATATTGGAACTTAAAGAGCATTTAAGTGTTGGGTCATAGGTTCAAACCAGCTCAGAGTTCTTGAGAATCACTTGGTATTTTGGCAAAATAACAATTTTCCTACTAAAGATTCAAAATAAAATATTGTGGAACAGGGCGTGGTGGCTTATGCCTGTACTCGCAGTTACTTGGGTGGCTGAGGCAGGATGATCACAAATTTGGGGTTGGCCTGGACAACTTAGAGAAAAGGGCTGATGGGAACATTGCGATTCTTTTTGCTTTTTTGTTTGGTTGTTGGGTTTTTTTTGTTTTTGTTTGTTTTTTGGTACTGGGGAATGAACGCAGTGGCACCTGACCATTGAGCCACATCTCCAGCTCCTTTTATATTTTATTTAGAGACAGAGTCTTGCTAAGTTGCTTAGGGCCTCGCTAAATTGCTGAGGCTGACTTTGAACTCGCAATCCTCTTGCCTCAGCCTCCTGAGCTGCTGGGATTACAGGAGTATGCCATAGCACCCAGCCGGAACATTTCAATTCTTAAGTGTGCAGTCATAAATTATCTGGAAAATTCACTTATGTGGAAAAGTGTATTATCTGATGACAGCAGAAAAATGTAGTGTTAGTGGGGCACAGTGGCGCATGCCCATAATCCCAGTGGCCTGGGAGGCTGAGGCAGGAGGATCATGAGTTTAAAGCCAACCTCAGCAAAAGTGAGGCACTAAGCAACTCAGACCCTATCTCTACATAAAATATAAAATAGGGTTGGGATGTGGCTCAGTGGTCAAGTGCCCCTGAGTTCAATCCTTGGTACTCAAGAAAAAAAAAAAAGTACTGTTGCTGTGTTTATTTCATATATTTTACCCCAGAACAGACCACTATATGGAATGTTACTTTGTGTATTAAATTTCCACCAAAAATGATTATATTTCATACTTCACAAAAGTAAATATCTTACCAGAGCCTCAAGTAATTATATACTTAACAGTGAGCTTTTTCAGTGCTATATTATTATTTTATTATTATGAAGTAACTCGTGCAACTCACAGATCAGTGGGATTTGAGTTCCATTGGAAAACTCACAATATTAGATTTTCTAGAGTCACTCCCATCTTCACACAGCAAACAAAAATTGTATGCAGAGTATTTGAATACCACAAATGTATTAGTAAATGGTGGTTTACCTCTATGATGCTTTGGAGCTGTTTAATCATCTGTGCTAGGTGGAGCTCTGTGTCCTTCCAGTTGTCTCGAAGCTGACTGATTCTTTTATCCAGTGACTCTTTAGCTTCCAGGTTAGGTATGTTCAGTAATTTTTCCCCAGCTTCCAAGGTTAGTGCATAGGTTGTTCGCCATCTCTGAAAATGGATTTCTTTATTCTAAAAAGACAAAAGGAATTGATTTCAGTCACTGATGTGATACAAATGTGATGGTGTATGTTTGTATATATTTCCTTCAAAGAATTTCTTTTCTTCCTTCCTTTCCCCTTCTCTCCCCTCCTCTTTCCTTCTCTCTCTTCCTCTGTCACCTCCCACTCTCTTGCTGGGATTGAAAGTGGAGGCACTTTACCACTGAGTACATTCCCAAAACTTTTTATTTTTTGTTTTGAGATAGGGTCTTGCTAAGTTGCTGAGGCTGGTCTTAAACTTGGAATCTTCCTATTATAGCCTTTTTGAGTACCTGGGATTATAGGTGTGCACCACAATGCCTGGCTTCAAAGCTTTTCTTAAATTTTAAATTAGACATAGATTAAACAAAGGTGGTCAGAATGTGCAGCATGCATGAACAATTACACACCGATATACATTCCCTCAGTCACACCAAAAGCTAATGTTTTAGTTTGAGTAGACAGCATACTACCAAGGAAGATGTTCTTAAAATAATTTCCAAGGATTAGTAAGAGATAAGATTCTTAGTGTAATGATTGAAAGGGAAATTTAAAATATATACTTCATAGAATAAAAGCCTATAAAGGTAAATGGATCTAAGTGTATTAAGAAAATGATTTAGTATTAGACCTGAAATTATCATTTGTACTAGTTATCACCATGGCAATCCAGAAGAGCAGAATGTGCATATCATCCTGAACAAATGTAAAAGAGGACAGAATAAAAAAGGTAAAATACGGAAAATGTACTTCAAGCTTCTTAGAGACACACAAATATGTACATCAATATATGCACTAAAAGAACAGTTTTAAAAAATTCTATCTGAATATCACATAGGTGGTTACTATGTACTAATCCCCTTCTTCAAAGAGGATTTAAACTAGCTATTTACCATATAAAAATGAAGGAAAAACTTTTTTTTTTTTTTTGGTACCAAGGAGTGAACTCAAGAGTACTCGACCACTGAGCCACATCCCCAGCCCTATTTTGTGTTTTATGTAGAGACAGGGTCTCCCTGAGTTGCTTAGCACCTCGCCATTGCTGAGGCTGGCTTTGGACTCGTGATTCTCCTGTCTCAGCCTCCCAAGGTGCTGGGATTACAGGAGTGCACCACCGCGCCTGACTGGAGAAACTTTTTAATTGATTCATGCTTCTAAAAGCATTTGTTTCATGGGAAAAATTTTGATAGCTTTTGTCTTTCCAAATATGATTTCATCTTTGAATTTCTCAGTTGGGATATAATGTAGATATTTCTAAAACAGAAGCTGATAAACAACAATGAGCATTGATTTACATACAAAGGTGTTTCTGAGAAGTCTTGAGATCATCCAAACCCAAAGGAGCAGCAGGAAATAAGGGAAACTGACTCCAGGAACACACCCAGTCCTCCCTCATCTTCAGCCACTCAGCCACCTTGTCTTCCCTGACTTGGTCTCCAGTCCTGTGATGTACCAAGATGCTCCAGCCCCAAAACAGAGTCATCCTGGATTGCATTTTCCTTTATTTGCCAAATTCAAACTGCTAGTGGGTTTTGTAAACTCCATCTACAGAAACAGCCCTTTAAAAAAAATCTCTACTCAGATGGCTCTTGTCTTAACTATCATAACAAATCTCTGAGACTTATGGGAACAGCTTCCCAACTGGTATTGCAAACTGTTTATTTTTTTTCCCCATAAAATAATTACAACATCCCTAGTCCCACAAGTTCTTCTGGACCTTGCCACTCTTCATCACATGGTAGTCCCTCTATCCCCTCCTCGTGAACCTGGTGGGTGTGTCTGATGGCCTTGATTAATAGCATATGGCAGAAAGGACATATGGAACTTCTGGGTTTGCTTCTAACCCATCTCCCACCCCTACCAAGGTACTGGGGATTGAACTCAGAGGCACTCTACCACTGAGCTATATCCTTGGCCCTTTTTATTTTCTATTTTGAGATAGGCTGTCACTAAGTTGCCCAGGATGGACTTGAACTTGCAATCCTCCTGCCCTAGCTTCCCCAGTTGCTGAGATTACATGAGTGTGCCACCATGCCTGGCTCTACCCACCCATCTTTGCTTCCAACTTCGTCCCATAGCCCAAGGGAGCCTTCTATTTCTATGGTTATTATTATTGGTTTTTGGTGCTAAGGATTAAACCCAGGGATGCCCTACCACTGAAGCTCATCTCCAGCCCTTTTTATTTTTCTAATTTGAGCCAGGGTCCAATTAAGTTGCTTAGGTCCTTGCTAAGTTGGTAAACCTGCCTTTGAACTTGAGGTCCTCCTGCCTCAGCCTCCTAAATTGCTGGGACTATAGGTGTGTGTCACTGTACCTGAATGAACCTTGCTATTTCTAGATGAACAGGTAAGATGGAGTTTCTAATCTCACAAGGCTAGAACAGGTGGTGGGCTGTGCTGACTACACCCAGCTGGCTTCCCATTGCACAGAGCATGCTTGGACTGTGACATCAGAGAAAATATAAAACTTGAGGTGAATGAACATCTTGCAAATTATGACCACCCCATACTTCTCACACTAGTACTGTGTGCATCACCTTCAGCTCATGGATTAGACTTCTGGTTTGGTAGAGGCTGTAGCAGTCCTGATCCTTTACTGCAGACAGCATGTGGCTAGTGTTGGTGAGGAAGCGGAGCAAGTCCTCCATGGAGGAGGTGAAGTACAGCCACTGCCTCACCAGCAGGTCAATGTCACTCTTCCTCTGCTGAACGCCTTGGGCAGCACTCTGCCAGTGGTCTGTCAGCTTTGAGAATTCCAAAACAAATTCTGGTCTGGGAAAAACAGATGGTTAGAGATTCCTGACATGAACATACAGGATAACTATCAGTGAGTCATAGAAGCTCAGATTTGCTATTTGTGTGTACAATTTTCATCAGACAACTTCTTAAAATTGGAGCCCTATTCAACTTAAGCCTAAGGGGAAGCTTTGGAAGAAGCAATGTGTGGTTGGCAAAAAGGGTTTAGCAGAAGATAATTTGCATATAATTGATGTTTTGCCAGCATGAACAATTATTTCCTTAAATGAACTGAAGCAATGTTAACATATATTATGCCACATGCTGCCTAGAAATCTTGGAATTGGATCAAAAGGAAACAAATGAAGAGGCAGGTATTTTGTAGTGCTATTGATTACTAGAGGTTGTACTTTAATTTTAAAAATAAAGAGCCTGCCACATGAGCCGGCTACAGGAAGAGTTCAGTTATGGTTAGCAGACTGGCCTTGGGGGATCTGCTCAGCCAGACCAGCACTGGCCCTAACCCCAGGCAGACATCCTGGAGAGAAATCCTTTCTTTAACAACTATGACATGGTTTCCTATTGGGAACAGAAGCATTTTAAAACTTATTTGGAAATAATAAACCATCATGAAGGTGATGATAGAGAGGAAAACATACTGTAGAAGAGCCATTCTGGATAAAAACTTAATTAACTTTACCTGGGGAATGGGCATTTTCAAAAGCTTTTGAGCTGCTGACCTCATCCATTTACCATAGGGAAAAGTGCCATCAGTGTTTTTATGGCCACACAGCAAGACCCTATCCTAATGTACTGTCAGAAGACTGTACTCATAGTGATCTATCAGCTAACCTGGCTTCTGGGCATGGACATGGGCAGGATAATGTGCTGGCAGTTCAAAGGAGTAAGTTCTAGCTTTCTGTAGCAAAGTGGGTGGCTGATTCCCAATACCTATTACATATTTTATGAAGAACTAGAAGAGAGGTGCTTGAGGGCCCCAATCATAAAGAAAGAGCGAGGAGATGGAAGGCTAATTACCCTGACTTGGTCAATGCACACTGTACCCCATAGATAAGTACAAAAAAAAAAAAAGGAAGAATTGCATGTCAGAGGCCTGCCTCCATCAACCCCATTAGTTCTATAAGTCCTAGATGGCTTACCTCTTTTCTATTTCTGTTGTGTCCATGAGTTGTAAGGACTGGGTGACATAAGAATCAGCAATTGTCTGGTTTATAGAAACTTCGGCTTCTAACATCTGTATGAGTCAAAACATAAAATTCTCAGCTAGAATTCATTTTTATGAATCCAGAGAGAGACCTGTTCTTTTACAACTCCAACATAGCTTCCTGTTGGAAATTTCTTATTAAAATCTAAGGTGGCAGAGGATATAGAAATGATTTATTTTCCAGTTATTTGAGCTCAACTGGAAATGCTCACCCATCACCGCAGCATTTCCTTAGAGCAAACAAGTCTAATAATAATTATGCCTAAATGCCCATTTCCATTGGAATTTTTTTTTGTACTGTGTATTTAATCTAGGGGTGCTTTACCACTGAGGCACATCCTCAGCCCTTTCCAATTTTTATTTTGAGATAGAGTTTTGCTAAATTGCTGAGGCTGGCCTTGAAGTTGTGATCCTCCTGCCTCAGCCTCCCAAGTCGCTGGGGTTTCAGGTGTGTGTGTGCCACCCTGCCAGGCTCCATTGGATGACCTTAGTAACAATGTAGACTAAAATCAGTTATGTTAAAAAGTAACAGTGAAATAATCAGGCACACTTTGCAGGACCTGCTACCAGGAGGATTTTGAATATACATCAGCACAGCACAGGGGAAATGACTCTGTAAAATACTAAATGCTACAGTTACTGTAGTACAGGGTACTTCAATCCTATAAAGAATTAGTGAAAATGCAAAAATGAGCTGAAGTAATTTAATATGCTCTTGGTATATTACTGATTGGTACATTTGCATTCTGTGGAAGCAAAGTTATGCTAGAAGCTCCCATGCACTGCAGGAAATCTAGGAGTGCTGTTCACTAATAAAAAAAAATCGTAACAAAATGTTGAAATGCATGAAATGTGTGAGAAGTTTATAAATGATCGGTTTGTTACTGAATTTGCTTAAAGATGTACATTCTGCAGAGGGACTTCTTGTATTTGGATCTATCTTTCCCCTACTCCTGTCCCGGGGCGAGTGGCTCAAGGGTGGCAGAGAGCACAGGTTTACCTCATAAGCTTTCTGCTGTTCCAGGAGAGCAGGGAGACTGTTGGCAATATTCACTTTAAGCATCTCTTCTATCTTTTCCAAAAGTTCGACCCACTTTTCACAACAATGAAGAAATTTTTCATTCAATCCACTTTCCTGCAGCTCACTAAAAAGGTTTAAAAACAAACAAAACAGCACCATGACTTTCCTGCGCTTGAGCTGTTCATTTTACCTGAATTGGAACGATGGCAGAGATGGGATGTCCTGACCTGCAGTGGTCCAGCGCTGTAGCAGTAACGCGAATCCACTGCCGGTTCATATTCTGCAATGTCTTTAGGGCCATGTCACTCAGTGGGAGCTTGAGGCTCTCTTCATTCAGTCGTTCAATGTCAGGAGACTGGGCTGTCAATGCCAGCACATGGTTCTATGAAAAAATATAGGGCAGATTTTTGGATGCCAATAAGAATACCTACATGATGAAATGGCCTTCTTATATTAAAGATCAGGGAAAACTGGGGCCTGAACAGGTAAATGACTTGCCCACAAACATCTAGTTATCTAGGCATTAAAATAGCCCAGGAAGTAGGAAGGGATATCAAATTTTTGTCTGAGTAAGTCTGAAAATAGGCTCAAACAAAAAACCAACCAATCAACCAACCAACCAAACAAACAAACAAAAAAAAAAAAAAAAAAAAGGAAAAGAAAGAAAGTAAGAAAAGACCAACTCTGGAACTTCAAATTCTATTTAGTATGCCAACAACTTGACATTCAACAGCTCATAGGTGTGTCTATAGACCAAATGAAAATATGATCCTTAACATAACCCTAGCAAATGATGATATTTAAACCATATCTTAAGAAAATATTCTTCCCATATTTTTTTAAACCTTTATTTCATTTATTTATGTATTTTGTATGTGGTGCTGAGGGTCGAACCCAGTGCCTCACGTATGGGAAGCAAGTGCTCTACCACTGAGCCATGACCCCAGCCCCTTCTTCCCATATTTTGATAGAATATAAAATCACAAGAAAGCAAATTAACATTTTATCTTTAAAAAGATATTCTAGGTACAGCCTCTAGGTCAATCATATGTTAAGCAAACACATCTCACAATATCCATGTTATCACTACAGAACTCTGCTGTAATAGTCTAGGTAAGGGTCAGCAAATATTTTCTGTGAAGGGCCAGATCATAAATATTTTGTGCTTGAGCTGGACATGAAGTTGAGTGCCTATAGTTCCAGTACTTGGCATTCTGGGGCAGGAGGACTGCTTGAGGCTACAAGTTCTAAGTCTGAGCAACATAGCAAGACCCATGTCAACAAGCAAAACAAAACTTTAGGTTTTTGTGGGTTGTATGATCTCTGTAGCAACTCTTCAATTCTACCCTTAAAGTACGAAAACTCTCATAGATAATGTGTTAGTGGAAGGGGCATGTCTGGCTTCAAATAAAACCATAAAAATAGCAGGTTGACTGAGATATAGAAATAGGGTGCCTCATTTGCTGACTCCTCATGTAAGGCAATAAATATCAATCCTTAAGAGTTGCAAGATCCCACTGGGCATGGTGGTGCATGCCTGTAATCCCAGTGGCTCGGGAGGCTGAGACAAGAGGATTGTGAGTTCAAAGCCAGCCTCAGCAACAGAGAGGTGCTAAGCAACTCAGTGAGACCCTGTCTTTAAATAAAATACAAAATAGGGCTGGGAATGTGGCTCAGTGGTTGAGTGCCCCTGAGTTCAATCCCCAGTATCAAAAAACAAAAAATAAAAATAAAAAAAAAAAAGAATTGCAAGATCCAGAATTCCTAAATTCTTTCATTCACTTATGCTCACTGTATACAACTTACTAAGGTAATAAAATTTTTTAAAAAAGGAATAAATACACAATTTTTTCTTTCTTTGCAGTACTAGGGATTGAACCCATGGTCTCACATATGCTAAGCAAGCGCTCTATCACTGAGCTACATCTCCAGTTCCCTTTTTTAAACTTTGAGACAAGGTATCACGAAGTTGCCCAGGCTGGCATCACAATTGCAGTCCTACAGTCTCAGCCTCCTAGGTCTCTGGGACTATAGGCATGTGCCACCATTCCTGGTAAAAAATATACAATTCTAATAGAATATTTTATATTTCATCTTCAACCAACCAGAAAAAATAATCTCAGCAGCCCGTTTTGGTTCACATAAGTTAATTGATAAGATAACAAAAAAAAAAAAAATCTAGGAAAAGTTATTATGACATATTACTAAAATGCATCTCTATGTTGTTCTACTTTTCTAGACCCTAGAAAAAACAGGGCAGGAATGAATGGTAAGCAAATGACTGTGCTCAAGCGTTAATTAGGGTGGAAATGAATTCTATAGTGCAACAGTAATTAGCTTATTTTTTCATCCTATGGTGAGTCTAAGCCCTTAGGAAAGGCAAATATTGCCAATACCAGGAATGAGCCAGGATTTTCTTCTTTGTCTTCTTGGTATAGTTTATCCAAATCCTTCTCCTCATGTGTAATGAGGCCTTTTAAAGATTCCAGCCGGTCCTCAAAATCCTTAAGCTGTGAGAGAACAAACTAGAAGGAGAAATTTTCATTACAAACAGTTTTTATGAGTGTATATCACAGAGTTCAGCACAGCCTTGAGGGTGGAAAAAGGTCAAGTTATTTTAAATCCCCAGCAGCTCATTACTATCTGAAAAGTTCACATACGACTATTCTGAAGACCTTAGATTTTCACCCTGTGCCTCTGACCTTCATAGAGGGACAGCTCACCTGTTAAGGGGACCCCACAGAGGAGAGCCAGCCCTCAGGCCTGCTAGTTTTTACTTCTGTTGCTATTGAGACTCAAGACTGGCGTTCCAAGGCCTCTATGTAGTTCACACACTAAAAGCTTTTCAGAAAGTGATTAAAGAATATAACAACTGGTCATGCTTCCAGCAGCTACTTCTATGACTCAACTGTTTTACTAGGAAATCTAGATAAAACATCACATTTGAAATGAACAGATTCTGTTAAGATCTTCCCATGCCCATGCGATTGAAGCCCGAATCACCCGTGCTTGGGGTGACATCATTCTGTTTCCCTACTGTGCTGTCCAAAAAGCACTCCTACTTCATAAGATACAAGGGACTGAGATTAGTACACCAATGTCCAAGGCTACAATTTGAATAGAAAAGTAAGATGAACCTCAAATTCATTTGCTTTCACAAGCAGCATCTTTTCCAAATAAACAGCTCTCTGGAGGCAATGCAGTTGACCAGAAAGGAGCCCCGAGGCGCTGGACTCTGTAGGTTGTGGGAATCGGTCCAGGAGGATGGAATTTTGGAGAAAGGCTTCTTTTGTCTTCTGCACATCCTGCTGTAGCTCCTGGAGAAGGAAGAGGAATCACACTTCTCTCTCCTTTCACAAGTTCCTAGCCCCTGCCACTTCCTCAACATCAAATTAAAAAAAATTTAAAAATCTAGGAGAATTTTTGCCTTGAACTTGTGGGCTTGGCTTTTTGTTACTGTTTCTTTTAAGTAGCTGAAAAATCTAAGATCTCTTCAAATGATGGGTCTCACTGGACTGTTGTGAAATTTGTCAGTTCACAGCTAAAATTGATCACTGTCTAATAGAGTTGAGACTCCTAGTTTATAGAAGCTGCAGACCAACTGGGTAGACTCGTGTATTCTTAGCTTGCATACCATTTCAAAATCATTGTGATCTTGACCCCTATCCTCAGACTTCCTGATATGAATAGACTTATTTGCAGAGACTATAGAATCTCAATCAAGCTGGTTTTAGGACTACATTTGGCGATACTTTGTGTTTGAAAATTTCAGGGTTTTTGTTTTGTTTTAACAACCAATCAGGTAGAAGTAGATTAGAAATACCCATCAGCTGGATTCTTTTATCTTTAATTAAACGGTCTTTGTTTTGATTTAAACTATAGCATTGAAAGATACAAAATACACCTGGTCACTAAGTTTAAAACTAAAATGTATTCACTTTCTGGACATTTCTTAAATGGAATAGGAAAAATACCACAGAGGAAATTGTACTGCCCTTAAATACAGTCTAAAAATCACTATTCCCACAGAGAAGTCATGCTAACCCAGCACGAAGGCCATGATTATTTCTAAAACAAGAGATTCAAGAGATTCCTCGATGACCCCACTCTGGTGAGACACTTTAGCTTCTATCTTAGACTTTGTATAAGGCTTTTGCTTTAGAGATTTAACTGTCAGAGTGAATGAATGCGCAGACTTGGAACGAGGTGCTGTCGGGTCCTGCACCTGCCAGCTGCCAGCTGTTTGTTCCTCCCAACCCCACACTGTCCACCTCACTGCCTACCACACAACTTGTCACCCTCTACCTGGTGCCTTAGGGCATCTGTCCTGTCGGATATCTGTGAAGTCTGTCTCATGTCAAGGTCAAGGCTGTCCCTCAATGGCCCTGTCAGCTGGGCTGACGTGGCTTTGGTGTTTCCCTTTGGTCTCTGTACCCACCTTTAGGTCCTGCAGGGCCATGGGCAGGATCTCTGCCAGGTTGTTTCCAGACATGTTGATATTTGCAAGCTGTTGAAACTTGGCTTCCTGCTGCTCCAGCCTTGCTGTGGCTTCCACATGAGCACTGCGATAAGCCTTCCAGAGCTGGAACAGAGTCTGGGCCTCCTGCAACTGGTCCGCAAGATCTTGGTTTACCTGGGTCCACCTGCCAGTCCAATGTGACAACAGAACCCTTATTCTATCCTTTTTCTTGTGGCAAAAGTATCATATATACACTTAACCACGAAGTTAACAGTAAGTGGATTAGACACTGTCAAACGCTTTTTAAAATGAATGGCATCACCATTCTATAAACCGCAATATAAACAGATACCCAAATCAGGATATTTACTTGACAATAGTATTCAAGAATCGACAACATTGGGGATTAGCAAGAAATATCTATTGTATTATGAATGCTTCTTGGCAAAGGGGGAGAAAGCACCGAATTGTACACCTGATGAAGCTTCTTCACCTGGGAGATACTTCCAATCCAGAGTTTCTTTAAGTCTTAAGTTGTGTTTATGTTAAGCACTTTTATTTTCCAATTACATAAATATCACTTTTACAAAAGTAAGTGGGAATTGTTTTATCCCATATACAGTCTGTTTGGCCTTTTGTTCCCAAGTGACTTTAAATAAATTATTTTTCCAAGTTATTAATAAAAAATAAAAAGCTCTAACTTTAAGCAGCTGTACAAAATGGTCTGCAAATAATATCAGTTGAACTTGTACATGCAGCGGTGACCTGGATTCCTTAAATAGTAACTGTACTACCTTATGTTGAGGGTGGCCCTGATAATTCTATGTGGAGCCAAATATACTTCTATGCTCCTTCTTACTCCCCTTTTCCAATATGGACTGGATCAAGACCTGAAAACATCATGGCAGGGTACAGAGTTTGGTTTCCCTTGTTCAATACCAGTTCAAAGTTGATGTACTAGAGTGGCTGCGTCTGCATGGAGGAGGAGCGGAGAAGGACCCTCAAGGCAGCTTAACCTCTTTGTCCTTGTCTCCAGCACATTACCTTTAGGCCAATTTTCATATCTCATGCTCCAAACCAAATTCTTGCAATTAATGAGGGCCACAATTCTCAGAAAGAACTTTCATATCCCACAAGAAGCAGTTCATCAAAGAATTCTATCCAACCATAAAGAATTCCTTCCTTTGCACCAGGAATGGCTTCCCCAACAGATACAACATTCTTTTTTCCAGCTTACAATGTTTATGGTGGTGTTTGATGGCCTCCTGCAGTCCACCCCCCTAGTCCACCTCTTAGTGTGTTTCTGCCTCTGCTTCTGGTATTCCTGAGATGGCTCCTGGCCATGCTCTCTGTAAGTGGCTACACTGTGGCTGTAATTAGGGCATTTTTAGATTGATATCCGAACACTGCAGGAGGCACATGCCAGCCCTCGTGACATATAATTGTACACAAACTAGATCATTCAAAGCAGAGGCCAGAATAAAATGGAACCAGTCATCTCAAAGGACCAGGAAGACTTTACAAGGCCTTAGGTCTATCATTCTGACTGCATCTTAAAGTGTACCTTGTATGGGTATCTTGGCATTTCTCTTCAATTATTTCAGCAACTGACGGGCAGGAATCTTTGAGTCTGCCAATCACCTCCCGGAGCTTCTCCCAACTCCCTTCGCTGCTCTCAGCTTCATCTTGAAGAGACTAAGAACAGAGCAGGAGGGTTAGTTTCAGATGGCCTAGCCACCCCAAAGAAGAGAGCAGTTCTTGCTTCTTAATGCTACACAATGAGAGCGGTAACATAATAAAACTTTCTTTTTTTTTGCAGTGCTGAGGATGGAACCCAGGGCCTTGCATGTCGTAGGCAAGTGCTCTACCACTGAACTACATCTCCAGCCCCACAATAAAAGTTCTAAATTGCAAAACAATATGGATATGGAAAATAAAGGAAAATTCAACATACAGTTTGATAGTTTCACTCTCTCACTCACATGACTCACTTTGGAATTTAAAGGTATACTTTGTTTTTTTGGTACTGGGGATTGCTCCCAGAGGCCCTCTACCACTGAGCTACATCCTCAGCTCTTCTTATTTTTTGGTACAGTTTTGCTAAGTTTCTGAGGCTGGCCTGGAACCCACAATCCTCCTGCTTAGCTTCCCTAATTCCTGGGATTACAGGTGCGTGCCACCATGCCCGGCTTCAAGGTATACTTTTTTTTTAGTTGTAGATGGACACAATATATTTATTTATTTATTTACTTACTTATTTATTTTTATGTGGTGCTGAGGATCAAACCCAGTGCCTCACATGTTCTAGGCAAGTGCTCTACCACTGAACTATACAAACCTAGCCCCTCAAAGTATACTTTTGGTACTGCATTAACACATTGTTTTGTGCTTCTCTGTGGAGTGCACAAACCCACATGTGCCCTTTACTGTTCTTGCTTCCATTTGGAATATTCTGCCAATAACGCACTATGCCACACTCTGGCTAATTTACCTGAAGGTTCTGCACCTGGCAGCTCAAGGCCTCCAGTGATAAAAACACAGGCTTGCTGTGTTCCATGCAGTACCCAAACTGGATCGCCCGCATGTTCACTTCATCGTAGAGTTTATCATACGTCTTCCACTCCTGTAGCACCGACTGCATAGAGCTTTTGAGTTGATTGACCTATATAAAAACAGGAAACAGTACTCATTTAGAAAATCCTTGACAAGACATTGTCTCCTGACAGCCCTGGAAAAGGACAGTGAGCAAGTCATGGACTCTGAGGGCACTGCTCAGGTATACTGCATTAGTTTTCTGGCCTTGGGGAAATTTGTATAACCTTACTGGTGTCTTCCTTATCCACAGAAACAGAGATTAATAAAAGAAAAAACAAACAATCCCCCCATAGGATCTGTGAAAATGCTCTAATAACTGAAAAGCATTGTAAATTTGTTACCTGGCACTAGGGTCTGATTATTGCAAAGCAATTATAAATTGGAGAGAAGCATGCTCCATCCAAAGGACAGGAAAGAGCAAAGTAGGAGAAAAGGCAATGGTGGGCACATTTTATCCATTGGTATGTCTTGATAATGAAGAAAGGAGTTGAGCATTTTGTTGCCAATCAAAATGATTTTAGATATGATTGTGAATAAAGAACACAATTCAACAATTAAAGACAAACAACCAAACTAAAGAGTAGGAGAAGGACTTGAAAAGATGCTCAACATCCACAGTCATCAGGGAAACGTAAAGCAAAACCAGAATGAGATATCAGTTCACTTCTACTTTGATGGCTATGATCAAAAAGTCAGGTAACAACCCATGAGGATGTGGCAACACTGGAATCCTCACTCATTGCCAGCGTGAATGTGAAAGGATGTAGCCACTGTTAAAAACCATTCGAAGGGGCCGGGGCTGTAGCTCAGTGGGGGAGCGCTTGCCTAACATGTGTGAGGCACTGGGTTCGACCCTTAGCACCACATAAAAATAAACAAATAAAATAAAGGCATTCGGTCCTTTTACAGTTACAAAGCAATGAAAAAACAAAACTAAACAAAAAAACATTTGATGGTTCCCCATAAAACACACATAGAAGCCAGGTGTGGCTGGCACACACCTGTAACCCCAGCTACTTGGGAGGCTGAGACAGGAGGACTGCAAGTTTGAAGCCAGCCTGGGTAACTTAGCAAGACTCTGTCTCAAAATAGAAAAAAAAAAAGGGAAGGAGGGCACTAGGAACGTAGCTCAGTACTTGCCTAGCATGTACAAGGCCCTGAGTTCAATTCCCCAGTACCACAACCAAAAATAAAAGTTTATCACAAGACCTAATAATTGTATTTGTAGATATAAATTTAAGAGTACCAAAAGCATACATTCACACAAAAGCCTATGCACAAATGTTCATGGCAGTGTGGTTCCTAAGAGCTAAAAAGTGGAACTAACCCAAATATTCATCAACTGATGAATAGATAAACCTAAATGTGGCCTATCCATACAATGAAATATTCAGCCTTAAAAAGAAATAAATTGCTGACACAAACTACAATATCCATGACCTGGAGCACATGCCAGGGGCTGGGGGTGTAGCTGAGAGATAGAGCATATGCTTAGTATGCACGGGGCCCTGGGGATCCTCAGCACAATAGAAAGAAAGGAAGGAAGGAAAGAAACAAACAAACATTGTGCGAACTGAAAAAAGGCAGGCACAGAGCCTACATACCATATGGTTCTATTTAGATGAAATGTCCAAAATTGGTAAATCCACAGAGAAAACAGGTAAGTTGCTGCCAGGGAATGGGAGGAGGGAGGAACGTGAGTGACTGCCGGTGGGTATGGGGTTTCCTTTTGAGGAAACGAAAATGTTGTGTAATTGGTAGTAATGACTGCCTGTCTATGTGAGTATACTAAGCACATATCAAAGAGGCGAATCTTACAGTATATGAATCCTATCTCCATTTTAAAAAATGGTGGACATGGGCGTGATCACTGCACTGGCCTGGAGATGCCCTCTTGGTGGCGCAGTGCATAGCACCTCCCTGCATGTGGGCTCTCCGTCTTCGGCTTATCAGCTACAGGGGCACAGGTCACACAGCGTGACAGGGAAGCTTCTCAATCTGTGCTCCAAACAGGGACAGATAACCAACCAACTGGCACACTGAAATGCTAGTTTTGTACTGGCAATCATGTGAGTTGAAGGTCTTTACAAGGGTACGATGTCTCAGAAAAAAACAAAAACAAAAAACCAAAAAACAAACCCAAGTCATTTAGTTAAAAAAATAAAAGAAATTAGAGTGGTGTGGTGATGGTGTGTGTGTGTGGGGGGGGGCTAGTTTTCTCTCAGAAGCTGGGACCTGTGTGGGTGGCAGGGGTAATTATGACACACAGTACAGTTGCCCAAGGTATCTGTGAGGTAGTGGTTCTAGGACATCCTCCCCCATCAGAAAATAAAATCTAAGGATGCTCAAATCCCTGATGTTCAAGGGATGCAGTATTTGTATATAATTTCTGCAATACTCCTATACAATTTACACTCTTTCTAGATTACTTATGATACCTAACATGATATAAATAGCTGTTTAGGGAATAACAGCAGGAGAAAAAGTTTGTACATGTTCAGCACAGACACAATTCCGCCCCCCACCCCAAACATTTTCAGGCTGCAGTTGGTTGTGTGGATGCAGAGCCCAGCCTGTCCTGTGTCATCCCTGAGCCCACAGGTGCACAGCTCTACAAGGACGGTCAGGTGCATGCCATGCAAGGTGCTCACAGCTTCCAGACAGATAGGTGGTGCAACTTCTGGTACCCTCCCAAGTGCTCCTTTTAATACTGCAACTTCATGGAGAAGACATGGTACATGTGGTTTGAAGAAAAAGAAGAAATTCGTTAAGAAAATCTCACTACAGCAGAAAGAAGAGGGAGAAATGTTTTCAAAATGTGAAAACTGGGATCAGCCAGTAGAGTAGCATTTATTGAGCACTGATAGGTACTGCTCTTGAGGTAAGAAGAAATGAGCAGGTTTTATCATGCCTACTCTATAGATCAGGAAACAAAGACTTAGAGAGACAATCTCCTTAAGGTATAGACAGACAATGGTGCTACCAGAATCTCTCTAAAGCTGTGACCACAGAGTCCTTGCTCTTAACACAAGGCTATATTGACTCTGAACTGCTTACAGATGGATGATCTCAACTCACACCCTCTGTATTTTTAAAAACAATACTTAGATACAATTAATATACCATACGATTCACCTATCTAAAAAACACAATCTCCATAACCAATTTTAGAACATTTTTCTTTCCTTTGGTATTGGCGATTGAACACAAAGGTGTTTACCGGTGAGTAACACTCCCTTCTATTTTAAGACAAGGTCCCTCACTAAATTGTTGAGGCTGACTTTAGACTTTTGCAATCCTCCTGCCTCAGCCTCCGGGTTCTCTGGGATTACAGGTATGTGCCACCACGAAGAACATTTTCTATCACTCCAAAAACAAAAACCCATGCCCACTGACAGTCACTCTTCATTTTTTCCAGCCACTAATCTACTCTTTGTTTCTACAGATTTGCCTTTGCTGGGTTATTTCATATAAGTGGAATCATACAATATGTAGTCTTTGGTGACCAGCTTTATTCACTTAACATAATGCTTTAAAGGCCCTCAGTGCTGTAGAATACATTGGTACTTCACCCCTTCTAATAGCTGTGTATTCCATTGTATAGATTTATCACATTTTATAAACACATTCATAGATTGATGGACAATGTCCAATTGATGGACAATTTCCTCTCTTTGGCTATTATGAATTATAGTTATGAATATTCATGTACAAGTTTTTGTTTTTAATTTCTTTTGAATTATCTAACTCTGGTAGAATCGCTGAGCAGATGGCAACTGTACTTAACCATTTAAGGAGTTATCAGGCTATTGTCCAATGTAGCTGTACCATTTGACATCCCTGTGAGCTGTGTATGAGGGTTAGTTTCTTCTCATTTTTTCTAACATTTGCTATTGTCTTTGTTATAATTCTTCTAGTAGATGTGAATTGGCATTTCATTGTGGTTTTGATTTTCATTTCTTTGATGGTCAATGTCATTAAGCATGTTTTCATGTACTTACTGGCCATTTGTATTATGTTCTTTTTGTGGTACTGGGGACTGAATCCAGGGCTTTGTGTATGTACTCTACCACTGAGCTACATCCTCAGTCTTTTGTTTTTTTTTTTAATTTTATTTTCAGACAGGGCCTTGGTAAGTTGTCCAGCCTAGCACTAAACTTATAATTCTCCTGTCCCAGCCAATTTATCTATCTTCTCTTTGGTTTCTTAAGCTTTTAATACAATATCTAGAAAACCAGTCATGAATTGGGTATAATGGTGCATGCCTGTACTCCCAGATACTCCAGAGGCTGAGGCAGGAGGATCACAAATTTGAGACCAGCCTGGGCAAGGTAAGACCCTGTCTCAAAATAAAAAATAAAATAACAAAAATAAAAGGGACTGGGGATATAGCTCAGTGGTCAAGCACCCCTGGATTCAATCCCCAATACTGAAAAAAAAGAAAAAAAGAAAGAAAGAAAACAAAGATTTTTAAAAAAGCAATGAAGACTGATACCTGTTCTTCTTCTAAAAGTTTTATAGTGTTAGCTCTTAACTATGTCATTGACTCATTTTAAGTTAACTTTTGTATATGGTATGAATGTGGGGATCTAACTTCATTCATTGCATGTGGGTGTCTGATTGTGCCAGCGCCTTTTTGAAAATTTTTCGCATCACTGAATCATCCTGACATCTTGTTAAAAAAAATATCAATGGACTGTACAGTGTGGATTTAATTCTGGACTCTCAATTCTATTCCATTTATTTGTCTGATCTGATAACACTATCATCTGTGTATTTTTCATATTATCTCATTTCATTTTCCCCCTCTGTGTTTTCATATTGTAATTCATAGTATTGTAATCAAGTTTCCTCTACTGCCTGTGAGATCTTTGAGGGCAGGATTTATATATTTTCTTATCTTCCTCTTGGTAGTGAGCACAGGGTTCACGCAAGATAAGTCTCGCAAATTACTGGACAAATTCATCCTTGTTTTTCTGCTGGAGTCCTGGGAAAGGAATGAGGCTGGAGGCTGCCTATAGATTTCATTCATATAGCTTCTTCCCAATTCCCTCTTGGAACACATGGTTGAAAGTTTTAATAGATGACAACTAAGCCACATTGAGGATTCTGGGAGAAACATGGATACACCTGCAAGTGGTTAGCATTTACAACTTTTCCCTCTGTTGCTGGAAAATGCAGGCAGCCATGGCCTGGAGTTGCCTGTTCTTTCTCCCTTTTGGTGCTCTCTACCTGGGGACTTTGACATGCCTTCTGTAAGACTACCAGGTGTCCAGCACACTCTTTCCCTCTGTTCTTACTCTGTACCACTGGGCTATGTTTCTTCCCACCTCCAGAGTTCTCCCTAAGCTGACCATGCTCCTAGCTTACAAAGGCTACATGACAAGACCAGTCCCTGATGCACTGCCCTGTGTGCGGGAGTCTGAACTACTGCTTCATAGCTGCTCCTGTGTATCTGTCTGGGAAACAATGCCAGATGCTCTGTTGGGTGTTGTGTCTGCATGAGTACATTAGACAAAACAAAGATAGTCAAGTGGATTTCCTGCCTGTCAGTGATGTCGGGAGCAGTGGCTTTGCCTCAAATTATTCAGCATATAAAATGGGATTTGAAATGCTTTTCTCCATTTCAATATTTTTCTCAGAAATTTTTCACTTTTTAGTGTAGAGCATGTCTTCACAATTAAAGAACAATAACAACAACATATAAAGTATAAGAAGACTATGTGGAGAGAAATAGCAGACTAAATGAATCTGGCACCTGATGGATCACACTGTCTCGCTTTTGAAGCAACTCGTTGATTCCAGATGCTGCATCTTCTAACAATGGAGTTGCTCCACTCTCCAAAGTCAGGTAGCTTTGTTTCAACTCATCCAGCGCTTTCGATTTAACTGAAAGTTGATTTTCTATATCCTGGAAGGGCAAGAGGAGAAAGGTTTCAAGGCACAATATACAAAAGAGTAAAGTATAAGAGGAGTTTAATCTTATACAGTAAAAAAATGCCAGTGGAGTATATAATTACACGGCATTTCATCAAAGATGTTTTAATCACAATACACTCAATTCAGTTTTATATTCCATGGTTCTACACATAAGAGAGTCTAGGCAATAAGTCCTTATCATCATAGAAAGCACCCAGGAGAGCAGGGTCTCATTGCATATCTGCCCTGCGCCCCCCCAGTCTCTATTTTCTCATTTGGAAGAGTGATGTACCTGGCTGTGCACAGCTGCGAGAGCAGGTGACAGCACAAGCAGGAAGGTGCTTTCCAACCACAAAGCGTCATGTAAGTGAAGGTCATAGAATTTATTGGTAGTTCAGTCAGTAACAGCATTAATATCTACTTTTAGTAGATATTAGCTTTTAGTCTATTAATTCACTCATAAAAGCGCCCCTGACCGTGTCCATGGTTTCACTTCTTTGTATGTGTGCGTGTGTGTGTGTGCGTGTGTGTGTGTGCATACGCTGTGGACTGAATCCCCAGCCTTGTGCAGGCTAAGCAGATACTTTACCACGGAGCTACACCCAGCCCCGTGTCCACTCTTTACAAGCATAATTCCAGAAACCGACAGGTTCCCCCACTACAAAGGAGACCATGAGCCCAGCAGTCTGAAAACAGCTAAAGGGGGCCAGCAGTGAGGCTGCCACTCTTCCCAGAGGAAGGATGGATAGAGGTGCTTAAACAGCCCTCTCAGGACTGAGGTTAAAGCCCAATTTGGAGAAAGTTTAAACTTTGTATTTATTATTATTAAAGAATTGCAAACTAGCTATGGAACATTTGGAAAATACAAAGGTTTTTGGCATTCATAAGTCTTATTCTGAGTTCCTTTCAAATCTCCAAATATACAAATTTGGGATGTACAATGGCTTACTTTCTTTAATGTTGCCCTGGATTTCCACTTGGGTATGTGTGATTCGAATGCATGGCCTCCAGTTAGTGACCCTTTGTTCAAGTTTCTCTCTTGAAGACTGTTTTTAGCAAGAAATACAGCTTTATGAAATCTCAATCCTTGAAAAGAATCACTGGGTGATAAGGAAAAAGGAACCTGAGCTTCTGGCAGGCAATGGATTCCAGGCAGGTAGCTGTGTTTGTACCCTGGTGAGGGATTACCACCCTGGACTAGTCTCACAATGTGGTACTGAAATTCAGCCCCCACAAAGCTGCCACCTGCCAGAGCCTTCAGGTTACTCTTGAAACACTGAAATCACAAACTTTTCTTTTTTTCCAGTACCAGGGATTGAACCCAGGGGTGGTCAACCACCAAGCTACATCCTCAGGCCTGCCTCTAAGCTGCTTTTTTTTTTTTTTTTAAATCACAAACTTTAAATCAATGAATGTTGAGAGTCTCATGTACTGAAAAGTAGAAAAAAGAGAGAGAAACATCTATTCTATAAGAAACTGATTATTATAGTTGGGACTGGGATGACCAGAAGACAGAGTGAGAGGGACCTTCCACTGTGTGACCCTCTTTCCTTCGTCATTCAGAGCCATCTGAATATACAACATATTACTAGAAAACCTCACTGTGATGACAACCCTTCTCCAAGTGCAGCACCGAGAGTGACTAGTACCATGGGGGCCTACTCCCGGCCATTCTGAGTTGTAAAAGCACCTGGCAAACCAAATGGCTTCTCTGAAACAGCCTTTGCCAGTGAGACTCACTGAGCCAAAACCTCTATCTCTGCTAGCCTCACCTTTCACCAAGCATCCTTTATCACCAATGTGGAGCTAACTTCTTTCTTAGCAAAGTTATACCTTGAAACATTTTTAAAATACCAACTTGCTCTCCTCCTTAAAAGTTCAACGAACTAAAGATTTTGTAAAAACATTAACATTTGTTATTAAGTTGTCATATTTCCTCCATAAATTGATGAAGAGCAGGACTATTTAGTAGTGAGAGGGGAAAAACACAGACACACACAAAAACACCAAAAAGGTAGTATAAACAATAACCGTGGCGATAACAGCACATGAAAACACACACACACACACACACACACACACACACACACACACACACACACGGAGCCATCCTTGTTTTTCTCCTCTGAACAATCTGGATTTAGCCCAGTGGTTCTGTAGTCTGACCTTGCAACACAGAGGCTTACCAAGACCTTTCAAGTTTGCCAGCTCCCCCTTTATTGGGAAATAAATCCATTTTTCTTTAAGTCCTAACCTGCTACATACAAAATAGGGTGGCGTAAAGAAATCTTTGGCTAATCATGGAGATTCACTAGAATTTACAAGCCTAGGCATGCTTGTACCTGTTCTTGGAGAACTGCTGTGAAATACATTTTAAATATATAAATTCCTGCAAAATGATCATGAACGAACTTCTATGAGCGTGGGTACCTATAGTATAGCAGCATCAAACTTGAGGGATTAATAATCTTATCTCTGAGCTCCTCATTCTAGTCAACTACACAGTTTTCCTTGCTAATATAATATGCCAAACTTGGCCTCTTTCTATTCATCTAGAACTTTTAGAAGCCCTTCAGAATGTTTCAAGTCAACACTAACGTCTTAACGCTTCATAAACACCATTCTACATTTTCTAGAGTAAAGCCACTTTAGCAACAAGCTTCTTGAACTGAAAGATTCAACCCTGGGATTGATCCATGAAATTATTATCATTTTATGTCCTATAATCAATGAATGGTGAAGAAAAGCGAAAATGACATTTGCATAAAATACACTTTTAGGTCTACTAATACATGTGCTCAAGCAACTCCTAAGCACAGATGAGTTTCCCAGGCAGTGACAGGCTTAAAAGGCTGCTGATGAGCATGCTTGTCCTGAGAAACCCCTAGTCTAACAGAGGATGGACAAGTAGACAGATGAGAAAGGACAGCCTCAGACACACGGAAGTACAGCTGGCTAAAGAAGCTGATTTTATTAATGTACTTCCATCTTTGCCCTGTTTTATAGCCTTTTATAAAGATAAACCTAAGAAAGCAAAGTGAAAAATTAAAATAGGAAAACAGAAGCTAATGGAAAGTGTGGGGGCTCATGGGAAGGTGAGTAATTGATGGCGTCAGGGTGTTTTGGCTGAGATCTGACAAAGACAGAGGAGAGCTTGTGTAGGATGGTGGTGGAAGAGGACTTGAGGAGGTGTCCACAATCCTACAGTCAGCAGCATGTGCAATAGCACTGAGGCCAGAACTGCCCATAGTTCAATGCCACATTCAGGGGGGGACTGACAATTGATGATGCTGGCTAGGCACGCGTGCAAATTACATGTAAGGGAAACCATTTCTGGTGCCACCAAATACAATCAGATATGCACACTCTAGGTGGTCAGAGTGCATTTAAATTAGGAAATCCTCATTTCAGAGGGGGCCACCACAATGCTTCTGAGTTCCATGTCTCAATCAACGTGTCATTTTGCCAAGGAGCACAGTGAACGTTAGAAATGCTTTCTATTGGTAAAATGAATGGCTTATTAAATAACACGATGAATGTTAGAAATGAGTTCTTACTGGTTACAATTATACATACCAAGGTAGGTGAATTGGCTAAACTACTGTGGACACAATTCTCACCCTTGCTGGAACAGAACATAATAACTGCATATAGCCTATTCCCTTCTCCCCCTGGGTGACTCATTCTTAATCCCTAGAATGAGTCCCTATATGGTTTTGTACCCAGCCTAACCTCCGAGGTCTCTGGTTGCCTGATGCTGACCATACCGATACTGGATTCTTGTTTCTGAAATGCTGACATGTCCTCCTTGTGCAAACCTGGGGCATCATAGGGCAGAGAGAGTTGGGCATTTCTAACGTTCACTGTGCTCCTTGGCAAAATGACATGTTGATTGAGACATGGAACTCAGAAGCATTGTGGTGGCCCCCTCTGAAATGAGGGTTTCCTAATTCAAATGCACTCTGACCACCTGGAGTGTGCATATCTGGTTGTATTTGATTGCATCAGAAATGGTTTCTCTTACATGTAATTTGCACGTGTGCCTAGCCAGCATCATCAATTGTCAGTCCCCCCCTGAATGTGGCATTGAACTTCCTGGAATGTACAGTTGTATGAATTGCCTTTGTTTCTTGCCAATAAATATTTCTACAATGGTAGTATTTAGTCTGTGTTTTCCCAGTGCTGAGGATCAGACCCAGGGCCTCATGCAGGTTAGCCAGTGTTCTGTGCCAACACACCCCAGAGCCCAGCAATTAATGACAATTTGGTAGTGAGGTTGCGGGGAGAACAGCTAAACTTAACACAAACTTGTTCAGTGGTTAGTGTTATCAAAACAAAACAAGAAGACCAAGAGTTGCAGAAGGCTTGGTTACTGTTAGGTCTGTCAGGTGAGGGAAAGTCAGAGAGTGGCCAGAATGCCACCTGAAAACATTTGAACTTCATTCTATGGGCAATATGGAGCCAGTAAAGGACTTTTCAATAGGGGACTGCTGTGGCCTTTTGCATTTCAAGTATTGCTCCACGTTGGTGTGAAGAATGAATCTGAGAGAAACAGGAGAGGCTGCTGTGGTAGGACAGGCCTGTGACAAGAGGGGTCTGGACTAGACCAGTTTGGACAGAGGGGGACTTACTAGATAATAGGGGTAAACTGGGAGGACCTAATGAGTTACTGGAGGTAGAGGCAAGGATGAGAGCTGGTGCTGGGCATCTGGAAAGGATGGCCAGCAGCAGGCTGAGGAACAGAAGCTTCCCATGGAGGAAAGGTGTGGAATCCGAGGTGGCTACAAGAATGCTAATGTGGAGATGGAGGGTAGGGAGTCAGGAACAGGACTGAGATAACTTGGGCCAGGCACGGTGGTGCACCCCTGCAATCCTAGCACTTTGGGAGGCTGAGAGAGGAGGATCACAAGTTCGAAGCCAGCCTCAGCAATGGCGAGAAGCTAAGCAACTCAGTGAGACCCTGTCTCTACATAAAACACAAAATAGGGCTGGGGATGTGGCTCAGTGGTCAAGTACCCCTGAGTTCAATCCCTGGTACCAAAAAAAAAAAAAAAGATAACGTGGAAAGACCTCTTAGGGTATTCCCTGCCCTCATTTTACATTCAGTACTACCCTGTAACCTTCTCAGATTGGGGGTATGGCCCAACTTTCCAGCCCCACAGTGATGAATGTGGTGCTTTCACATAGTAGGTACTGAAGCATAGAGTGTGCCACCCACAGCCATGGAGACAGCGGGAATGGGGAGCGCCCCAACAGGATGGTGCTAGAGGACGAGTCTACATTGAGGAGAGGGCTCCTCAAGGACTACATGACCTGGCAGACAGACATAACCCTCACATCCAAATGTGACTCTGACACTGGTTCCAAGGACAAGTAGTTCTTTTAAGACACAAGACACAATAGGTAGAACAAAATTTTCTTCTGATGAAATGGAACAAAATACTAAGAATAATAGAAAATTCAGAGTAATTCTGCCAATGTTGGACAAAATAATAAAACCCACAAAAATTGAAAAGGGGGCACCCAAATCGAAGTTCCTTGTCAATGTATTGTGCCCTCCCCCCCTTAGGAATAATATTCCAACCTCTTAAAAGCAATCATAATCACAAAAAAACCTTCTAATTATGATGTAAAAAATGGCATGTTGCCATTATGGAAAACCTACAAATAATTATCTAATTTATGTAAGAGAGTAAGTCATACCATACACACAATGGCAGTCCCATACAGCCCAGGTGTGTGGGAGGTTAACCCATTTGGGTTTGCATAAGTACGCTCTGTGTTACTAAGCATACGCTGTACAACAGAATTTCCCAATGTGCCTCTCTCAGAAAGCATCCCTGTCACTAAGCAACGCACAGCTGTAAACACAGGCAAGCTGTAGGAGTGTCCAGAAACTACAGTGCTATCCTTCAGGGGCAAGTTTAGGACCACGGAGCTTGTCCTAACCCTGCCATGTGGGAGGAGGAGGCTCTGTACCTCCTTACCTGACAGTCCAGGAGCACCTTCTCGATGGAGATCACACTTTCAGGTTTTTGTAAAGTTTTCAGCTTCTCTTCTTGTGCTTCCAACCAGTTTTTCAAAATCTGCATTTTGTTTTCATTCTCAGTGATACTTTCTGAAAATTGCTCTAAATGTTGTATCTATAAATGATAAATAAAATTATCATGAAAACATTTCTTATTTTAAACCCCACGCTTAAAATGTAAATGGCCTGGTATTTTAAAATGATATCTTTTCTTCTCAAATTTCTAATATTTCACATAATAAGATGTATGAATAATTTTGGAATACAGATTCATAAGTCAGGAAATTGGATTTAAATTCCTCTTGAAATTTCATGTTTAAAGTAAAAGTTAATCTGCTGAGATAAATGGCTGTTTCAGAGTTTCATAACAACTATACAAAATAAAATTATGTTGCTAACATTCAATATTTTTTCTTTGTATTCTCTATGAATATACAAACTGTCTACAGCAATTTTCTTATTCTAGAGTCTCTAAGAGTTTCTTAAAAATTTCTACAAATACCAACAATATCACAATTCAACAATGTGATAAAAAATCAGTTTTTAGTTTATTAAAATTCTTATTGGTGCATTATAATTATACACAACACTGGGGTTTGTTGTTACATATTCGTATGTGCACATGATAGAACAATATAACTTGGTCCCCAGTACCTTCTCTTTCAATAATCATATTGTTTTGTTTTGTGGTATGTGGGATTGAACCTAAGGGGATTCTACCACTGAGCTATAGCCTCAGCTCTTTTTATTTTTTATTTTGAGAAAGGGTCTTGTTAAGTTGCCAAGGCTGGCTTCAAATTTGCGATATTCTTGCCTCAGCCTCCCAAGTAACTGGGATTACAGGCATGTACCACTGTGCCTGGCAATAATTAGTTTTGAATTTTGTGATTCTTCTTATTTCTAATATTCACAGTTTCTATTGTCGTTGTTGCTATTGGTAGTGGGGATTGAGCCACTACCAACTAAGTTGCTGAGGCTGGCTTCAAATTTGGGATTCTCCTGCCTCAGATTCCTGAGATGCTGGGATTACGGGTATGTGTTGCTACACTCAGCTTAATACTCCCATTTTTAAAATTAGGTTTTAATCACAGTATATACAAAGTTTCATATTGTTTTTCCTATATGTTTTAAGTCCTTACTGAATCATAACATATGCTAATACTAGTTTTGAAAGGCTGCTCAGTAAT
Source organism: Xerus rutilus (assembly GCA_028644305.1). Classification (NCBI taxonomy): domain Eukaryota; kingdom Metazoa; phylum Chordata; class Mammalia; order Rodentia; family Sciuridae; genus Xerus; species Xerus rutilus. Next base: position 33,774,980 of record CM053401.1, read on the forward strand.
CCCAGTGACTTGGGAGGCTGAGGCAGGAGGATTGCAAGTTCAAAGCCAGCCGTAGCAACTTAGCGAGGCACTTGGCAACTCAGTGAGACCCTGTCTCTAAATCAAATAAAAAAAAAGGGCTGGGGATGTGGCTCAGTGGTTGAACATTCCTGGGTTCAATCCTTAGTACCAAAAAATAAAAAAATAAAAATAAAAAGGCTGCTCAGTATTTTATCATATGGACATAGTATCATTTGATTAATTATTCCTTAAAGAATTCTGCATTTTTACAAGTATAAATAATGTTGAGCACTTCATGCACACTTTTTCTTTTTTTGAAGATCTATGTTAAATAAATATATAAGAGCTGGATTGCTGGGTTAAGAGAAAAGATGGTTTTATAATTCTTCAAAATTTCCCAATGCTTTCCAAAAAAGTAATGAAGCCATTACAGTATCAGCAATATATGAATGTTTGCTTTGAGCTTTTATTCTTGTTTTATTAACATTTTCTAAGTCAGGCATGGTGGCACACACCTATAGTCCCAGTAACTTAAGAGGCTGAGGCAGGAGGATTGCAAGGTTAAGTCCAGCCTTGGCAAATTAGCAAGACCCTGTGTCAAACTAAAAAAATAAAAGGGTAGGGGATATACCTCAGTGTTAGAGTGTCCCTGGGTTCAATCCCCAGCGCTAAAACAAAAAACAAGACAAAACAATTTTCTAATTTAATAAGTGTATGTTACATAATTTTTATTGTGGATATCTGATAGTCAAAGTTGACATATTTCTATGTTTATCTGCTAATGATAATTTCCTGCTTTGTGAACTGTCTGCTCATGTTCTCTGTCCATTCGTGTACTTGAATCTTAATTGCATAAATCTATTTGTATGCATTCTCTATACAGAAAAGAGATCAATCAATAGTATATATATATACACTAAATATTTTTCAGGAATGTTTTCTTCATCTTTTCAAGAATCATGGAGTAAAACAAACTACCAAAAAGCAACAGGCATTTTTTTTTCCTTTGCATAATCTTTTCAAGGCTGAAATAGTTTTGTGTCCCTTTTGAACATCTGCTTTCACAGAAAATGTCAAATTCTCTGACCTTTTAGTAGCCTGACATAATATTGACATTTTTTTAAACAAAAGTTCTCCTCTTAACTGCTTAACTCAATTTCCTGCTAAGAAATCTTGACAGAAATATAAGAATTATTTTCATATTCTATTACATGTACCCATAGAGAATGCTAAAACTTAGGAATTATAAAGGGGCTATGATTATTAAGTTCAACTGCAAATCAACCATTTGGATGTCTTTTTTTTTGGCACTGAGGATCGAATCCAGGGATACTTGACCACTGAGTCACATCTCTAGTCCTTTTTATTTTTTGAGACAGGGTCTCACTAAGTTGCTTAAGGCCTCATTAAGTTACTGAGACTGGCTTTGAACTTGAGATCCTCCTGCCTCAGCCTCCTGAGCCACTGTGATTACAGGATATGCCACCTTGCCTGGCCTGAATGTCTTTCTACATTTTTTGGAACGTGGTGTCTTACAAAGGCCAAAATATGCATCCAACCGTGACCCTGGAGCACACCTTTCTATTCAGGGTTCCATGCACTTGGTGCCATTGGCGGTTCATCTCCCCCAGGTGCTCTGCAAACTCTGTCCTTTCATAGCGCTTGCTTTCTACATCACAGGTGCTTAACTGAAGTAACGACTGGTTAACAAAGTCAACGATCCACTGTTTATAGTCCATTTCCATTCGGAACTCCTAAAACACACAAAGAAGTGAAATTAAACACGCAAAGCCTGAATGGAAGTCCATTAGATGGAACTGGATTTCCCCTTGACTGTACTCCAGGGGGCGCCAAGCTCTCATCCATTAATTCAGGGTGCCGTTGTCAGGAGTTACCTTTTACCCTCCCCAGGTTTTACCAGGAGGCTGCTTTATTTGAGTGGGGATTTTTCTTGGGGATGACACAATATTCCTGGGAACAGAGAGACTCGCTGCTTTCAAACTGACTGGAAAGTCCAAAGGAGCACCACATACGGTAGCTACTGTCATCAGAAGGTATGTCAGGTCCCTGGAATCTTATGAAAGAATATCTGAGAGCTATACTGGATTTTGAATTACCAGAGGTCTCAGAGAGACAACAGGATAGAAACAGAAGTTAAAGCTTTCCCAGAAAACCCAGAAGACCTTTAAGGAATTCAGGCTGCTTCTCTGTGTGACAGTCTCTGCCTCCTATGGTGGTTTGGATGACTTCACATTCTATAGCCATCCTAAACTCACTAAAGGGCCAATGAGGTTCCTGTCAAGTCATTTGTTGGATTTTATCCAGAAAAGTTTTAGCGCATCCTATGGTGATCATCCAGGGGGTCATCACGTGGTATGGGCTAGGTTACTGCAGTGGCCCTTTTTAAGGCTCTCCTACCCACTGCAGTTAGGAAGTGATGGTATATAAAAACATTTTTCTGTTAATATTATACGTGGTGATCAAGCCATTCATCTTCTACCTATTAAAGGCTAGCTCCATCAATTTGCAAGGTCATTGAACGTAAGAGCCTGCCTTGTCATTCATCTCTTCATTCTTAGTGATTAGCACACACTGCCCCGCACAAAATAATGCACCTTCTTTTTTTGTAGGTGTGAGAGAAAAACTTAAGTTGCGAAAAAACATCTATATGAAGTCAAAACTGGTTTCAATAACATTATTGGAGAATATGTTCTAGAAAGTAGTGGAGGTAACCGGATGTAAAATTCTGGCAACAATTTAACAGAACAGTTCCAGATGGTTAGGCTGAGACCAAAAGCCTTGTCTGTGGGGAATTTGGTAAAATGCCTGCGGAAATGGTATATTGTACATAAAACAAATTGGATTGTTTTGACAAGTGTTGTAAAGTTTCATATAGTAAAAGGTTTTTTCTCCATGCACTTCAATTCCACAGCAAGAGAGACACTGAACACCTAAACACAGAGGAGAGCATTCATACAAGATATCTTCTGATATCAAGCATACACTTCAAAATGATTACACGATCATTATAGCCAGGACTTTCTGCCCTAGATAGTGGTGGTTATGGACAGCATGACCTTGGTTCGGACATCTAGAAAGCAGCCACCACCTTCTATGTGTGTTCTCTTTTTGTACTTTTTTTCTTCATTTTTCTTAATTCAGCTGTTGCTGCTTCTTAGCAAAACGGGTAAAACCAAAACTGTAATCATTCAACACAGCACTTTGGCAATCAAGACTTTAAAACCTTCAATCTTCTGGGGTGAAGAAAGCATAGTACAAAATTTAGAACTCTGATTAACAAACAAGGTGGTCAAATTTTTTCTGGCTTGACGACTTCTATAACTCTCCTGATACGTCACCATAAGAGGGTTGACTTAAGTTTGTTTCAGGGCTAACAAAGAAACTTCTGGTTCTGGAGTGGTGTGACTAGTCCAATTAGTTCCATCTAATTTCATTCCACTCACTGAATACCCACAAGGATTGAACAGTGTGGCATAAATGACAGAACCTGCTATCAATCAGGTCATAAATTCTACTCTCCTGAGTGACATTCTTCTTTTTTTTAAATTTTTTTTATTTATACATGGACATGGTGTCTTTATATTGTTTACTTATTTTTATGTGGTGCTGAGGATTGAACCCAGCGCCTCACACATGCAAGGCAAGCACTCTGCCACTGAGCCACAACCTCAGCCCCTGAGTGACATTCTTTGCAGTAACACCATCTTTCACAAAGAACTGGTCTATAATGGCTGGATCAAGCTCACTTATCAAAATTTCTAGCTGACTCATTATTCGACTCTCTGGGACATCCAGAGTATACAAGTACCAAATACTCAGAATTCATAACGTCCCATAGAATATGTGGCTCCATTTGGGAAATCTGTAGTAAGAAGCTCTGTTTCTTCCTGGAAATTCTGGTGTGGGTATCCTTGGTGAGAAGGCTTCATGAAATTCTTGAACGAGAATAAAAGAAGCTTTGAATTGAGTCAAATTCACCGTAATCCCTAGCAGGCTTCAACAGGGAAACCAGTGCTTTCAGCAAAAGGGTGGTACCATGTCTTCAAATGAAACACCTCTTAGAGACAGACATGCTACTCTTGCTGAGTATATAAGCTTCCTGCTTGCCAGTTTTTATCACATTTCCGACTGAACATTGCACAACCTTCAAAAGTATATCACACTCAGATCTTGGTATAGTGTGAAGATCCCAAGACCCTTGGCTTGTATTGGGTTGCTGCCCAGAGCACCAAACCTCTAGCAGCTTATCGGTCCCTTGGAATGTACAGAGGTGGTGAACAACCAACAATCACAGAAAATCAACTAAATTAAATCTCTTCTTCTGCCGCTGTGGATTGTTCCAGCAGTTACTGAAGTTCAGGTTCCTTTTTTTGCTATAACTTTATATTAATTTTTTTTTTAAAAAAGGATTAATAAAAATGTCCCAGCTTTATGTGTGTGTATGAGAGAGAGAGAAAGAGAGAGAGAGAGAGAGAGAGAGTGAGAGTGTATGTGCATGAGCACCAAAGTTGAATGTGAGTCTGTTGGAAACAGAGGCAGATGCAGTTCAGCACCTTTCCTGTTACAGAGTAGAGTGAGTGCTAGCTAATGTCACTGACCATACTGTGTAAACCTAATGTATCATCTTTAAATGTTAATTAAATCTACATGAAATGAAGTATCACACAGAGGGCCACATTCATGTTTGTAGAAGGATATCAACTTTTTCTTCCTCATTCTCTTTCGGACAAAACATTTATTTATTTATTTTGGTACCAGGGATTGAACCCATGGGCATTTTACCACTGAGTCACATCCCCAGCCCTTTTTATATTTCATTTAGAGACAGGGTCTCGCAGAGTTGCTAAGTGCTTTGCTAATCTGCTGAAGATGGCTTTGAACTCGTGATCCTCCTGCCTCAGCCTCTCCAGTTGCTGATTATAGGTGTGCACCACTGTGCCCAGCCAGAATATTCACTAACACCCACTGGAGGCCAGCTGTTGGGCTATGTGTGCTATTTTGGGGAGGTGCAAGATAGCCCCTGCTCTCAAGATGCTTAGTCAAGGTAGGGAGGCAGGTGAGTAAATAAATGATGATTTATAAATAAAAACTAGAGAGCATCATGGAGACATTAATTCAGCACTGTCCCCTAATCTGGCTGGGAGAGCCAGAGTGGATTTGCCAACGAGGAGAACCTTGAGCTGGCTCTGCAGGATGACTAAGGGGACATCTGCAGCTAATGGTGGGCACTGGCAGTCCAGGTCAGAGAGATAGCATGTTGACTGGGGAGGTACAGGAGGACCTAAGTCCATTAAAAGCTTGGATGTCCTGCAGTAATCAGAGATATAAAAGAATATAAGTGGAATGAAAGCAAGTGGACTACCTCATCATTCTAGAATCATCTACCACCCCATTCTCTACTCCCCATATTAGTGTTCCTACATTATATCCCACATGGCTCTTGGTTCAAGTGACCCTCCAAGTGATCTGACTTTATATTTAATGAAAAGACTTTGGCTCCTCTTGTATAATTACCTTGAGCTTCTGAAGAAGATTTTTCACTTGAGATTCAGAACTGAGTGAGTGGACAGAGTCTCCACCTGCAGCCTGAAGCTCCACACTGTTCATCCAGCTGATCATTTCTGCGATGGCTTTACGGGATGGCAATTTCTCCATCTGAAGCTGCAAGGACAAAATGATTTCCATTTAATTACCTATAGTTAACGAAATGAATCAGGGCATCACTAAAGACGGTATCTGGTTTGATATAAGGTCTTGCTACATAATTACACAGGTTCTTGCAAAAACAAACCCAGCGTTCAAGATCAGAAAAAGTGACCCCAAAACAATGATAAAGACCTTCTCATAAACTAACAGAGTAGCACAGATAAACTGAGAAATAAAGTAATTAAGCCTGATTTCTTTGTGAAGAAAGATCTCATTGGAGGACAGTCTAGTAATTAAGACCTATATTCAGTGGTGCCAGAGAAAAATAGGTAATGTCAATGAAAATTATTGACTCAGAAAAATAATTTAAAGAGCTTTGAGCTAACAAGTGAATGCTAATTCAAATGCTGGGTGTTTAAACACTTACCTGGTGAAGTTTTTCTTGAATGTCTGGAAGCTGAGTTATCAGCATCGTCCACTTTTGTTCAAACTGTGCTAAGGAAGCTCTCAGCGTGGCTGTGTCAGCTTCCTTCAGGTGCAGAAGTTGGTTCCCAGTGCTTAAAACTGCAGTCTTCAGGGAGGACTTTCCATCCACTTCCTTGGAAAATTCCTAAGGAAACATTGTAAAAATTAGGAACTTTTAAAATTTAAATACACTCAGAGCAACTGTTAGCAACTGTTTAGCAAAACTAAACAGAATAAACATTTGAATGGCTGTGTACACACACATACGGCTTTGCCTATCAGGTATTGGCACTACTCCACACATTAGATCCACACTAGAGAACAAAAGAGATGGAAATACCGCCTCTCCAGAAACTCAGAACCTAGTGGGTTCTTATTTTTAAAAACAGACCAGTCATTTCAGTTTCAGAAGAAACTAAGAAATCAAATTCAAGTTCAGATTACGTGAACTACTTGCAATGAATTTTTAACTAAAATATTTGAAATTTTTCCCATGTATGTTCCAAGTATTTAAAAAAAAATTTACGTTTTAATAACAAAGTGAGTAACCACAGCTACAAAATACAAAATATGGAAAAAAGAAAGAAATGACTAAGGGCAAAGACTAAGGGGTCTCATGAGTACATTTTTTTTAAATATATATATATATTTTTTTAGTTGTAGATGGACACAATGTCTTTATTTTATTGCTTTGTACGTGGTGCTGAGGATCGAACCCAGGGCCTCACGCATGCAAGGCAAGCGCTCTACCGCTGAACTACAATCCCAGCCCCTCATGAGTACATTTTATGATACAACAGTATCATCAGAAAACTCCTCAATACCATAGAACAAAATATTTTTAGTAGAAATGCCAATTCTGTATACAATAATTTTAAACTGTGTATTTATTAACTTTAACATTTATGAATTAATAATCTTATGTAGTTGTTTTCAATTGGGGGGGGAGTATATTTTCTGTATTTGTAAAGCATGCCCTACATCAAAGCAAAATATGTACATATATTGTAATAGATATTTTTAAATAGTCGATTAAAAATACGTTCTATCATTATAAGTATATAAATGAACAGTATAAGCAAACAGTTCTAAGTTTGAAGACCATAGATACAATTAGCTCAAATATTACTCCTTACCCACAAATGATGAGAGATTATCACAGCAACCCTGAACCTGTTCCCCTGATAGTTTATTTCTGACCAAAAATTAGTTGAACATATTCTATTGCAACTTACAAAAAATTTGTTTATGTTGCTTCTGATTGTATCCAAGTCCTGAGACACATTGAGGGACTGTTCTTTCCAGTAATTCAAAGTTTGCTGAGAAGATTCCAACCACTTGGTTAACTCATCTGAATCTTTGTTGTAACTAACAGGAACAAAGTGGGAGAAAGGAAATTAGAAAGGTACTTTGATGATGAGATGTATCACTAGCATATTTTCTCCTTATTTTATTTTGTATTTTCTTGTGGTGATCAGCCCTATATGTCAGAAAATCAGGACAATTGTAAGGATTATATCATGTATTATTCCATGCCTCAAATGCAAATATCTCTTCATTTCTACTCTCTCCCCTTTATGCCTAATCAAGAATAAAAAGGCATTCGAAAGTCTAAAAAAATTTTATTTCTTATTACAGCTACACAAAAGTATACTTATACATAAAAAAAATTATTTTAATCCATTAAATGTCTTCTATAAATGTGTTTAAATAAAAATATAGCAAGCATTTATGTAAGTTGTACAATAGCAAACTGCTGTTGCTTGGATGTGAAACTTTTTCTCCTGATACTTGATAAAAACAGCCAAAACTATTGTCACTTCCAAAACTTGTTTAGGTTAGACAGCCCTTGAGAGGCAGGGATGAGAATGAGGCTTCAATGTTCCATATTCTGCCGTCCTTGAATGACTCAAGGTTATCTCAATGGAGTAAAACAAAACTTCTGATGAACTCAAAAGACTTTTCCAAACCATTGTTTTAGCCAAAATCATTTAATTTTGTTTAAATTTTAAAACTTAACAAAAAGGATAGGAAAATTGCAACAGCATGGGATAAAGGTAACAAATTATTTTATAACACAGTTCCTAGTTTCCATACAAATGTATTAATGTTCTCCAGCAAACTGATTCCTGAATCTAGCACACCAATATCAGAGGCCTTATATCAGATCCCAATTAGCTCAGAAGGGGACCCAGGAGCTTTAGATTGCCAAAGAAACCAACATAGCATAACTGGGAGACTGCATGCAAAATTTAATTACTGCAGAATCCCTCTGAAGTCTTTCTTCACAACAAAAATTGAAGCCAGTCAATCAGCTCCTAAGAAAACATACCTGAGTAGATGCTTGAGAAGTGTTTGCAGTCTGTGCAGTTCAAGGTCAATCTTCTTGTTCAGGGACAACCACTGCTCTTCCAGTTTTGCAATCTGTCCCTCTAGTTCAGGACAGCTCACGGATGCCACCAGCTGTTTGCCTTCATTTAGAGTTTGGTAAAGCCGGGCATGCTTTCCGTCAATGTTTCTTTTTATTTGCTAATAAGCCATAGAATGAACAATTTTTTAAAAAAAAATCAAGTCCACCAATGTATTCACAAACACAAAAACCTACATTCCAGCCAGGCGCGGTGGCTCAAGCCTGTAATCCCAGCACTTAGGGAGGCTGAGACAGGAGAATCCCGAGTTCAAAGCCAGCCTCAGCAACAGCGAGGTGCTAATAAGCACCTCAGTGAGACCCTGTCTCTACATAAAACACAAAATAGGGCTGGGGATGTGGCTCAGTGGTCGAGTGCCCCTGAGTTCAATCTCCAGTACCAAAAACAAAAACAAAAACAAAAACAAACAAAAAACCCCTACGTTCCAGGCTAATGAAGAAACGTGAATACTTAAGCAATAATCAGGACTGCAGTCTGGCTGGACAGGTGTGATTAATGGTCCCCTTTCATAAGAGAGCCTGATTAATGTGTTTCTATAGAGCAACTCTGTAGCTTGGTACAGGTAAACAAGAAACACAAAATTTTCCGATTAAGTTCTGATAGTTAATTCCTTGAACTAAAAACAAAAGGGAAAAAACCAAAATCAAAAAACAATAACAAAACAAGCTGACAGTCTATAAACTACATTCAGCTTGGAAGACAGATTTTCTCTTTCTTTTTTTCGAACAAGGTCTCACAACGTTGCCCAGGCTGGTTTGGACTCAAGGGATCCTCCTGCCTCAGCCACCCACGTAGCTGAGACTATAGGCATATGCTACTGTGCCCAGCTTTTCAGTCAGCTTTTGATTGACCTCAAGATTAGTATGAAAATCAGTATATTTTACATAGAATTTACATAAAATATAAAAATTAGGATTTCCAGTGGCCTGGGAAAACCAGATGTTGTGACTACAGCTCTGCCTTCTCCTGTGGCAAAGCCCAGCTGAAAACAAGTAGCCAGCCCCATTAAAAAGGGTCCACTCCCTTCATTTTTTTCCCACCTCAGTCCTCACCACCCTGACTGCAGACCTGGCTAGGATTCCTCATTCCTGTTCCCCAGCCTGGCCCTTGGGAACACTGCAGATGGAGACCTATGTATGAAAGCGATACATACAAAAGATGCAAATACTAGGGAAAAAATCATTTCTACAATTTTCTGAATATAAGGATTCAGTAGAAAGAAAGGAAGAGAACTTCAGAAGAATAAATTAAATCAGCACATCATTAAACTGACTTCATGAAAAGAAAAATAAATTCTTCAAAACTGCAAACACAATGACCCCCTGAAGAGAACTGTCTTAAGGCAATTATCTTTCATAAGCCAGGTTCAGCTAATGTCACTTATCCTGACAGCTATTTAACCTTTAAAAATAAATTATTATCAAAAAAGAACTTTTGCTATTTTCCAATCCACTTAAGCCTTTGTAAAATTACCCAAATATTCCATTCCAGCTCCCTTTCTTCCTCCTCCCTGAACTTAGAGGCTAGAAAAAAAAAACCATCCAACATCAATTTTTTAAAAAAAAAAAAGTTCTAGTTTTCCAAGCCTTAAGTGCCAGACACTTCATCTTTATAATATCTTGGAGAAGTTTCATTCCTCCATTTTCTACCTGGGAGACAAGACTGTTTGCTAGTCACTGGGCCTCTGTGGTGCTCAGCAGCATTTGAACATGTGTGAGTCTGTGAGAAAGCATGGCCAGTGTCTATGCTCCTCAGCCCACAGATGTCCTCCAATAAAGATGAGGACATCAGCAGAACACATACAAACCTCACCATGATTATAAGGACCAAGATTGGCCTCGGGAAGCCTATGTATGTGACGGGCTTTATCGAATGTTGTCTTTTAGTATAGAAAATTTATTTAAAAGTCTTAGAACAATGATTTCTTTAAAAAAAATACTTTGACCTTAATGGAACCATACTCACATTTTAAGGGATGTGGTTGCTTTTGAGGGGGGAATAATAAAGCTCATAAAAGGCTAATATTATTTCTTACTGTGATGTGGTTTCCAATACTGTTTTTGACTGTTCTTTCAGCTGTGAGATGGCATGCTCTGTATCCCCAGGGGAGCACCCACACCATACCTGGGAAGACCCAGATTCATCTACTCCAGGCTCTCTGGGCGCCTGGAGAGTATAAATAATGCCCTGACCTCTGCAAAATGTTATTTGCAGGGGCCGAGCACCTCCTACGTACAGCAGGGCACCGTCATGCATTTCTGCCTCCATTTTCCATCCAGCCTAGTCAGGCCAAAAGCCTACTTTTTAAGCTTTAATGCTGATACTTGGTGATTTTCTCTAGGAGCACAACTCAGATTCGGACTGTGTATCTTTTATAGGTAAAACTAAGTATCTTAAGCTTTGGTTGGCAGGATTTAAAACTTTTTTTTGTCTTAGTCTTGTTAGTGCTACCTGAAATCATATTAATGTTTTATCTTTTCTATGGCATCAAAATTGGAGACACAGACACTTCGATAATAACTGGATCAAAAGTGACACAAGAAAAGCTTAGAAGTTTAAAGTCTTCTAAAAAAATGCTGCAGACAGGCAACAGATTTTGTCTGTCTCTTAGGCTACGTCCAATTGGGGCTTCATTGCAGTAAGAAAATTAAATATATGTTTATTCCATTCTCTGCAGGTTTCCATACTAGTAGTGCATTGCTACCCATACCTCCTGGGATAGGTAGCACCAGCTTACTTCTCTGCTCTCAACAGACAAAGAAACTAAGGCTTAGCAACAGTAAGGTCACAAAAGAGACAGTGATGGAACAGGACTTGAACTTGAGTCTTCAACCCCAAGCCCAATAGGCGGTTATGCTGAGGAGCCCCCATCAAGCCTGCAGTATCCCTACACTCGTCTACCTGTGGGTTGGGTGACAAACAATATTTTATTTCAATCCAAACCATTCAGCTTCCAAAGCAAGCAACTTAGTCGAAACAAAACACCAAGTACTATGGACCATTTCATTGGCAACTTAAATTAGGACGCCAAAATACCTGATAAAATGAAATCCTTTCCACTAATCTCTCCTCTGTTTCTTCCACCAAACTCACAGAAGGCAATGTAGAGACAAGAATTTCCAGGTCCTTTTCCAGACATCCATAGTTTTCATCAAATTCTTCCCATTTCTAGAGATTCAACATAAAATCGTTGATGTAACCCATCCTAAAGAACTAATGTATTAGGCAATTCAGGTAAAATAATTATATTATGAACATTATAATCTCATAGAGGATTAATCCATTTGATAAATAATTTGAATGGACTAGTTGGAGGTAACTATAGGCAAGTGAATAAGTAGTAGGTCACTGGGGGTATGACCTTGGACTATATCTTGTCCCTGGCTCCTCTCTCTCCCTGTTTTCCAGTTCATGAGCTAAGCAGTTTTCTTCTGCCATGCCCTTCTGCCATAATGTTTCTGCTGTGGAGTCTGCTGACCATTGATGGCATCTCTGAAAGTGTGAGCCCAAAACAAATGTTTTTCTTCTCCAAGTTGTTCTTGTCAGGTGTTTTGGTCACAATGACAAAAAAAAAAAACTTGACTAATGCATATTGCTTCCATAAAAGATGACTAGTTAGGGTCCCAGCATACCACAGAGTTGAGTTATTGTCACCAAAAATTCTCTCTCAGAAAAATAACCACCTAATTCTCATCTCTCTTCAAGTAGTGGGTTACCTGGCTTCTACAAGGCACTCAATGGGCCCTGCAGTCTTTTCTAACTATGATGAAATATTACTATAAATATCAATCGGCATACTAGAAAATAAATATTACCCTAAAATGCCATATTACATTTCCAAGTTCAATATTCCCTTCCTTTTAAAACATTTCCTTTATGTGCCAACTAACATTGGCTGTGAAAGGATTAATAAGCTAGAGAAGGAAACCTTAAAATCGAAAAGAAACTTTATACATGCTCAGTTTTTTTCCTTGGAATTGAGACAAGATGGTCATGAATTTTGCAATAGAATGTCTGGGCCAGGAATACAGTTTCTGAACCACTAACTGTGTCATTCAAATGATTTCATGCACGGTCTCAACATGCTTTCAAGTTTGTTTATTCATACACAAACCTAAAAGGTAGAGATGCTATATCCATCCGGCTGTGTGCATGAGGAATCCCAGCTAACCTTTCTTTCAGGGAGGAGCCTCAGAACTATACCTGGGTTCACATTCCTCTCTGTTATTTCCCATTTAACTTTTGCTTAATTACTAGATACTTGGTTTTGACACCTGAAGGTGGTTGAGAATCAGGAATTCTCAACTAAGGGTCAATTTCAAGTAAGCCAAATACCTGCAACAAACTCTGTAGCTTCATGCCAAACTGCTGTGCCTTTTTTTCCTGTGATTTAACTTCGGTTACTTGCTCTGCCCAAAACCTCTCTCTCTTTGGCAGTACGGAAGGAAACATTTTATCATAGTATGTTTGGATCAACAACATGTTGGCAACAAGCTTCTGGAAAAATACCTATAACACAGAAAAGGTTTTCAATAGTTATTTTTAGATTGTGAAAACCATACAAATCAAGTTAACTTTTAATCCAGTTATTATTTTTTTTAATTCAAAATCCCAGGATATTTCAGGGTAGAGTCAAATGTATCAGAAAATAAAAAGTAAACTGAAACGGATCTCTTAATCCTAAAAACTAATGGACTTTGAACAAATTATAAAGAAATATTATCCTAGGTGCTGGAGTTGTGGCTCGGTGGTAGAGCACTCGCCTAGCATGTGTGAGGGACTGGGTTTGATCCTCAGCACTGCATAAAAATAAGTAAATAAAATAAAGGTATTCTGTCCATCTACAACTTAAAAAAATGTGTGTACATACATATACACAAAAATATATATGAGAAATATTATCTTTAAGTAAGTTTCCACAAAATAACCTATTCCACTATTGTTGGTCAATTTCAATCTCCAGGCAGCTCTTCCTCAATCAGTTGTTTTGAGTTGTAAAATGTTATGAGAAGGTGGCCGATTTGTTTGAAGACAGTAAATGCAAATGCTTGCAGCCCACATACTTAGCAGACAGGGTTCCTAAAGCCTGTCTCCTCCTAAAACTCTCACTTTTGCTCACCAAAATGGCTAAGGGAAGGGAATTTCCTATTGGAAGCTGATAGAGATCCCTCTCCACCAAATGGACCATATTTGTACTTCAAGCATTTTCAAGGCTCCTCTCATTTGCAGCTGGCTGCCTCCTCTGGTTGTTTGGAGGGACCTTTTTCTTAGGCAAATCCCTTCTCCTGTTCCTTCAGAAGGACACATACATGGAAGGGTATGTAAAAGCATCTAGCAAAGGGTCTGGCACTCTGTAGATAACCAATTTTCTCCTCTTCCCTTCCATCCCTCATTCAATATTTACTTTTCAATTTTTCTTAGACTAAGGCATACTTTCCAAAGGCCCTAGGCTGCCACCTTGTTCAACTATGAACTATGAACTACATTTTTCATCAGCAGCGCTTAGATGATTGCACCTCTTTAGCTGGTAATCAAGAGGTTTTTGTTTAATAAAATAAATGGATTTATTTTAGTATTATGCTATGTAAAAGTACCTCTTCCTTTCAATTCCAGTTCTCAGAAGGCCTTTGCTAACCTCCTTAGGTCCCTTTCTCCTGTTTAAAATGCTCTTATAGAATAAATCCTAATTTTTAGTGTAAATTTATTTGAAGATGCATTGATAAACGTCCATCTTCTCAATCAGCTGAAAGTTCCACCAACATAAGGAACTGTGCCTGCTTTCACTCCAACATGTTCCTAGAGGTCACCTGATTTCTGCTACACACTAAGATGCTAAGAGATGTTTATTAGAAGAATGAATGCTGTGTGTTTCACTAAGAAGAAAATGGATTTGTTTCTACTCAAAGTCAGAAAAGCCTTAAGGTTTTAGTCCAGTATGAGGCGATGCAACCTGGGCGTCTTACCTTGTGATTTTGTATTTGAGTCTGTAAAGCAACTTTACTTTTGGCTTGTTGTAAGTGGCCATGAGCAAGCATTTCCTTTCCAATATTTACTAATTCCACTGTGCCTTGCAGAAGTGCATGTTGCTGGCTCTCAGTTATGAATGGGCTGCTGAACCCGGAGTACCTTGCTCTCAGGATTCCCCACATACTGTCAAGTACATCCTGAGAAGGAAAGAGGAGGTGTGCACAAGCAATTTCATCCAACCAGGAAGAAGGTTCAAATGCAGAACAGATTGACATTGACTAGGTGGAAGACCAAAGCCTTCCCCCGTACAATCATTGCACTGAGTGGATGTGTTCCGCTCAGACATACCTCTAACTTGTAAACCTCCTGGAGTAAAACACAAGGTAAGCGAAGCCTCTCCCCTTCGTCTCTTAGTTTGGCCACTCGACTCTCAGAATGCTGCAGCTCTGCTGTATATAAATCTGCTTTCTAAGTGAGAGATGATACAAAAAAAGGAACACCCTTTAATAAACTAGAAAAGTGTATATATTATTTTAAAAAAGAATTAACTAGTACAGAAAGGAATTAAGGAAAAAAATTGATCATATTTGCTCCTTCCTCATCTTCAGTTCTCCTTGTCAATCTGCCTGGAGGTCACACAATTGGCAGTTTGTTCCTAACACATTCTAAGCATATACCAGTGGAGATACACAGGCATATCCTCAAACCCACTGGACTGTCCTGGAGTTAGCACTCCTATCAGACTGTTAGTATCTGTTTATATCAGTATATATGTATATGGCTCTTTTTTTAAAAAAATAAACCCAGGAGCCCTTTACCACTGAGCTATATCCCTAGTGCTTTTTATTTTTTATTGTTAGACAGGGTCTGGCTAAGTTGCTGAGGGCCTCAGTAAGTTGCTGAGGCTGGCTTTGAACTTGTGATCCTCCTGCCTCAGCCTCCTGAGTGACTAAGATTGCAGACATGTGCCATTGCACCAGTCATCATACCCAGTTGGCTCCTTTTAAACAGATACATAGTATGCCATTGTAAGGATACACCCTGCTGTAGTAACAGGCAGCTCTCATGGACTTTTGGATTATTTACAGTACTGCTAGGCCTATCTCCAGATATTTATGATATTTATGTTCATGCACCTTTTTGGGTCCTCAGAAAGAGTATAAATGAGCCCCTAGAACAATAACTGAACGTAGTAGACTCTCAGTTAATATTTGCTCAATAAATTAATGAAGTCAAATTGCTTCTGAATGGAAGAGCATTGAAGAATCTGTCATACAGCCAAATGATTCCCAGAGGCTGAACTAATTAGTGTTCTGACCAAGAGGGCGAGGGCCTCATTTTCCATCACCCTTACCAACACTGGACACATTAAACATTCTGCCATGCTGGTGGGGAAAAATGGTCTCTTACTGTTTGGCATGTTGTTCTTCAGAAAGTACTACTTGCGAGATATTTTTAAAAGTGAAAAATCAACAGTTTCAGCTGGGTGTGGTGGTACGCGCCTGTAATCCCAGCACTTAGGGAGGCTGAGACAGGAGAATCACGAGTTCAAAGCCAGCCTCGGCAACGGAGAGGCGCTAAGCAACTCAGTGAGACCCTGTCTCTACATAAAACACAAAATAGGGCTGGGGATGTGGCTCAGTAGTCGAGTGCCCCTGAGTTCAATCCCCAATACCACAAAAAAAAAAAAAAAAATCAACAGTTTCATCTTATTGATCTCCTTAAGCCTTGCCACCGCTCACAAAGAGAAGTGGTTCAGCACAACTGATGCATGAGACTCTCTGGTCCAAGGTTTAGGTTAATTTGAAGGATTTCATTGATTACCTGAAGCTGTTCACCAATACTCTGGCCACTAATTTCATTCAAGGACTGTTGTAGAGCTGTCTTATTCTTAATGAGTTGGTCATACAATCGCTTTATTTCATTCTGTATAAAAAAGATAAGTGCAGCAAACTGAGCAATCTCATTTAGGTCTTCATTACTTTTTTTATTCTTTATAAATTTTCAGAATCTATATAAATTTATACATTAATTTTCTGAAATTTATAAAAAATCTGGAAACTTAAAACACATACAGAAGTAGAGTAATCCCTACCTTATCATCAATGGGCTTCAACAATTATTGGCTCATGGCTGATCTTCTTTCCTCTAGCTCTCTTAATTGTTTCTAACACTTCCCCTCTAATTATTTTGAAGCAAATATTGGATATCAAGTTACTTCATCACTACATTTCAGTAGGTATCTCTAAATGATAAAGCTCCCTCTGTTTAAAAATACACTTCCTCCAAAATCAAGAATAATTCCTTAGTATGGTTAACCACCCAGAGTTGGTTTGTTTCAATTGGGATCCAAATGAGTTCCGTATGTCATGATGGAGTAACATGTCTTAAGTCTCTCTGCATCTGCTAACTCTCCTACCACCTTTCTTTTTTGTTTCTTGGATTTGTGTGTATATGAAAATGAGTCATTTGTTCTGGATCTGGCAGATTGTGCCCCACAGTACTGTTTAACATGTTCTTCTGCCCTTCTGTCAGTTTTACTTAAATTTTAGAAACTTGACTGGATTCAGGTTTGATTTTTACGGGCCAAACGCCTTCATTTCTTTTTCATTAGACAATTTGAGTGGTTTCCTAACTGGTTTCCCTGCAGCTCTCCCTCTTCAATTCATACCAGACGACTGCTAGATGAATCCACCTGAAACCTACTTGGATTGTCATTCCTTTGCTCAAAAAGCTCAATGGCTCTCCATTGCCTAGAAATTTAAGTACAAATCCTCCCCATGCAATCACTGAATGGCTAAATGTAATATAAGAAAGGCAACACTATGGTAGCTCATCCTAATAAATTCATACTCAAGACTCTGGAAAGGGCCTCACTTTTAAATGGTCTCCAACCACAAGGACTGGAGGGTTTTACTATCTCCCTTAACAATTTTTTAAAAATGTTTTAAATTTCCCTTTGCAAATTCTATTAACGAATGTCACCAGGAACAGGAATGAATGAGAATGAGGAGTCCATGCTGTACAAAGTCACCCATGAGCTCAGAGTCATACCTGGTAACTGTGCTTGTAGTCCAGGCCAGCTTTCAGAGACTTGCTTCTAGAGGCAGCTCTGGCCTGGGTGTGCTCCAGGCAGACCTGGAGGCTACTGAAACATTCAAGGAGCAAACTGGTGTTCCTGCCGGGCCAAGCCAAGGCTTTCAAAAGATTGTCCTTCTTGTCACACAGAGCTAAATAAAGTTTCTTCAACTCGAGAGCCAGTTTCTGAAAGGTGGAGGAAGTTAGACAGAATGAGCTCTGGCCTCGAGGCTTCAGCGCTGGCCTAATTAGCTGGGCTCCTACCTCGTAGTGCACCTGCTGGGCAGAAACATCCTCCCTGAAGAGCCCAGGTATCTGTAGCATCTCCTCCACACTGCCAAGGCACCGACTGAGGGTCAGAAAGAGTTCAAATAATTTTTTATCCAAATTGATAAATGTTTCTTCTGTCATGTTTTCCTGAATCAAGAAAAAATAATCATTAGGACTCCTTGTCTTCCTAAACTTACATTTTTTCCTGGTTTCCATTAAAACTTAAAATTTATATTATACTTTTTTAAAAAAAATAATATGCCATTTTGAACAAATGATCTCCAGAAACTAACTAAGTAGTACTCCTACTAATTAGTGAACTAGTCTTTTCTATGAATTAAGCCATAGAATGAATGAATAAAATTAAGATTTTTAAGTTTGAGAAAGATAGGTTTAAGAAACTCAATGTTTGGTTGTTACTTGACTAGACTATTGAATGGGATGAAAAGATAAGTCATAAGATGAAGGATTTCCTTAGTGGACCATCCGGGGGCAGCTGTGATCCCAGGTCAACCACACTGTCCCTCCTCCCCCTGCTTCCTGCCCCACACATTTTAATGTGGGAGAAAGTGGGTAAATGAAAGCAAGTACAGCCAGGAGAAAGAAAGGAAGCTGCATCAGAGAAGCTCAAAGAGGTTGATGAGGACAGCGAGGTGCTAAGCAACTCAGTGAGACCCTCCCTGTCTCTACATAAAATCCAAAATAGGGCTGGGGATGTGGCTTAGTGGTCAAGTGCCCCTGAGTTCAATCCCCAGTACCAAAAAAAAAGAGGTTGATGAGGAAGAGGAGGTATAGTATCTTAAAGACAGAAATGGGTGGTGGAGTGAGGAGGAGTCAGGAGTGTCATTTATGAGCTGACTGCAAGAATCATCCTTAGAGGTAACATCTCCAAAGAGGTCCAGGGGTAGTAATCACATTCTAGTGATTTGGGGAGCACAGATCTATTTTTTCATAAGCTGTTGGAACCACCTTCTTTTCTTCACCTTGAATTCCTAACTAAGTTACAATTAGTTTGGGAGCATGCCAATGCTCGGAATCACTCTAGCTTGAGCTGTTTCCTACAGTTGTCTCTGATGGATACCTAGCATTTACTGAGCATCTGGCACGAAGTCTACTCAAGTCTGGAAACCTTACCTGTACCTGTGCCCTACCCTCCTTCCTCGCCCTTCCAGTCCCAGACCACCACTGCAGGCAGCACTAATCAATCACCATCCTCTTTCCTACTGATCCTGGACTCAGACCCATAATCCTTTGTACACTGCATTCTAGGTAGTCACCACAAAATTTATCAGAGTTGGCAGATAAGATGAATTCTATTTGCAATGGTAGGACCCATTCCATTATGTGCTCTATTTGTTCAGTGAAGAAAATCATGACCAATTTAAAATGAGGACATCCTATCCCCCCATCTTTTTTTACATTAGTGCAACAAGGAAAAATATGCAACAGGCAGTTTCTACCTGTGTCTGAAGATCATTTGCTTCTTGACGCAGGTCTTCGAGTTGGGTGGTGTACCTTTTCAGTTCTTCCGTTGTAGGGTATCTAAAGTTATACACACTCACACTTGGTAGAATACTCATATTGGTGGCAACCTATTTGAAGAAGGGAAACCTTATTAGTGACAGTTGGAGACCCTGCTGATACTCAAGTAAACAGAAACACCTTACAGGATATCTTTTGAGTTACCTTCTTGGTAAGCTTTTGTATCTTGGTATTTATAAAGAAGAAAAAGTAAGCTTATTTAATTACTTATTACTTATTTACTTAGCAGTACTTGGGGTTGAACTCAGGTTTGCTCTACCACTGAGCTACATCCCCAGCCCTTTTCATTTTTTTATTTAGAGATAGGGTCTCACTAAGTTACCAGGCTGGCCTTGAACTACGATCTTCCTGCCTAAGCCTCCTGGGTTGCTGGAAGTATAGATGTGCACCACTGTGCCTAGCTAGTAAACTTTAAATAGTTTGGACTGCTTTGAAGAATCATGACAGGCTAAACTTAGACAACTGGTTTACGGTGATGGTCCGTCCACTCCTTTATCCAAATGAGGGGAAACAAAACATAATTTAAGAAATAAAGTAAACCCCCTCGTCTCTCAGTTTAATAGCAAAACCATTTCATGTTACAAGGTCAGCTGTTTACTAGCCCATTTAGTTTTACTTACTAGTTCCTAGCTGGCTTGTGGTGGGGACAACTCTGACAATGAAATACAAGTCACATCTAGGGATAGATTTGCATCTTAATTTATTATTAAAAAACCAAACAATGGGGGCAGTAAAGATGGTGGAATAAGATGGACATCATAGCCCTAGCTTCATGTATGACTGCATATATGATGTGATTCTACATCACGTACAACCAGAGAAATGAAAAGTTGTGCTCCATCTGTGTACAATGAATCAAAACGCACTCTGCTATCATGTGTATCTAAGTAGAATAAATAAATAAATAAAATTTTTTAAAAAACAGTGAAATCAAAAAATAAAAATAAAAAAAGCCAAACAAGCATTGAAAACGGTCTGTGATTTCCAAAGGGAGAAAGATTCAGAGTTAATTTCTTTCTTGAATTGGAAAACCAAGGTATAAAAAACAAAAAACAAAAATAAAATAAAATAAAACAAAACAAAAAAGCAGGGTGATGGTGGAGAATTTTGCTTGAGAAAGAACTACTGAATGGCACTGCTCTTTGAAAGAAACCTATTTCCATGCTTCATCGTGCGTAATAACAAAGAGAAATCAAGGCCAAAGCTTGACACAGGTCTTCGAGTCAGGTGATGTACATTTTCAGTTTTCCTGTCATAGGGCATCTAAAGTTATACACACACTCACACTGGGTAGAATACTCATATTGGTGGCAACCTATTTGAAGAAGGGAAACCTTAACTGAGCAAATAAGGTTCTGTGTAGGAAAGAGGTTCCCAACAGATTAGGGAATTGGGACATCACTGGTACCACCCAGTCTGAGAGCTGGTTGAATGCAGAAGCCTGACAGCTGACAGCAACAGCGCTATCCTGCTCATCTGCTCCTGTCTGGAGAGAAAGCCAGCAGTGGACTGGCCTGAATCAACCTGCAATGAGAGTGACGTGTGCTAGAGGGAGCACCAACTGTCAGAGGCCATTGGCACATGGCAGATTCCAAAGAATGGGACTCATCCAGCACTGTAGCACTGTATCTTTATTTTTCTTTTTGGTACTGAGGAACTTCACATGGAGCTACATCCCCAGACCTTTTTATTTTTTGTTTTGAGAGTGTCTCGCTATATTGCTGAGGCTATCTCGAACATGCACTCCTCCTGCCTGAACCTCCCAAGTAGCTGGAATTATAGGTATGCACCACTGTACCTGGCCAGCACCGTATCATTTTTAAAGTGCTTTTTAAAGATCAACATATTATTCATTCCTTTATTCATTCAACAGATAGTAACAGATTCTCTGATGCCCAGGCACTATGCTAGAGATTCCCATGTGAACCAGGCAGATATGGTCTTTCGTTTCAGACCTTCTAATGGCAAACTCAAATAAACAAACAGGTGGATAGTGTAGGAAGAGCTATGATCAGGGAAGCCCATGGTGCTAGAGGAGCACCTGAGGCAGAGTTCCAGAATTGAGAAAAAGTGTGGAACAGGCAAACAACCCAGATAGCACCTTTGCTTTCTGAAAATAAACTGCTACATAATACAGAGCATACATGTTTATTTAATGAGAGCTCCCTGGGTTCCAGAGACAAGCAGGCTGCTTGCAGATGCAGACTGACCTGAGGCTCCACGAGCTGAGGCAGAGGTAGCTTCATTTTTGATGACAGTTCATGATGAAGATACTGCCATCTATCACCACTTTGACCCTGGGGTGAAAAGATCAAGTCTGGAGCTTCATTTTCAGGGTCAGATGCCTTACTGCTTTTAAGGAAGGAAAAAAGATAAAAAGAATAGTTAGCATTAAAAATTTTAGTAATTACCTTTAGATAATATTGTGTGAGTGGCTTTTAAAGAACCAAGATTTATGGCTTGGTTCTCCCAGCCATAAATCTACTCAGTGTCCAACTATTTAAAATTATCTCACCTCACAGATGAATCCTGAGTTGCATCTTTATCCTGTTGGCAATACTGTGGCCACATTTTCTTAGCATTAAATTCTATGAACTTGATTAAATCTTTCTGTTCTGTTGGTTTTAACTCCAAAACCTAAAATTGAAATAGATTAAAAAGGTCTAGTCAATCCAGTTTTTTATTTAGTACCTAAGGATTTAAGTCATTGTTTACTACTTCTCTTTCTTGATTGCTTATTCTTGTTAATCCCAACTTTTCAAAAACTCATTCAAAATATTCACACAATAACCAAATGTTAAACTATTAGACACATGGAAAAAAATATCACCCAAAATATACTAACATGTTTTGAAATAAGCAAAGCAGTGTTGGAGATACAGAGGTAAGCTCACCCTGCAGGTTTTTACTTAGTTTAATATAAGAAGCAACTTAAAAAGAAAGAAAGTTAGGTGTCCCCAATGGTAGCGGATGGAAAGAAACCAGTCAATGTCCAAAACTTGGCATTGCTGCACATGTACAAACACCTACACGTGACATTCTGCACCTAGTCACACATGCAGACCCTCCAATGGCAGTTCAAAGTTTAGTCCAAGGAGAAATCTCATCTAGAAAGTTTTACACTTGTCCTTTCAACGGCCTGGGGCCAAAATTACCTGTTGTGGTATGATATCTCTTTGTCTGCTAAACTGTGGCCTTTCAGTTACCATAGATCCCAGTTCAGGAAGGTTAACTGGCTGGAGGACTTGTTGAAGTTCTGAAGGTTTCCTTAGAATGGTAGGGTGCTGCAAAAAATGTCACAATGGCAGACTTTTTAAAAATGAAGACCCGCTTTATCTAAGAACCCTGAAAATGGGACTACCTAATAGAAAAGTGTTACAGGAAGTAAATGATAGTACTTTGTTATGTAATATAATTGTATGCCATGTTTTAATGTACTTATTTCATAGCATCATGAAAATTCACTCCATTTGGTGAAATGATCTTCTTTCCCCAATCTAATTCATCCAATGAATTACTAAAAGCCTGGATTTATTTATTTATCCCTTTTTTCCTCAAAAATAAAGAAAAAAAATATATCTCAATCAGGGAAATGGCACAACACTTATGATCTCAGATTTCCCCTACATCTCAACTATATATTTTTTTTTAAAAAGAGAGAACATGAGGATGAAAGGGGAATCCTATGGCCTGAGTATGTGCAGACAGTCTCATTTCTGTGAATGTGAAGTCCCCAAGCAGGAATCACTCGTAAGTTTGGATGCAATTCTGACAGAGTAAGATCTTATGCGTGAGACGAGCATTTGCATTTAGAAACACAGAATGCTTTTAAAAATCATGAAAGCACTTTAAATATACTATACAGTGAGAGTATATTTAAACATTTATAAATGAATAACCAAAGTATCCTGGAAACAGGTTTTGTTTTTCTCATGTTAAATTTTCATCTGATCTATAAAGGTTTTATTGTCTAGTCAATTGGAGTCACAAAATTGTTTTAAAATATATACTTCTCTTATGAAGAAGCCTTATCTGAAAGCTTATTATCAGTGAGTACACTTCACCCCATCAAACCAACCCAAACCAAACCACCAACAACAACCCAGATAAGACACTTGCATAGCAGTAAAATAAAATAAAAGTGACAAAATCCAGTGTGCCAGTTGCTTCCAGTTTAACGATGCACTGTTCTTTCTTACTGTGTATAGTTTTTCTATAGTTGGTTCATTTCTGCCCAGAGTTTTCTTCTGGCTGGTTCTGGCATATCAAGACACACCTCTATACATAACCATATGTACCTGATCCTCGCTGTACTTCTCCTGCAGCATAATCTGGACTTTTTCCAAATTGCACTTCACAGTTTTGAGTTTCAGGGAGAGTGCTTCGGCCTCCTGTTGAGTGGCTCCACTATCTCCCAGACCCTGATCTTTGCAAGTGTCTAAGAGAGAGGCAACCTTGTGCTCAATCTCTGTCAGCATAGCCTAGGGAATAAAATCAGTAATTATTCACAGGGTTGATCTTTTTTGTTTTGGTGCTGGGGTCTGAATCTGAGGCTTTGTACCTGCAAAAGCATGTTTGCTACCACTAAGGTACTCTCCCAGCCCACAGTGTTAGTCTTGAACAAGTATTATTCCCCCAATAAGTGAAGCTTCCTCTCTTTAGATAAAGATATACAAGAAGTCCCAGAAACACCGGATGGAAGCTACCTCGGGCAAACAAAAACTTCCCCAGAATTCCTATGCTTCTCAGCAGGGATGCAACCTAAACAACTCTAATTGCAGATGTCATTCTGTCAAAATCTAATATAAATGATTCTATAATCACTTTAGAAAACACTGAAGAATTTACCCAGTACAGCACAGTGGTTAAGAACACAGATGCCAGAACCACACTGCCTGGACTACCTGGACCCCGGCCCTGCCACTTGGTCCCTGTGTGTGCTTAGACACCATGCTTTCTGTGTAGGCACGTGCTTCTAGCAATCTGTAAAATGGGGATAATAACACTTTACCTCATAGGGTCATTTCAATGAGTTAAATTCATGTGTTTTGGGCTTAATCCATGCACTTTGGATTTAATGAGTTACAATCCTGTACATAATCCATGCTTTAAAAAGTGGTAAGCAAAAACTGTTGACTCTTCTTATTTCTCCCACGCCTTATCTTACACCACATTTTCAAATAATACCTTATAACTCCTTCATCCAAGCAAACTATTTCATTCTGTATGGGTTCTCCTGAGCTTAAGCAATATGTGCTCATAGATTTTAGAGTTGCTGGAAACAAAAGTGACCTATGATTTTGTGTTGTTTTCCCATGTGGCTAGTTTATATTTTTTTTTTTCATGATTCCCATTTTAATATCTGTGCTCCATGGTTCCCTTCCTTGTTACTATTTTAAGCTGTTCCCAGTTCTTCACTCTTTTTTAAAATTTTTAATTTTAATTTAATTTGTTTATTCTACTTAGGTATACATGGTAGCAGAATGCATTTTGATTCATTGTACAGAGGGAGCACATCTTTTCATTTCTCTGGTCGTACGGGATGTAGAATCACATCATATATGCAGTTATACATGAAGCTAGGGCGATGATGTCCATCTCATTCCACCACAGTTCTTCACTCTTGTAATCAATGCTGCTATAATTATTTTTCTCTTGTCAGATTATTTGCACAGGCAAGTTTAAAGTAATGGCATTATTAGGTCAAAGAAGATGGACGTGTTATATGCTCACAGTAGATCTCCAAAACACTGAACCAATTAGAGCTACTACACATTAGTGGGCCTATTTTGCTAGAGTTTTGCCAGGATGATACAATTTTTACTAAAGTAATACAGCAGAAAAACAACAGCTGGTTTAATTCACATGTCTTTAATAATCAAAGCTGAACAGCTCTTCAAATATTAAATTACCAAATATAATTTTTCTTGACTAATCTGTTTGTTCCTCTCCTTTGGCCATTTTTCCACTGGGAACTTAGTATTTAGAGACAACTTTGAGGTGTTTTTATGTTTCAATATGAAATCATAGGTGTCATGTTATTATATAAACGAGCCAGAGATGGCCCTTATATATTGACCTCTGTTATTTATTTCTTTCCAGTAAGTCAGAACCATTAGTCTAAACCCCATTTTTAAAATATACATAGTATATTTTAAAATATACATATTAAATATAACCATATGAGCACAGCTTCAGCTATATAGAGCCTGCCTGCTTTGTGTACTCCCAAAACTGCACCTGACATCTGCCAGCCATGGATAAGACAAACCCTGGGGCTATAAAGTCCCAAGCTTCTGCAGCCCTATGGAGCTCTCTGACCTGGACACGGCATTGTGCAGGGGCATGACCTAGACACATAACCTCCTCTCCTCCTTCCCTCTGGCAGTGCCCACCAGCCTCATCCCAGGCTTCTGCAAGAACTGTGTCTCTAGGAATCAATCCCGTCAAAGTTCTGCCCACATAAAGCCTGCTGGGCGCTACTGCCACCTGGTGGTCATGTCTTTTCTTTGGGCAACTCCCAAATCCTTAAAATGGGTACAAGTGGCGAGGAGAGGAGGATTCCAGTGATGATCAAGAAGTTGACATGAGGCCTATCCAGTCAGTAGACAATCAGTTGGCAAATGATACAGAATGGTCTTAAATAGTTGGCAATCAAAATCGGTACTGGCTTGGGTTCAGTTTAAGTGTGGCTTTACCCTGTGCTGGGTTGGACTCATTTTTGGGGGGAGGGTACTGGGGGTTGAACTCAGGGGCACTCAACCACTGAGTCACATCCCCAGCCCTATTTTGTATTTTATTTAGAGATAGGGTCTCATGCCTCACTGTTGCTGAGGTTGGCTTTGAACTCGTGATCCTCCTGCCTCAGCCTCCTAAACTGCTGGGATTACAGGCGTGTACCACTGTGCCCGGCTAGACTCTGTCTTTTCCAAGGGTCCTCAGCCAGGACAAGCTGTAGTGTCAGCATCTGAGTAAACTGACCATTCAGAACTGACTACTGAGGTCAGAGGTGCTGAGCTACTCTGAGAAGGAGGTCAGGGCAGCTGCCTGTCCACTGCCCCGCAGGCAGATCTGGATGTTGTGAGGCTATGGGCCTGAGTAGCAGGGGAGAACACATGCCTCTGCATGGAGGGCAGGCCACTCTGACCACATGACCGGTGATTACAGGAAGAGCTCCTTGTGGCCAGGCCAGTGGTGTGGGTACTCTGAGAAAAGAGGATGTCCTAATCCATGGAAGATAAATAAGGCAACAAGGCAGACATCAAGTCATGGCTGGTCTCCTGAGTACAGTGGGAGAGAGGCTCTGGAAGCCGCCAGCAGGCCTTTGCTGTTGTGACATGCAATTATGCTGCGGGGATGTCATCATTCTAGCCCCTCCCTGGAGGGACAGAGAGCCAACCTTTGGGCTGAGCTGGCAAGTTTTGCTTAAAGTGACTAAAGTCAAGGAAGTTGATGTCCTTGCTCCTCTCAAGCAAGACCGGGAGCATTCCTAGTGAAATGGCTGCAAAGTCTTTTTATGCTGTATTTGCAATCTTGGAGTTCAGAACATTGTTTCATTTCTGGTGAATAAATATTCAAAGTACTTATGACTACTAATAACATTTATTGAGCCCTTTTTTTTTAGGGGAGGAGATTCTGGGGATTGAACCCAGGGGCACTTAACCACGACATCCCCAGCCCTTTTTTAAAAAAAAAATTTTTTTTAATTTTGAGACAAGGTCTTGCTATGTTACTTAAGGCCTCTTAAAGGGCAGGCCTTGAACTTGCAATCCTTCTGCTTCAGGCTCCAAAATGCTTGGATTACAGGCGTCTGCCACCGCACCTGGCATTGAGCACTTTTTATATACTTCACATAACAGACACTGCTTTTGTCTCATTTAATCCTAACAAAAACTCTATGACGAGCTAATCTACTATAATAGGTGAGAAGTTAACTTCTCTAAGTTCACAGTTAATGTGACAGAACTGGACTGGACTCTAGATTCTGAGCTCTTATCCACTACTGTCCTCCCAAATATGCTGCTTACATAAAGCATTTCAAAGAATGACAAGTTAAGGCAAAGATAAATGCAAGAATCAGAGCAAGCGAAGAAATATACTGTTGCTTTAAGAGAAATTAGCCCCATGTTGGGCGGTGATTGGTGAAGAGGCAAACTGTGAACTCTGGCCCATCAGTCTTACCTGGCACCCAACCAGTTCCTGTTCCACCACCTGCTGCATGTCTGCGTTTAATGTTTCCGGCTCAAGTGCCACGCTGGCTTGTTGCAGCCACAGCTCCAGCTCGGCCACCTGGGTCTTGCAGACATGGAGGACTTCTACAGGCCGGGGCCTTGTTCCCTTCACTGTGGCCTCAAAAGCTCTTTGCTTGTCAGAAAAGTCCAGAGCTGCAGGCTTGATAGGAGCAGTGGAACCCTAAGATAAACCCAAAGATAATCCAGCAGTGAAGAGCCAGGAGTCCAAAGATTTCAGACTTGGGCTGGAAAA
Source organism: Xerus rutilus (assembly GCA_028644305.1). Lineage (NCBI taxonomy): Eukaryota > Metazoa > Chordata > Mammalia > Rodentia > Sciuridae > Xerus > Xerus rutilus. Next base: position 33,802,882 of record CM053401.1, read on the forward strand.
GACCTGTGAACCCGCAACATTTCTCCCCAGTTAAAAGAAAGAAAGAAAGAAAGAAAAAAGAACAGAAGAAGGAAGAAAGAAAAGGAAAACGCACCTCCACACTCATAGCAACAATCACGTGACCTGGTGGCACAGGTTTCCAAGCAGCTGATCTGCATGTACACAGGTACAGTATGCCTGGGCACAGAGGAAGCGAATAGGCTTGCAGTTCATTGAGCAGTGAGCCCCAAGAGACAGGTGAGAGTGTGGAAGAGATTGTAGGCCTGTGGGTGTGTATGTCCTAAATGCTGCAGGAACTGGCCAGTGTTTAAAGTTGCGTGACCCAGGATTAAGCAATGCTTACATTACTCTGCATTCTATTCAAACAGGGAAAAAAACCCAAAAGAACAAAACAAAACAAAAAATGACCTACACATACTGCAGGGATACAATGAAATAAGCACACTTAACATGTTCTTAAGTAGGGAGATTATAAAATATTTTAGCTTTTCTTTCAACATACATGCTATTACTCATTTCAACTTCTCCCTAGTAAAAATTGCTTGAGTCAAGTTATAAACTTCAGTAGAAAAATCTGGAAACTTTCCTCCTCTTCCTCAGAACAAATCTGTAAAATAACTTTCACCTTCTAGATACTCAAATATTATTGAGTTAGAGACCAAGTACTTAAAGTATAAAGAATAATATATTCCATTATACTGTCAATATAACTAATTAGAATAAAAAAAAGGAAAGAATGATATATTCTTTTCATATTGAAATAACTGGGTCACTTATCAATGTAATAGCAAAGTTTCTCCAGATATCAAATGAAAATTGTTCAATAATTATATCAGATATTTTCAATAGGAGGTAAAAAAAAAGATTTCATACAAAGAAATGTTTGCCTTCCACCATAATAATTATCCTTCTTCAGAATATCGAAAGACTATATTGACCCTTGGAGAGAAATTCCTTTAGTTTAATAAAGATTTGGTTTGCTCTATGAAAGTATTGTTCCCAATAAATATTTTATTGTGATTTTGATAAAGTATAATGTTTCCCATATAAGAGTTTGTTAGCAACTAATAAAGCAAAATTTGGGTCAAGTGACAAACTTGTAATGAGAACTGCTCATAAATGCATACCCTAATTCATTGCAAATGCACAGTTATTGATATTTGTGGAATTTTATTTGAACATAGAATTTTCGATGCAATAGAGTAAAGAAAACTGGTAGGTGGTAACAAAAACATGCAGGGTATGAAAAAATCATTCATTTTCATATACACTGATGTGTGCTATGAAAGCTGGTTTGGAAGAAGTATCTCTGGGTTGAATTTCTTGCCTCTGACCATCCATTAACTTCATGCATATCTGCTCTTTTCTATGATTTCTCGTGTGCCTTCATCAATCTGTTTTTATAATTTTGTTCAAGAATCACCCTCTTAAGGACATTTTTCCTTGCTTTGTGTTTTCCTTTGGATTATATAGTTAGGTTAATACCTGGATTCATTTATTTCAGTTTTCTTTTTTAGTCTTGATTTTTTAAAAAAGCAACAATTGTGTGATATTACTGCAAGTCACCAATTTCTAGCCATCTGATAAATTCCCTTCCTTGGTATTGGGGATTGTACCCAGGGGCACTTTACCACTGAGCTACTTCCCCAGCCCTTTTTTAAAAACTTGAGACAAGGTCTTATTAAACTGCTGACAGGTCTTATTAAACAGGCTGACCTTGAACTTGTGATTCTCCCCCCTCAGCCTCCCAAGTCGCTGGAATTACAGGTGTGCGACACCACATCTGGCTGATTATTTTCTAGTTTTCAGATATTACTGTATGTTAGTGGAAAAGACTTGAGGATCCCCTTCTTTGCCACCAGCCACAGCAATCTGTGAATATTAATTAATCTATACTAAATGGTTCGCCATCTGGCTTCTTGATGTATTCAGAATTTTTGGAGCCTCTCATATGTGCCACACACATTTTTAAATGACATTTTGTTTCTCTGCTTTCTCACTAATGAAATGAATGAGGAAATGAGCAAGCTGAATGACTAATCTGGGCTTTACTTGCTTGTAATTGGAACCTGAAGAGAATCCAAAGGGGAGGCGGGGGTTGGAAGAAAAAAGATTATTTGCAACCGTAGAACTTCCAAAGCTGAGAGTGGCCTCAGGAACCTGCCAGTGATCAGTTTGCCCGTGCTCTTTTTTAAACTCTCAGAGACACCTGAGCCTGTGTTTAATCAGTTCATGTGCCTCCCACCTCACCGAGTTGCTTCCACTTGCCCAAGTTCAACAGCTCTAATCTTTAAATTATGAGTCCCCCACCCCGTGGAATTTTATTTAAACATAGAATTTTCAATGCAATAGAGTGAAGAAAACTAGTAGGTGTTCCCTAATAGCATCTCAGCACAACAGATTCCCTGGATAACAGCCCCAGTTTCTAGAGGCAGAAATCATGTAAATGAATGTCTTCTAACTGTACACTTTGGGAGGCTTAAAAGTATCACCACAAGTTTTTCTTATTAAACAAGAACTGTCATCTCTACGACATAACTAAATTAATAACACTAACCTTTACTGGGCTCTTATTATGAGCCAGGCACTGTGCTAAACATGATACAAAGACCACCTCACTCTTTCACACACTGCAAGCCTGTGTTTATTCCCAGTATACAGCTGAGGAAGCTGAGGCTTTGGGAGGCTATTCAAATGGCCTGTGGTCACTCAATTAGTAAGGAGAACCAGAATTCATGCCGATTTCACTATGCTTTGGAATCTGCAAGTCCACATTCTGGACATAATTTCACCAGCTCTCTAGTGCCCAGCTTAACCCCTCAGTGAGTCACACTGTTTGATTCCTGTATCAACATGTCACACATCTAAACAACAGGACCGTAGTGAATTTTCTGGCTACTGTCACACTGTATGCCAAAATACCAAGCCTTTAAGTTTACTCCTTTTCTTTAGTCAGTTCTACAAATACCTGTGCCTCTTCCTCACTTCTCACAGAATGAGAGCTTGCCTGCCTGAAGGCCACACCCACCTGCACACTTTGCCTGCCTGAAGGGCCACACTCTCCTGCACAGACAGGAGACATGCTGCTGGAATGGCGCGGCGATCCTTTACTCTGTGAGGTCAAGCCCACTTTGGTTTCACGTCTTCCTGTATTCGATACTTACTCTTCAACACAATCTGGGTCACAGATGACTCAGAATTTTACTAAAATTTGCACAATTCTCATTTGGCCAGTGCACTTAATCTCTAAAACAAAAGGTCTGTGGAGGCCAATGTGTGGCTGATGGCACAGGCTGCCTGGTCTCTGGAGTCCCACTTTCCCTCTCTGGCTGCTGGGTCAGTGAAATGGAAATGACCAAAGGCAGGAGGTGAAAGGGCCCTCAATAATCAAAAGAGGGCTGAGTCCTGCTATAGTGGAAGATGACATCAAACTATTTTTTTATAAGTACCTGCTTCTTTTAACTTTTTTTTTAGTTGTCAATGGGCCTTTATTTAATTTATTTATTTATATGTGGTGCTGAGAATCGAACTCAGTGCCTCACACATGCTAGGCAAGTGCTCTACCCTGAGCCACAACCTCAGCCCCCAAACTATTTTTTTTTGCTCCAAGAATCCACTAGACACTCCTGGGACAAAAATTCTGTTAGGAAGAAAATACGAATGTATACACACAGACATCAGTTTAAGAGAGTCATTGGAGCCTTACAGTTGAAAGCTCAAGTTCTAAACCTGTAAGCAGAAGATCTGGGTTTCAATCTTAGCTCTGCCACTCAGTAGCTGTGTGGCCTTGGACAACCTAACTTCTCTCTAAGCCTCCATGTCTCCGTCTGTAAATTGGGGTGACAGCAGTAACTACCTTATAGAGCCAATGTGAGGATGAAGAGAGAACATATGTAAAACCCCAGCGCCTGGCCCCTGAGAAGTATTCAGTGGAGAAACATACTGAGCAGAATGTCCACTGCAGCCAAAGCACAACTGAAGCTACGCCTGATTTTTAATTAGGTGTCAAAAGTAACATTAATTCTGGCCAGCAAAAACAAAACAAAAACAAAAACACAGAACTATGGGTGAGGTCAGCAACTTCTCAGACCCAAGTACTATCAGCAGTGTTAAGCTTTGACGTTTGGCTGCCTTGCTGGACACATATTATTAAGACAGAGAATGAAAGGGCAGAAAAGGCAAAGAAAAGAATAACAATTTGACAATTAATATATATATTTGCAAGAACAGACGAACAATTGGGACGAAAGACGGGAGGAGGGGGAGGAGGGGGAGGAGGAGGAGGGGAGAAAACAGGCCAGGATCTTCTTTTGGGAATTACTCAGGGAGACCCATGGAGCTTTAGGTCCACCTAAACACCCAAACCAACCTGGGAAACAGAGGCCCCCAGAAGGCCTTCTTGGGAAATAATGTGCACCACAAAAGATTTCAAATTAAGAAGGTAGACTAGAAAATTCTACATTTGATTCCTTACTCTCCCATTGACTACCAGTAGTGTTACTCTCTGAATTTTGATTTCCTCATTTGTAAACTTATGGGGGGGGTGTTATTAACCTGCTTCATCTAATCCAAAGATTAAACAGAAAACAAATACAAATGCCTTTTATGTAGAAGGCCATTTGTCAACCTTAGCTCCACTTTCACTGACCCCAGATGCTGTGTGCACAGATTGAAGAAGCCACTGATGGAAAGACTACTTCACACCACAAAGGGTGAACAAGTGGAAAAGGGGCTCGCTGCTCCACGCCATGCTTATTTTCTATGTACGTGATGGCGAATCTTCCATTTCGATAGATTAAAAGCACATATAAAGATGTTAAAGTTCACAAGGAACACTCGGCTTGGCACCCAAAGTATTGCAGAACCCAGAAAGCTGGTCACCTCTGGGTGACAATCCAGGTATCTAAGCAGTTGGCTTGTTACTGGCAAGGACTTACCTCTTCTGTCTGGTTGAGCTTCAGGGAAAATTCTGGGCCTTGCTCAGTGTTTAGTGAGTCTGGTGCCAGAATTTGTACCATGGAACTATCACAGGTGCTTATTTTCCCATCTGCTGCCTACAAAGAAAAGAATCAGATATCCAGGAAAGGTCTTTCCCTGGGGCCAGAGCAGCCCCTCTTCCTTGCCTGCTCATTTGTAAATTGACTCCTTGCAAAAATGTCCAGAGAATTCAGGTGCATTTAGAAAAAAGTTAGTTCATTTGGGGAAAAAAACCCCCACCTTCCTCTGGTTTGTCTTTATTTGTATGACTTAAATTCTCAAAAACTCTCCTCTTAATGAGCACATATGGTATTCATAGAATTAAATACTTAATTAGATCACTCTGAGAGTTTACATGAGATTCTACGCTAGGAGGCCACGTTTCAAATAATGGGAGAAAAGATGAACTTATTAGATACAAGAATAACTATTGAGACATTTTATGAAAAATATTAACAAAAGTCCTTGTCTCATTCCTAACAATGAAGTTTAATTGTATTTAATGTTGAAATGTAAAAACTATACCATAAAAATTGTAAGGGTGGGGAAGGGCTTTTAAAGCATGATAGTATAGGAAAAGAATGTTAATGGAGACAGCATTAATAAATAAAATAATGTGCACCACAGAAGACATAAATCTAAGTTAAAAGAGAAAAAATAAACTGGGACAAAGTGTTATGTTCTTAATGTATGAATTAATCTTATAAATCAGTAAGTTAAACATCAACTCCTGCAGAGAAAAAAGGCAACGGTATGTACTAGCAATTCATAAAAGAATTACAAAAGCCAACAGACATCAAAAAGGAGATATTCAACATTCTTAACAATATAAAATCAATTTAAACCACTGGTTAAGGGATCAGGCAGTTCCATGCATTCTCGGTGGGAATAAAGTTGGCAGTCTTTCTGGAGGGCAGTTTGGCAATGTGTGTCACATTTTAAATGGAAATAGTTAATTCCGCAATCCCCCTTTTAAAGTTAACCAAGGCTAAACTGTAGGAAAATGATGTGTACAAAAATAATTAACATAGGAAGAAGTATGGATGCTGTAATGGACCAATCTGATTGGTCTATTTTCAAATGGAGTGATGTTGGACAAGGTAATGTGGACACTTTAAACCTCAGTCACTTGGTCTTCAAGGTAGGACTAAAACCTACTGTACTCAAGCTTTTGATTATTAAACAAGATGATGTATTTAAAAAGTACTCAGTAGCTTCTAACAAAATGTTAACTCCTCTTTACTGGGGACAATAACTGCTATCAGATACTAAGAACTAAACTGAAAACTAAACTCAAAACTTAGATAAAATTAGAAACTTAGGTAGGGATCATAAAAATCCTGGCATACCAACAAGTTGGCATTTTATTTAGTTGATAATCAGAATCCATGGAGGATATTAAAATGAGATTTAGCATGATAGGTTTTAGGAAAAGCTATCAGTTAGCGTTGTGTTAAGATGTATCAGAAAAAAATAACTAGAAGTTGTAAAACCAATTAGAAGGCTACTCCAACAGTCCAAAGGAGAAATAAAATTGCCTTACATAGGATGAAGAAACAAAGAATAGGAAGAGAGGGATATTAGGATTCAGTGGGTATCACTTGGCCACTGACTGGATATGAAAGGTGAGATGAAGGTACCTAAGATGCCTCTAAAGTTTATTCACCTCAGACTGAGAAAATAGTGGGTTAGTCAGACATGGTGGCGCATGCCTGTAATCCCAGCACTTTGGGAGACTGAGACAGGAGAGTCGCAAGTGCAAAGCCAGCCTCAGCAATGGCGAGACACTAAGCAACTCAATGAGACCCCGACTCTAAATAAAACACAAAATACGGCTAGGGATGTGGCTCAGTGGTTGAGTATCCCTGAGTTCAATCCCTGGTACCAAAAAAAAAAAAAATAGTGGGTGCCACCAGCAGGCACTGAGAAACTAGGAGGAAGAGCAAACTTTGTAATCCATTTGGTCGAATGGATTTGAGATGACATTCATCCAAGAAGTCTATCAGGTGGGTAGACACATGGAATAGATTTAAGATAAAAGCCACGATTGGAGATTTGAGGTGGGAATCACTGGCATAGAGATGCCAAGCACAGTTCCAGGAGGGGATGGAATCACCAGGAGATAAAACAGAGGGAAGGAAGAGGAGGAACATCTGGGGTATGCATACCGTCACAGACTGAAGAGTGGAGCAAGGAAAGAGATGGAGGAGGGGTTACAGGTAGAGGAGATAGGAAGTGCAGAATTAAGAATGTCAAAGGAACACTTTAAGGAAGGTGAGGTGGCCCATTATCAATAAGGATTAGGACTAACAAAAGGCTAAGTGGCATTCTGGAAGTCAATCACAGCTTAAATGTATCCAGAGGTGGAAATAAGCTTACAGAGGGGCCCAGGGAGCACCGAAGAAAACCATCTAGTGGAATATGAATGAGGAAGTACAGTGACTGATGTGGGAAGCAGGATTTAGAAATTCAATGAGGGCTGGGGTTGTGGCTCAGTGGTGGCTCAGTGGTGGAGCCCTTGCCTTGCATGTGGGAGGCACTGGGTTCAATCCTTAGCACCACATAAAAATAAATACATAAAATAAAGATGTTGTATCCATCTATAACTAAAAAGAAATTTTAAAAAAAAGAAATTCAATGAATCCAAGTACCATAGTAGGACACGTACAGGACACACAGTTGTAGAACAGAACTGGCATAGAGATGCCACGGTATATGTCAGGTATATGCATACAGATGTGGTAAGCCACAGCTGAGGTCTGGAAAGCTAGGGGCAACACAAGAAAATGGTCAGCCATTTCCCTTGTAGGATCTCAAGAAGTTCCATGCAGGAGGCAGAAGTTGAGATGGGTCTTTGGGATTGGGAGGATATCTACAGGCAGAATGAAGGAAAGGCAAGCCAGAGATGCCAAGCAAAGAGCCACTCAAGGGACAGGCTCAGTTCTGGGATCATAAGTTTGTTTGGGGGCAGGGGGTCAAGAAAGAAGGAATCCACCAAGAGGCAGAAACTAAAGATGCAGATATAAGCAGAGCACGGTGCCAACAACGATTAATGAAGGGTTGGTGTGGGAGCTGAGGGAGGCGTGGGCCCTGGACAGGAGGAGGGACATAGGAGTGTGGATCATGGTGGTGATCATGATTCAGGAGCAGACATGCTTCAGAAGCAAAGGAAAGACATCGCTTTTGTGCCAGGTTATGATGGTTTCCTAAAGATAGGATATTGCCTTTTATTTTGAAAGATTAGATTCAGAATGTCATAAGGAGAAAAAAACTTATTGTATTAATTTATCTTACATTATTTTTTAAAGAGATTAGGGAAAGACCCTCACCCCACCCTCCCCTGACACACACACATTTTAACTACTCCCAAAAGAGAGGCATGTTCAATGCTTTGACAAAACAATGTGATTTAGGTGATTTTCGAAGTGACTTTTTCCTCAGAAAAAGTACTCTTACTATCTGTTGAATGAACAACAGAAATGCAAACAACTAGCAGGTATTTACTAAGCTGCTTTGCATTTGTGCAGAGGTAATGGTGAGAAGCTTTTAAACAGCCAAAATGAGGAACTAACTTAAGTATCCATCAATGTATGAATGAATAAAGAAAATGTGGTCTATGTACACTACAGAATACTATTCAGCCTTAACAATGGAAAAAAAAAATCCTGCCATTTGCAATAACACAGATGGCCCTGGACAACAATATGTTCAATGCAATAAGCTGGACACAGAAAGCTAAATACTACAGGATTTCACTTACACGTAGAATCTAAAAACCTTGAAGCAGAGGGTAGAACTGTAGTTACCAGGGACTGTGGGGAAGGACTGGGAGACACTGATCAAAGGATATGAAATTTCAGTTAGATAGGAGGAATAAGTTCAAGAGACATTATCATACAAAATGACTACAGTTAACGACAATGTATCATATACCTACAAACTACAGAAAGAATAGATTTTCAGTGTTCTTAATGCACACACGCACAATGATAAAATAATAAATATGCAAGTAAATGCTAATAATATGCAAGCATATGCTAATTAGCTTAATTTAGTCTTTCCACATTGTATATGTATTTCAAAGCATCATGCTATCCACCATAAATTGTAATTTTTATATAACAATGACAAAAAAATGCATCCAAGTTCTAGGCATTCTTTCAAACAAGAACTTCTTCTCTTTGACTTATCTATCCCTCATTTGTATTTCTCATTCGGTCCACATATGTATTTTAAAATGAGGAACCAACTTAAGTATCCATCAATGTATGAATGAATAAAGAAAATGTGGTCTATATACACTACAGAATACTATTCAGCCTTAACAATGGAAAAAAAAAAATCCTGCCATTTGCAATAACACAGATGGCCTTGGACAACAATATGTTCAATGCAATAAGGTGCTAACTGCAAGCCAAACAAATGAAAGAGGGGAAAAGGGACACAAATTTGGGCAAAAAGTAGCTCCTTGTTCTCATGCCCCACCTCTAAACACAGAGTGCCCAAGATTACCGGAATGATGGTTGCAGAGGAGGAGGATGAAACATCCTCCTCCAAGTCCAGGTCATGCTTGCGGAGTAAGGACCAAGACCTCGAAGACGGCTCCGCTTTCTTATGTCCATTCTAAGACAGTGATGGATGGGTTAGTAGAGGGAAGTGACGCCCTGCCCATCTAACCAGCACCCTCCTGGTCTCTCATGCAAGGTTCAACTTACTGCACACTTTGACTACAGGCCTTGATTCCACGCCCACCCCTATATTCCATTCACTTATTTTGCTAACTAAGTCACATTTCAAATGTGGTTGCAAATTCTTCCTGAAGCCTAAAGAATATTTTTTAAAGTAGGGAGTAAGCTCATGTCACAGAAAGGAGATCTTTCAAACAATGCTTAGGAATTTGTTTTAGTAAATGCAATTTAAATGCTATCTTTAAAGTAACAGTCTCATAGGTACAAAAAAAATGCTTAAAAACACTATCAGAGAAATGCAAACTAAAACTACAATGAGAGGCTGGGGGTTCAGTTCAGTGGCAGAGCTCTTATCTAGCATGCGTGAAGCCCTGGGTTTGATCCCCAGCACCACTAAATAAATAAATAAAACACTGAGATATCATTTCATACCTATTAGAATGGTGTTTATAAAAAAAGATGAAAAATAACAAGTGTTGGCAAGGATGTGGAAGAAAGGAAACTTAAATAAGGTTGGGGGATTGCAAATTAGCTATTAGGGAAAGCAGTATACAGGTTCTTCAAAAAATTAAAATAGCTATGGTATGATCCAGCAATCCCACTATTGGGTATACATCCAAAGGAAGTGAAATCAATCCACTGAAGAGATGTCTGCACTTCTGTATTATTACAGCATTATTCATAATAGCCAAGATGTAGAATCAACCTGAGTGTCTATCAATGTTTTATACAGATGTTTCATATCTACATAAAACATCATATATATGATAGAACATCACTCAGCCATGAACAGAAGCAAATCCTGTCATTTGTGACAACATGGATGTACCAAAGGGACATTTTATTAAATGGAACAAATAAGCCAGGCACAGAAAGACAAATACTGCAGGATCCTGCTTATATGTGAAGTGGGAAAAAAAATTGACCTTGTAGAGACAGAGAGTAGAATGTTTTTTTTTTTCAGGATGGAGGGGAGGGAGGGGATTGGGCGATGTTGGTGAAAGGAGGAAGCGTTTCAGTTAGGAAGAGTAAGATTAAGAGATGAACTGTATGCCATGTTGACTACAGTCAATAACAACCTACTGTATACTTGAAAATTGCTCAGAGAGATTTTTAAGTGTTCTCCCACAAAAAGAAAATGGTATGTGAGGTAATGCATATATTCATTATATGGATTAAGCCATTCCATAACATCATTTTGTATACCATATATGTGTGTGTATACCACATATATATAAGGTGTGCACATACACATATAAGAGCTAAAGCAAATACATGTCTGACATTAAATCATACTAAAGTGTCTGAAGTGCTCTCTGTTTTGGCCCCTGGTACCACCTCCCTTCTCATGGTTCTCTCGCTATGAGGGGCACAATCAGACTGTGAAGCTGTTGATGGTCAGAGGACATGATAAACTTACATTCTTCTTTATCCTCTCAGTTGCACTGAGTCCTAGGGACACTATAGGACAAGGGTCTGTTCTGCATGATGATGGAGCTATAATACAATCTATAAAAATGAGAAAAAAGTGTCTAGTGGTCAGGGCTAGGGATATAGCTCAGTTGGTAGAGTGCTTGCCTTGCATGTACAAGGCCCTGGGTTCAATCCCCAGCACCACATACACAAAAAAGTGGCTGGTGGTCATATCTGAGCCATAAAAATTGTAAGTAGCTGCAGTTTTCTTCCTTTTAGCTTAAGACACATGATAACTTTAGTTTTTAAAGTATGAAAGGGAAATTATTGTCAGGAAGTTCAAGTGTGAATGTCTCTTTCAACAATGAGCTGTATTAGTTGCTAACATAACACACACCCTTGACAACACTGTTTTAGACCCCCAAAGTAATTCAAATATGGAAAAATAAAGTTGTAAAAATCACATGAGAATGCCAGCCAAACAGCATTACTCTTAAAACTTCAGAGAAATAACTCAGAAGTCAGGAGATGAGAGAGGACGTCATCTTCTCCCTCTGCCAAGTGCGTCTGAATTACATTTATCTCACTTGTACATAGTGAAGTAGGTTTAGACGCACTTAACGTTAATAACATGAGAACTACTTCAATCATCCTTTAAAAATATCAGTATTTTAAAAATCAACATTCATTTTAAGATCTTTTCTTTCACCTCTCTAGAGATTTGGTTCTAACAAACTTTCATGAGAAAATCGTTTTCCTTACTTCACTCTTCAGGGAACTGTCCTCTGCTTCTTCCTGGACGGCTGGCAAGAAAGACATGGAGCCTGGTCTGTCCAGCTGAAAGGGACACAGTACAAGGACACCTGTGTCAGGTTGCACATCAACATCGCCAGGATCCTGGCCTGGCTGCATTTTTTTGTAGCTAATTTTTTACTCACTTTATCCAAGATGTCCACCCACACTAGTAGCCTTGGGGCCCTGCACCTTTCTGCTCATCCAGCCCGACCGCCTGGCTCGGTCCAGTCAAGTTCCCTTGCATTTGCATTGCCTCCTGTGGCCCCTCATCAAACAACTGAAGAGTGTTATTCACTGATGTGGATTTGGAGAGGGCTGAGAGAGGTGCTGCAATGGGCTGACTGTTCCGTAGGATGATACTTCAAAGGTGGCTCCCCACCCACCTGACTGTGGAATCTCATAAGCATGTTCTTAAATAACTCAGGCATAAGAATTATGGGTTGAGCCCAGAACAGACATACTCTGAGGATTAATGTTCACTAGTAAACAACCTCAAGTGGAGTAGTTCCACTTTAAAAAATTCCTTTACTATGGGCCAGAGACAAATACTACAGGTTGTTCATGTGAAAAATATTACCAATTTAGCACTCTTGTGGAATGTGAGACCAGTATGAACGTAAAGGTGTTCCTACCTTCCACTCAGACACGTCCATCTCAGCCGCTCCACCCTCCTCCGATGGTCTGGCTGACGGCATGTCTCCTTCTTCTTGCTGTTCTTGCTTCAAATGCTGGTGAAGGTTTAGTACAGCAGCCTTCAAGTCCACCAACAGGTCTTCTTTTTTCTGGTTTAAATGCAGAATCTGCTGTTCCAAACTTCTGATGTCTTCCTGTACAGAAAGAATATCTCCTTTGTTTAGAAGTCTGAAGTCTTTGGATGTGCCCAGGAACCAGCTCCCTTCAGTAAAAGAGATGATGACAGTTCTAGGCTGTTTAGTTGGCAAAGCCAGGAGCTACTCTCTGGTAGCTATTCTCAGTTCCTTCCCAGTCTGGCTGCATTTCCAAAGGATAGGTAGGTTACCTTAGCTCCTCTGTAGACCTTGTAAATCAGAGTATCTGGAGGTGGAGCCAAAGCATGGAAACTTGCAACAGGCTCTATGGGTGGCTGTGCAGAACAGCTAGGGTGGAGAGCCACTTCCCTAGTGGCTAGCAACAGGAATGGTAGACCCAGAATGCACAGGGCCAGGACTCAGGAGTTTGCACTTTAACAAACACAGAAATGCCTTCTGCCTACTTCCCATTTTATCACACAAGAGTATTACAAATGCATGTTCTTAGGAGATATGTTTTCATGTCTGGCCCAGAGATTCTTTTTTTTGGTACTGGGGATGGAACTCAGGGGTACTCGACCACTGAGCCACATCCCCAGCCCTATTTTGTGTTTTATTTAGAGACAGGGTCTCACTGAGTTGCTTAGCGCCTCGCCATTGCTGAAGCTGGCTTTGAACTCGCGATTCTCCTATCTCAGCCTCCCAAAGTGCTGGGATTACAGGAGTGCCCCACCATGCCTGGCTCCCAGAAATTCTTTAGCAAACAAACATTTGGGAATGGCTAAGTGAAAATAAGCTTAGAAAGCTCATTCTTTTATTATTACCTTTGAAGACTTCTTCAGTATTACTAAATCATTTATTCTTTCTATATCCAAGCTTACTACCAAATGGGAGTAAATAAATAGCTACCTTACAGTACAACTTACTGTGAGGATGATGAAGAGATGAGTCCAAACTTCATAATGTTGCTTTTAACATCTGTGTTGTTACAGGCAAATAAAAATTTTTATATATGGTAGATATACAAATGCCTACCATCTGTCTAGAAGAACTATAGAATTAATTATAGAATCCTAGATTTGGAAGGAATAGCAGGTGTTGTCTAGGCTAACAATATCCTTTCTAGCACCTAAGAGTCATTCTACCTGTGCCTGAGCTCCTGCAATGAGTGTTGATCAGAAAGTAGCCTCCTCTTTCTAGGAAACTTTCATGTGTTCAAAATTTGTTTTAGACTGGAAGATATAGCTGGGTGGTGAAGCATTTGCTTAGCATGCATTAGGCCCTGAATTCAATCCTCAGCACTGTCAAAAGAAAAAATATATATAAAATAAAACTGTTCCTAATATGTTCCTTAAACTCTTTTTTTTCTATGCATGTACTTATCTATTTATATTCATAATCTTAAAGATGTCCATAGTCATTAATATTTTTACAGATGAAAAAGTTGCATGTCTCTACCTACAAGTAAGTTCTAGAGTCCAGAGGAAGAAGGTGATGTTTCTAAGGCTGCAGGTAGCATGTTCCAGAGCACAGAGCTGGGCTTCCCCATGACTCATGCGTGATTGCACACATTTCTATATCTATGTCCCCATTCCGTTCAAAGTCAAAGTTCCCGTTATCGCTAGTAGCAAATGATAACTGTCAGAATCAAATCTGGGTTGGCTGTGGATTGTGTTCTATTTTCAATTAACACTAAGCTTCCAAGGTCAAGTGCCCCACAACAAAAGTGCTGACAGTCTTTAGAATAACACTTGCGGGGGGGCTGGGGCTGGGGCTCAGTGGTAGATCTCTTGCCTCGCACATGTGAGGCACTGGGTTTGATCCTCAGTACCACATAAAGATATAAATAAATAAAGATATTGTGTCCATCTACAACTAAAACAATATTAAAAAAAAAAAAGAATAACACTTGGGGAACAAAGCAGGAGGGGCTCAACCTCTCCCACTGTGGAGACACAGAGGGCCCTGAGCAGCCAGTTGCAGATGGTGCCTGCAGGCCTCTGGGGCTACAGTCACTGAGATGGAGATCATTTCCATAATGCTACTAAAATGTTACTTGCCTTTTTTTCTGTGTTCACATTTGTTCTGATGGCACAAAAGCAATGGTGGGTAAAACTACTGTCACCTTATATGAATCAAGACAGACCATCGACTCTATCAATTAAATTCTTCGCTATGATGGACTTACAGTAGGGAAAAAAAAGTGCCAGTCTCACTTAAGAACATGCATTATAAAGACAGGTCCCTTTAATATTCTGGTGACAAAATAGGAAGTATGCCCAAAGTACTTTTGCTGCATACCAAACTACAATGGTTGACGGAAAGGATTTGCATGAATGTTTGGTTCTGACTGTGAGCTGAACTAGCCCCGCCCCCAGTCACATGAAATACAACAGCTGGGAGACTATACTTATTTACTTAAATGCTATACTCAAAGCTTCTTCTGAAGAGATAGGTGTTTTATATTGACTACTGTCATGTGTCAACATTTGGAAGATCTGCATAATTGTGAAATAATATTTTCTAAATGATCGAGCATGGTATTCTACAGTCACACACAGTAGAAGACCCATTCAAAGTATAAGATAAACCAATGGATTCTAATATAAAAATATGGAAAGTTTATTAATGTGGCTGCAGATTCCATTTATAACTAACTTGTGAGTGACTTTCATTTGTTGGGTTTAATGCAACATTCAAAGAATGTCCACAATTATTCAAAAGGGCTGTTACACTATTCCCCCACTTTCCAAGTACATTTACCTTTGAGAGGTTGAATTGTTTTTATATACTTTGAATAAAATTGATACAACAGCCCGGTGTGGTGGCACATGCCTGTAATCCCAGCAGCTTGAGAGGCTATGGATCACAAGTTCAAAGCCAGCCTCAGCAACTTAGCAAGGTGCTAAGAAACTCAGTGAGACCCTGTCTCTTAATAAAATACAAAAAAGGGTTAGGGATGTGGCTCAGTGATTAAGAGCCCCTGAGTTTAATCCCTAGTACCCTCCCCCGCCCCCCGAAAATGACAAAATAAATAAAATGTGGAAGTACATGAGAATCTGTCTGTGTTCTATTAAGCCATTAAGTATTAGACATTAAATAAATTTGCAAAAATGTAAAACAGAGCCACTTTCCATACTGTTTTGAGAGAAATAATTATACTCATAAAATGTGTTATTTCTATTAACATGGGTTTATGATTGCTATTTTAAAATAGACTACTCAAATATTTTTACTTTTCTCAGTTTCAATCTCTTTATCTTCAGATATACAAACAAAAGCTCTCAGTAGTCCTCCATTTTTTTCAGGTACACAGAAACTTGACATTTTCACAGTATTAAATCTTTAACATTGAGTCTGTGTTCTTGATTCCACCCCTTAAGGGCTGTGTCACCCTGAACCTCTCTGTACTTTACAGTGTTAAGTAACTTGTCTCTGTCTCCTAGATAGTAAGTGGTGTAACCTTGCTTTGTAGTACCACATTAACTGCCTGCCTGCATCAGTTGAATCACAGGACAAAAAACAAAGCTCTCTATAATCCCTGGCATATAATCAGGTTTTTAAATATAGACATACCGACTTAAAAATAAAGACAGAAGCAGTGGACGATTGACAGGCAAACCATTGTAGCTGGGTGCTCTGGACATTATTAATTTTGGCAAATGGAAATACAGCCTGGTATGTGAAATCCTTCATTATAATGATGTTCAGAGTTTTACTACCTCTAAAGCCCAGCCTGCCCACACTGCCTGACCATCAACCTAAAAAACTAGTCAGTCAGAGAGCCAGGTTGTCCAAATAACCAATGCCACATGAGTCTCTTTGGAATCAGAGCAAATGCAGACCAAAATGTACCATGCTAACGCTGTGGGCACTTGAAAAGCTCCCCATTAAGGAAGAGAGATGGCAGCCCCAGTCTGGTTTTTTGGGATAGAACTGCCCAGCCTACAATTTTATCATGCTCCAATAATGACATTATAAAATCATCTATTTTATGAAACAGGAATGGAAAATAAACACACACAATAAATAGCTTTAATTGGAGAAAAGAAATCAGACATAATAATGTAGCACTGCAAAGGTGACTAAATACCAAGGGTTTAAGCACTACTTATTATTATTGAATGAATTGATGGACAAATGAATGAAAGAAGCGTACCTGTACTGCTGGAAGGTCAACAGCTTGGTCTGGTGACATATGTTCAAGGGAGAACTGAGCTGAATAATTATTTAAGATCTGTTTCAAATTTTCTATTTCCTCATCGCATTCATTAGTCTGTTTTATGACGATCTACAAAATATCCCACCCAAAAGAAAAAGATGTTGTCATATCTAAGGACTAGACTAGTGGGCTATTTCCATTATCTATCCCCAAGATAATTTCCAATCAGCTGCAGAAAACATGCACTCATATAGATTTCAACAATATGAAACATTTATATTTATATTCTAAATATATTATAGATATATTCTAAATATCATCCATATTCTAAATATAAAGAACAACGTTTGCAAAGCCCACCTGACCTTCTTGCTCTATCAGGTCACCTTGGGCAGTGCTTAGAGCACAAGTCTAAGTAGACACACTTTTCCTCCCAAGTATTTCCAGTCTAGTGGGCTTACCCTGAGAAGCCTTTAGCGGCATATTAATATAAAGTTGTTAATATTTGTAAAATTAATGCTATGCCATGTACACCATTTTAATACATAATTCACATGGAGCTTTCCAAAAGAACTGTGACAATTACTGATTTAGAATGGACAGGGCATGAGATTTGAGTGATGATAAATTTTCTTGGTTCAGACCTATCCTCCTCAGTGCCCCTTAGGATCAATGAGGTGCACTTTGTAAGTAAAAAGCTGAAGGTTCAAAACCAGTCTGAATTTGCAAAACTCACCAGAACAGGACATGGAACCTAATGTTAAGGGAATAGAGCTCAGACCTATCTGTGAAATAAATGGTACAATTTGAACTATGATGAAATATATAAATGGACTTCAAAACCAAGTCTAGATACTTCTTTGGTATGCTTCATTGTGAAGCAGAATATCTTTAGAAACTACAAAGTTTCTGGCCAACATGTAATTTTCCTTGTATATTCTTTAATATTTAACCATAATTTTAGCTACAGGCTGGAAATGAATAACTACATTCACTGCACACACCTGCTCCCAGTCCTCAACAGTGAACTATGTCTCATTATTCCCCACAAAAGTAATTTGTCTTATTTTCTACAAGGAAGGCACTTGTAATATTTATGGTAGGAATTAAAGGAAATGTCCCATACTCTAATGGTTTTCATTATCGTTGGCTTACTTAGCCTTGAAAGATATGAGGGGACATCTGATTTCCACCAACACAATAAGATGGAAAATTTTAGCAGCACAGTTTGATACCTAACTTGGCAAAAAAAAAAAAGCATCTTCCATGATCCTCTTTTCATCTTGTGAGGAAGCCACTTTAAAGCATAGTTAAGAATTGTGTTATTTTCTTTTCCTGTCCAGACCAGTAAAGCACCAAAGTATTAAAAATAATACATCAAGTTTGATATTCTTTTCTTCTCTTTATACATTATTAAAAAAACAGTACATTGATTGCTCTTTTTTCTCTCTATAGGCATTAGAAAATGACATCAGCTGATCACTAGCCAAGCCAGAGTCACTGTGTGAGGTAAGACTCAAACCAGGGAATACAGTACCCCAAACCTCAGGAGAATCAAGTGGCCACCACAAGGTGCATGGAATTTAAGGATTAAGATACAGCAGTGGTCAAAGGCAGGATGCAGGAAGTCTACCAAGAGGGTTTGTAGAATTCAAGGTCTTTCAGCAACTTTCTGTTCTTACGAGAGTTGTTGATCTAGGAATACATGCTAAAGAAAAAGGTCATTTCTGACCAGTGATTATTCCTGTCTTGAGAATGGTGATCTAACAAAATTTAAGGGCCAAGCCGGGGGGTGGGGAGGTGAGGGGGGACACACGACACTCTGCAGAGATAGGTTGAAAGATGTTATCAGTTAGAAGGAAGAGACCCTTAATAGTGAGAAATGACACCAAGGGTTCAGAAACTCAAACTGTTGTCATATTTGAATGTAAATTAACCTCTATGTGGGTTAACTCTATAGCTGCTCAGCAAATCATTTAACACCCTGACACCAGACTCCATGAAGACTGTAAAGTGCCTACTCTCTACCTACTCATACGCTGCAGAATAAAATGAGCTGATTGCTAGAAATGACCGAGATGGATACAGAGATGACCGTGGGATGATTGCTTTGTAGATCTGTTGGCCTCCACAGACTACAAATGCCCGGTTTACGTTCAAATTTCTTTTTTTTCCCCATATTTTATTTATTTGTTCTATTTAGGCTTACATGTTAACAGAGTGCAATTTGATTCATTGTACATAGAAGAGGATAACATATCAATTCTCTAGTTGTAAGTTGTATAGAATCACAACATATATGCAGTCATACATAAAGTTAGGGCTATGATGACCATCATATTCTACCACCTTTACTGCCCCATGCCCCCTCCCCACTAACACCCCTGTGAACAGAGCTCCACCACTGTTCCCATGTCCTTCCCCACATTATGGATCAGCATCCACTTATCAACGAGTACATTCAGCATTTGGTTTTCTGAGACTGGCTTATTTCACTTAGCATGATATTCTCCAACTCCATCCATTTACCTGCAAATGCCATAATTTTATTCTCTCTTATTGCTGAGTAACCCTTAGCCACCCTAATGAAAAGGAGGAGGAGAAAACCCAAATTACTAAAATTCAAGATGAAAAAGGAAATATCACGACAGACACTAATGAAATACAGAGGATAATTAGAAACTATTTTGAAAATTTATACTCTAGTAAAATAGAAACCCCTGAAGACACCGACGAATTTCTAGAGGCATATGACCTACCCAAACTGAACCAAGAGGACATACACAACTTAAACAGATCAATTTCAAGC
>CM053401.1:33822992-33843899 GCA_028644305.1 Xerus rutilus
CTGGGAATCAGACCAGAGACCTGAAGGAAAAATAGGCCCAAATCTTCATCATGTCAGATTAGGACCATACTTCCTTAACAAGACCCCTATAGCACAAGAAGCAAAATCAAGAATCAACAAATGGGATGGATTCAAACTAAAAAGCTTCTTCTCAGCAAAAGAAATAATCAATGAAGTGAACAGAGAGCAGATATTCTGGGAACAAATCTTTGCCACACACACATCTGATAGAGCACTAATCTCCAGGATATATAAAAAACTCAAAAAAATTAACACCAAAAAAACTAACAACCCAATCAATAAATGGGTCAAAGAGCTGAACACAAACTTCACAGAAGAAGATATACACTCCATCAACAGATATAGGTTCAAATTTCTTCGCACAGCCTTGTACCCACATAGATTTTTAATCAGTGTAGAATGGAATTAAATAGACCAGGACTATTCTTTAATGTCTTCAACCAGAGCAAGGGCAAGAATGAAGGAAAACAATCTTAGCCCCATTTGGGCATGAAAATAAGCTGTTTTATCAAATGCCACCTTCTTGATCATAATTACTTTCAATTAAAATTGAGAATAAAATAAGCTTTTGCTGAACAATTATATCCAATAAATTGGTTGCCATCATGAACTGCTCACCTTTAATAACTCATTTTGTTCCTGAGTCACATTTTCCAATAGTTTTACAGCTTGCAAAAGCTGGTTTGTCCGCTGAAACACAGGCAGAGGTTTTGTCCCTGCCTGGGGTAGCCTCAGTCTCACTTGGTAAGACACTATCTCAGCAATCGTTTTCCTCATGGGGCGTATATTTTCAAGTATGACCTTAAGAACATAAAAGAAGTATGGTACGTAAATGGGAAAAAAGGCCACTGCTAAATTTAATTATTCAAAATTAAAATATTGAATACTTTCATCTCTATATTTTCAATGTTTAAAACATTTCCTTAACTCAAATTGGAAAAGAACCGTCACATTACTTGGGATGTGAAAGTTAAGGATCTTTAGGAAAGAATGTCGGGGGTAAGAGCAACTTTCCAGCATTTACTTGTGCACTGGGACAGCCCTTTGCTCCTTTTGTCCCTCTCCTCTCTGTATAGAACTGTGGTTTAGCTTTGCATTTTGTCACTAAAAGCAGTGGGCTATCAAAGGGCATCTTGCATCTTACCTTTAGAGCAATCACACAGAGCTTCCTCCATAGCCGTCAAAAATGCTTTTTAAATTGAACAAAACTGTCCAGAAAACTTTATAAGTCCCAGGGCTATAATTATATTTGGCTTTGATAACTTCCGATCCATAGAATCTGGATCAATCTGCCTACCTACTTACCTATCTACCTATGTAACTTGCAGGGGATTGAATCCAGGGCCTCACATATACTAGGTAAGCATCCTATCACTGAGCTATGTATCCAGTCCTTTTTATTTTATTTTGACACAGGGTCTCACAAAGTTGCCCACATTGCCTTGGAACTTGAAATCCTTCTGCCACAGCCTCCTGAGTAGCTGGATCACAGTATGTACCACTATACCTGGCTCCTAACTAATAATTAGGAGAGATTAGTCACTTTACTAAATACTTCATACATATAATTTCATTTAATTCTCATAACTTTCCCAAGAGGGAAGTATGCTAACTTTCATTTTGGAGGTGTCCAGAGGTTAGATGACCCAAGTCAGGTGAGACTGTAAGAGGCAGGGGTGGGATTAAAACACAGGCCCGCCTGATCCCAAAACACAACTTGTTGATCGCTAGGCTAAGGAGGAATCAAAGTCTGTCTGCTGTTTAGTGTCTCAGTTCCTGTGCTAGGGGATCCAGAGGCACTGTAACTGGCCAATGTAATGGCCAATGTAATGTTTGCCACTTATACCTCTTAAAAACTAGCCAAGTGCTACAAAGATAATTTTTACTACTTTCAATACCAATGCATAGATATGACAAGATACACACATATTCAAGTTCATGCAGCTAGGAAGCACCGTTACAGTGCTAGAATCCATTTTAGCCTAGCTTAGGTGCTCAAGGTCTTTAGACTTGAAGGCAAACCTACCTATAAGAAAATTATCTTTACATAGATAGAATTATAAATGTGATTTAAAACATTTATATTCATTTTTATCTATTTCTAAAATTTATTTTTGCTATTATTCTAGCAAGATGAATACTTTGGGGACTAGGAGTTTAGCTTAGTGTTAGAGTGCTGCCCTAGTCATCAGGAGGCCCTGAGTTCAATTACTAGATCATAAGACAAACAAAACAAAACAAGACTAATACTTTGTATCAAATCATATTATTACATATTTTTAAACAGACATAACAAGCATTATGAGAAAACTTTTAATAATGATCTATGCTTACCTCTCCATGCTTAAAATGTTCTTCAGGTGAAAAATCAAATATTTCTTTTGATAACAGGATAGTTGTGATTTTTGAAACTTTTTTCTCCATTAATTTTACTTCAGATTCAATAGCAACCACATCCTAGAAGTTTAGAAACAAGAACCAACTTATGCAGTATATGCTGTAAATTGATAATGTGTAAAACACAATTTATTGCCATTAATTCCATTTGTACATTTAACCAAAGAATGTTTGCCACTTATACCTCTTAAAAACTAGCCAAGTGCTACAAAGATAATTTTTACTACTTTCAATAAAAATATCATTTTACTAATAGCATACTACACTGCAGAGCATTGCTTATACCTTGTTGAATTAAAATAATCAGAGTCAATTTTCACTTTCTCATGAGAACAAAGATGATATGCATCCAAACCACTTTTTTAAAAAACATATTTTTTAGTTGTCAATGGATATTTATTTTATTTATTTATATGTGGTGCTGAGAATTGAACCCAGTGCCTCATGCATGCTAGGCAAATGCTCTACCACCGAGCCACCACCCCAGCCCCCCAAACCACTTTTTAAATAAACTCTATTATCTAAAGACTCTAAATTTATCTTTGGAACCATTTAAACATTTGAAAACAGGTGGGTTTTCAACATTTTAAAAGTTTCCAACACTTTAAATAAAATGATAAAATTACCCTTGAAAAACTAACACACAAATATTAGAAAACTGATTGGGTTTTTATATCAACCCCCTGATAAAATATTGCCAAGCAGAATGTCACTAAATGACTTTATAATCTACACAGATTAATTTAAATAATAGATCACTTGTCCAGTGGTTATTTTTCCAGTTATTGTCAACGTCCAGAACCTGGCCAAGAACCTTAAAGCGAAAATGCTGCAAAAATAGGTTAAAATATGTGCTGTAAAACCTAGATACTGAAATGCACACCACCGTAAGAGACCCTTCAAACTGACTTTGGAGATCAATACAGATCCCTGTAGCAATTAGATGGTATGGTTAATGATGGAGATTTAAAAATTCCATAAAAACAGCCCGAAGGTTTCAAATTCTAGCAGTTTGGACTCACTCAACCTAGGAAAAAACAGAATTTGATGAGCCTGAAGCAGTCAGTACAGTGACTGTTTATAGTAACATCTCCAAATTATGAGAAAGAGTTAAAGTACACTGAAATTATTTTCTGTACCTACTGTTTGAGAAGATACACAAAAATTTACTATGCATTTCATGGTAATTTCCATCAGAAGTTGCAGAAGCACTTTAAAACTTTTGACTGGGTTTCAGTAACCAAGAATTTACTTCAATAGCTACTGTTCCCTGAAATTATATGAGTATGGTATGTGGAACACCAAAGAGAAACACAAGGTAAATAACAGAACTAACTGGAATGGCCTTTACCAGGTGGACTTTAAGTACACGTCTCATGTACTTCAAGCAAAACTTACTTAAAAATTCTGTGATGGCGTGTGTAGCTCAGTTGTTGAGCACCTGCATGCATGAGGCCCTGGGTTGGATCCCCAGTACCACAAAAAACAAACACATAAAAAAGAAAGAAAAGAAGAAAAAAATCCTGTGATTGACGTAGCAACTTCTTGATAAATGTTTACTATTGATGAAAGAAGACTTGGAAGGCTACCTGTTTTAATTCCTTCTTTCCATATTGGTGTCTTAATTAATTCATTAATTAATATTTTGTAGTGTTAGGGATTAAACCCAGGGCCTTACATATGTTAGGCAAGCCCTCTACCACTGAGCTATATCCCTAGCACACCAATCCCATTTTGTCTTAATCAGTGCCTTAAAATCAACAATATCTTTTGGACAAAGAGAAAAAATGAGCTTATTTGATCAGGATCCTTCACCTTCACTCTTAGATAGAATGCTTCTGGATTAAGAAGGGGATATGCTTTTTTTGTTATAGTTGCACTAAAGGTTACAAAGTAAAGTAAAAAGAACATAAGTGAAAATTTTACCAGTTCATTGTGTGTTTGTAAAATTAGTATATGATTACTAGTACTAATTTGCCAGATGAAACACAAATCAAAAACAGAAAGTCACATCTTTATGGTGCCAACTTACATCAGCCATCCGCTGAATGTGAGGAAGGCTTTCCATTATCTGTTGTTGTAGAGCTACTACTTGACCACTTAGGTCTTGTACGGACTGTATTAAGTCATCTGTTTCAAAAATGATTGACAAGTCTTCTAGATCTGTGAAAACTGAATGTAAAAGATTGTACTTCTGCTCAGAATCTTCCAAAGCCATCTGAACAGAGAAACAAGGAAAACAGAAAAACAATAAGATACTGAAACGAGTTGATTAAAATTTAAATCAGAGAAAATTAAAATTTGTAAGCATTTCAAACTCCTGGTCCTTTGCATTTTCATAGTGAAAACACTGAACACTCTCTATTGCCAATGGCTGTGGCTGACTTTAGAGTGTCTGCTGTGACAGAGTGCCATTCAGGTTCTATATTTCTTATCCAAAATGCTTGGAGCCTAAAGTGTTTTGATTTTCAGAACTTTTTTTTCAGATTTTGAAATATATGCATATACATTATAAAATATCTTAAGGATGGGACCGCATTCTAAACACAAAATTCGCTCTCAGAATATATACACTTCATACACATATACTGAAGGTCATTTTATACAATATTTTTAGTGTGTCTGCATTCTGACTATGACCCATCACATGCTTCAGATTCTGGAGAAATTTTATATTTCAGATTTTCAGGTTAGAGATGCTCAACTTATAACAATATTTATTTGACCTTCATCCTGAGTTCTTAGCAGAGAGTTTCTAAAATCCCTGGAATTTCCTGAGTGATAGAGGTAAGAAGAGTATCATTAATTATTCATAGGCTACTTTAAAACATGTACTAACTTTCAAACTCATTATTTCCTTTTTGTTTGTTTTTGCAGTGCTAAGGATCAAACCCAGGGCCTTGTGCATGCTAGGCAAGTACTCTACCACTGCACACTTAAGATTTCAAAATATCTTAGCTACCTACTAGAAATGTTCAGCCTGATAATGAATTTTCAGATAATTCCATAAAAATCTAAGTGAGGGGCTAGGGATATAGCTTAGTTGGTAGAGTGCTTCCCTTGCATGCACAAGACCCTGGGTTCAATCCTCAGCACCGGCCCCACTCCAGCAAAAAAAAAAACAAAAACAAAAAAAACAACTAAGGGATACGAGAAAGAACATTTACTTATGCAGGTGGAATTCTAACCGTAAGTCTCAAAAATTAATCAGGTTATTCAGAATTTTCTAATTGATCTTATTCAAAATCCTAGTTGAGGAAAATGAAATTTAAAACCAATGCCTTTTAATAATAATACCATTTACAATAGCATTGAAAACTGTGAAATACTTAAATTTAACTTCATACATACAAGACCAGTACACTGAAAACTGCCAAACATTGCTGCAATAAGTTAAACACCAAAATAAATGAAGACATATGTCATGTTCCTAGATTGAATAGTCAGTATGGTTAAGATGTTAATCCTCCCCAAATTGATCAACAGATTTAATGTAATCCCATTCAAAATTCCAACAGACCTCTAAATAGAAATGGACAAGCTGATTCTAAGATTTATATGAAAATGTAAAAGAATAAGATCAGCCAAAACAAATTGGAAAAAGCTATAGAATTTATGATACTTGATTTCAAGATTTACTATAAAGCTATAGTAACTAAGACTGTCACAATGGTAAAAGAACAGAGACAGATCAATGAAACAGAAGAGAGAACCCAGAAACAGACCCACATGTATGAAGTCAAACTGATTTTCAAGAAGGTACCAAAATAATTCAAAGTTGAGAGTCCTTTTCAATAAATGGTGTTGGAACAATTACATATGCTTAGGGAAAAAGATGAACCTTGACCTTTGACACTATTTTTCTTGATTTGCCTTATGTAATAATTAACATTAAATAGATCATAGACCTAAAAGTAAGAGTTAATACTATCAAATTTCTGGAAAATAACAGAGGAGGATATCTTTATGATCTTGGATTAGGTAAAGATTTCTTAGATACAGCACAAAAGAATAATCTCTAAAAGAAAATATCACTAAATTAGACTTTATCAAATCAATAACTTCTGTTCTCTGAAAGACAGTGATAAAAGAATAAAAGACAAGTCACAGACTAGGGAAAATACGTGTAAATCACATGATATAGAAATCATTTTTAGAATGTTTTATAAATAACTCTTACAACTCAGTAAGATAACAAACAATCCAATTTAAAATCGGGGAAAAAATGAACAGATACTTCACAAAGGAAGTGTATAAATGACAAGGACATGCATAAATGGTAAAAATCATTAGTCATTAGAGAAATGCCAATTAAACTATAATAGAATACTGCCACATTTCACTAGAATGGCTAAAATTTAAAAGACAATGCCAAGTGCTGGCAAAAAGATGGAGGAGCGTGAAGAATTAAACCACCATCTCAGAAAACAACTTGGCAGTTTTTCATTGAGTTGAACACTTATTATAAAAGCCAGCAATCATACTCTTAGATATTTATTAATTGAAATGAAATTAAAAATACATGACCACATCAAGAATTGTATAGAAATATAGTCACAGCAGTTTTGTTCATAATGGCCTGTGGCAAGTAGCCTTCAAGATGGCCCCCACGAACCCTGCTTCATAATCCTCATGCCTGTATAATCAGTTCCCTGGGTTCATGATTTACTCTAATGAAATATGGCTGAAGTGATGAGAGGCCACTTCCAAGATTAGGTCACAAAAAGACTGCAGCTTCTGACTGGGGGGTACCTTCTATATTAAATTGTTTACACTGAGGGAAGCCAGCAGCCATGCCATGAGGTGACCTTGTGAAGAGGTCCATGTGTTTGTGTACAGATGTGGATCTTCTGAGGTCTGCCAGGAGTGAGTGAACGCACGTGGAAGTAGATCCTATCTTTCCCTCGCAAACCAAGGCTTCAGAGGAGCCCAGAGCCTTTGCTGACACTATGACTATTCATGAGAGATTTTGTGCCAGACACACTCGGGTAAGCTGTATCTGGATTCTGGACCCATAGTAACGGTGAGATAATAACTACTTGTTGTTTCAAGTTGCCATTTTTTGGTGTAACTTGTTACACAGCAATAGCTAATAAATAGCTCAGAATCAGAAACAACCCAAACATCTATGCACTGGTGTAGGGTAAGTGAATTGCTCACTTCCCTAAATGGAACACAATTAAATGAATGAACTCTGGATAGATGTTAAATGAAAGAAGTCAGACACAATAAACTACACACAAGTACCATATGGTTCCATTTATAGGACACTCTAGAAAAGACAGAACTATAGAAATAGCAAACAACAAGGGAGTGATTGCCTAGGTCTGAAGATGAGCAGAAGGGGATGGACACCCACTGCAGAGGGGCACAAGGGGACTTTCTGGGGTGATGAAAATATTCTTTAACTTGATGGTGGTGGTGGTTACATAGCTGCATCTCTATCAAAAGTCACCTAACTGTACACTTAAAATGGGTGTATTTTGCTACCTCAATAAAGTTGATTTTAAAACAAGCTAGTTTACTATATTTAGAATGGTAATTTGTCCCAATGGTTCTTAATTATAACAGCAGCAATTATGAAATCATCTTTAGGTTATACAAACCTATTTTAACAAATGTGGTCCAGGCAAAAAGTTATAGTGCAATTAAAACAAACTTTTTAAATCTTAGTTGAGAGTTCTAATAGTTTTTAAAGAGTTATTTTAAAAAATAAGTCCTTGTAATGCCCCAAATGGAAAAGAGTATATTAAAAGCAGGAACAACTATTTCCATTATGAGGACAAAATGGGATTTTTCATATAGGACTAGAAGTAAGCTCCTGGGGACTTACTTCCCATCGTGGGATTTATTAGGTCCATTCTGGAGAAAATTAACTCCTTTCTTCCCTTGTCCCTATTCCCTCTGCTCAGTTATAGCTCACAAACAAAGTCCACCAATCTCAGCACCTTGAACAGTCAGTCACTTATACAGCTGCATATTTGTTTTAGGAGAAGACAGCAAAAGCCAACTGTCCTTGCCTGAGCAGTTGTAGTTTTTAATTTTTAACTCATCAAACACATTTGAGGAAAAAGCATCATTTCTCTCTCCTGCCTTGGCAAACTCTTCAAAAATGGTGAATCATAAAAGTGTTTAAAGGGCTGGGGTTGTAGCTCAGTGGTAGACCGCTTGCCTAGCATGTGCAAGCCAATGGGTTTGATTCTCAGCACCACACACCACATACAAATAAATAAAACAAAGGTCCATCAACAACTAAAAAAAATTTTTTTAAAGTGATTAAAAATATAAAGATGGCATGCTCTAGGGATGTGGAAAATCAATCTAAGGAATGTGTGTGGTGGCAGTGAGGGACAAAGGGGATCAGAAGCAATGCAGAAGAAAAGAGAGAAATGGGTGAAAATGCAGCATATTGACAACTGTTACCATAGGACAAAAAGGTGCCACCTAATCTCAAACATCAGGGAGGCAGGAAGTCAGCCACCCACTGCAGAACATTCTGTGCTGTTCTAAACATATTAAGAGGACGTGGATCATCTTTGAGGTGGGAACTGTAAAAACTGTCATAAAACATTTCCTATAGGATCCTTTCTGGTGGCTGAATGAGAGAAGGAAAATCCTCCTTCACAAATAGTAGTCAGTACTCAGCATCTGGACCACCCCTGGCCGTCATGGCCCTGCATAGGAGAACACTTCCATCTCTGTGTCTGTGTAAGCTGGCATGAAGACACAGGGAACCTGTGCAGTGCCAGGAATAAATCCCAGCATGTCAGGACTGGAAGGAACCATGGATTGGCTTTCTACTACTATGTAACAATTACTACAAATATAACTGTTTAAAACTAATTTATTATGTGACGTGTTCCCTGGGTCAGGAGTTAAGGCATACTGTGGTTGCATCCTGTGCTCAGGATGCCATCAGGCTACAAACAAGAAGCCATCTAGAGTTCTGGGTTCTCTTCCAAGTTCATTCGGGTTGTTCACAGAATTCAGTTGTAGTACTAAGGTCCCTGTATTCTTGTTGGCTGTTGGCTAGAAGGGGCTCTTAGCCTCTAAAGCTTGAATCCTAATTAGCGTGAATCCCAATCCTATGGTTCTTACTTCTTAAGGCCAGCAGGAGAATCTGTATGGTTTGCCACTAGGGAATATAATCAAGTGACATGATTGATCATGTATTCACAACAGTGACTATCCCATCGCCATCGTTACATAGCATAACCTAATCAATGTGACTATCCTATTTACCATCCTGCCTATACTCAAGGGGAGGGGATTATAAAGGTCATGCACACCAAGGAATGAGAATATTGGGAGCTATTTTATAATTTTGTGGACCAAAACCATCAATATCACCCAATGCAACCTTCTTACTTCACAGATGGGGAAAACTGAGGCTCATGGAAGATAAATGCTAAATTATCCAAAAAGTCATGTGGTAGGACAAAAAGAACCAGATCTTGGTCTCCAAAATTCCTTTCTAGTGCCTGTCAATATCCTAAGCTTCCTTCTGCCTCTTAGCACGATGACAAGTAAGGTGGTTTTTTAGGTAACAACATAATAAAAGACGCTGCTGATCGGCTAATCTGGTGACAATTGTACAGATTCTCTCACTCACAGAAAGCACTTACCTGCAGGGTGCTGGCATGGTGACTCAGGGTCCTTGAAGAGTCATAGCGAGCAGGATTGGCCAGCAAATGACTGGTATTTTCTATCCATGCCTCAGTGCTCTTCAAAAGATCACTATACTCCTCCATCTTAATTGTGGCCTAAGGAAAGAAACATGGTACCACATTTAGTCAGATGCTGGTCACTGGTGTTGAATGGCTCCTGAATGGAGAGTCAGCTGAGATTAGTCAGTGATGTGTTGGGTCTTGCAGGCTCTGTGGCTGAGGATACTGAAGACACCACTCCAGGTTAATACCCTCCTAGGTTTTCAGACTGATCCTGACCATTGGTGGAAAGGACTTAAGAAGTCCCACCCTGAGGCTATAGGCCTCAGCAAGGTTTCCAAGTCTTCCTTGCAGCTAGCCTGGCCCATTTATGCTTCTTTCTGAAAACTGGCTTATACTTCCTCCTATTC
Source organism: Xerus rutilus (assembly GCA_028644305.1). Lineage (NCBI taxonomy): Eukaryota > Metazoa > Chordata > Mammalia > Rodentia > Sciuridae > Xerus > Xerus rutilus. The sequence goes on from CM053401.1 coordinate 33,833,488, forward strand.
AGGGCCTTACTCTATAATGTCCCATTAATTCTTGTTATGTACCATTATATTCTTTTTTTGTATAAGAGTTGAACTCAGGGGTACTTAACCACTGAGCCATATCCCTAGCTCTTTTTGTATTTTATTTAGAGACAGGGTCTCACTGAATTGCTTAGTGCCTCACTAAATTGCTATGGCTGGCTTTGAAATCATGAGCATCCTGCCCCAGCCTCCAGGATTACAGGTGTGTGTCACCATGCCCAGCTCATTATATTCTCGTTAGACTAGGATCCTATCTTAGGATCTATAGCCAGGGCTATACTCACAACTCACCAAACCATGGCCACTGGGCTGGGAATACAGCTCAGTTGGTAGAGTACTTGCCTCACATGCACAAAGCCCTGGGTTCAATCCCCAGCACCACAAAAATAAATAAACAAATAAATAAATAAAACCATGGCCACCATTAAGAGTACACAGTGATATTATTCCTAAATGGCAATAATAGGAATAATATTATTATTATTAGTCTCCTGGACTCTGGAGACTAAATTCCCATCACTGGTCTTCTTCTACCTATTGGGTCACAGCATTTCCTCGCCCCTGCCGTTGACTAGACTCTTGGATTCTTGGTTGCATATTCCCAAGCCAACTTCAGCTGCACCAGCCCACGTGAGCCTACTGTGTAGCTTTGTTTCAGCTCCTGTAACCAACAATTCAGTTTCAGCTGCCTCTGAACTTTTCTTTTGCTTTAAACCTATCTGAGGACTACCACATGCTGCATGGCTAGCATGTGTTATACTCCCACCTTATTTAACTGTGAGGTTCTGGTTTCTGCTCTCTGTGATACTTGCTGATACTTCTGGAAAGGAATCATTAAGTTATCCATCCATTCTTGAGCCTGTACTGGATCCTGTTCAACGATGTCCTGAACTTCAGAATCCAGCTCATTTAGCTTGGAATGCCAGAGATCCAGCTTGTCCCACAGTTTCTGGAGAAGGAAATTTTAAGTCAGTTTGAATGACGGATGGTAGTAAATCCTAGCGTTCACAGGTATTTGTGTTTGGAAAGGCTATCGAAACAACATCGCAGGCCTACTTATGAATTTATATTCGCAACAGCTGTTTTTCTGCACCGTCCTAACTGTAACTGTATTCATTCCAGTGCAAATTAGCTACAGAGGACAGAAAGACCTTGACATTTTTTAGAAATGAATGACAGCAAATGAGGACAACAGAGCCCTAACCTTGCAAGAGTGATGAGCTAAGCATTATGTTTAAAAAGGGATATTTAAACTGGATGTGGTGGTGTGCGCCATAGTCCTAGCAACTGGGAGATCGAGGCAGGAGAACTGTTTGAGCACATGAGTTGAAGAGCAGCCCAGGTAATACAGGAAGACCTCATCTCAGAAATAAATAAAAACAGGCTATTTAGACCAGTATATGTGTACAATAAATTTAGAAGACAATTTTATCAAGTGCCAAAATAAAATTAAAAACAAACAACAAAAACTGTTGACTTGGAATTAAGGTAGTGAAAAGAAGTTCCAGCTGCGTGCAGTAGTAGTTAATTGCTTCTGACTCAAGAAACCAATAGGCTGAATTGGCATCTGATCTTGTCTGGGAAGAGGAAAATTTCAATGGTAAAATAGTCAAATTTACTTAATATTTACAGAAAAGCAATTTTGAGAAATGGGAAAATCTGACTTGTTAAGTTAGGTTCCTCTGCTTAGGAACCAAGATTGTATCTAATAATGAGCCACACCCTTATATATTTTTAAAAGTCCAATTATATTAGAATATTTCATAAACATGTAGATTACAACGAGAATGCATACACAGGCATTGACTTAGGAATTCAGAGGTAGAGTATAATGTCTGTGTACAGTTTTACTTAAGGTTTTAATTCCTAAGACATATTAGAAGGGAAATAAACTTGGATTTTTTCTTTTCTTTTCTTCTCCCCACCTTGGCAAACTAAAGAAAAGCCATTAATATTTTTCATATCCTAGTTTTTTGTTTTTTACATCAGTCTTCCCAACATAAGATCCTTACTGCCCCTCACTTGTGGAAATGCTAGCATAATCAGATTCTCTCAAGAGCTGAGAGAGGTACCTGCCTTGGAGATACCAAGAATAATTTCCTACCAACCCCCTAGATAGCCTCTAATCAAGGACACACCTCTGAATTTGGTGTAGGGTCTTGGTGCTTCTGATTCATCCAAAGAACTCACCTTGGGATGACTGAATGGGAGTGGCAGGAACTACCTAATTCTGAAGAGAGCTAGAGGAGGATTTTACCTTTTGAATTTCGTGAGCTTTCTCAATGTTTTTGCTCTTCTGTTGCAACATATTTTCAACATGCCGAAGCCCACTGTTAATTTCCTCTATTTTTCTGCTCATTGCACATGATGGTGAGCTCTTCAAGACTTCATCACTAATCTGTTACAAGGGAGAAAGTTGAATTTGGCTTAGAGAGGGTTTCTGTTCTCTCTTCCCAAGTTCACACAATAAAAGCAGCACCCACTCTTTAAGGACTAGGGGAAAAAATTACAAACCATACTGGCTAATGCATTAGTGGGATGGTAGATTAGCCATCTACTAAATGGCAGCTGTGTTCATCTGACCTTTTAAATATTAACTATAAGTAAATTAATTACTTTAAATACAATTTAAAAATTGTGCTGGGCAAACGTACTGAGTGGATTCTCTGCAACATACCCCTAAGGATCAAATGATATGAAAGAATTCCTGGGGGATATATTATACAACCTCTCCATTTTAGAGAAAATTCTTTGCACAGATCTGTTTCTAATAAAACCAAACTTATTCCAAAGCCAATTGAAAAACAAAATGTAATTCCCACCTTAATATTCATTGGGGTGGAAACAGTCTTCTGAAAGCAGTTATTTCCTGAGGATGCTGAGCTTAATTCTTTTATGTGTGACTGTTTCTAATGCCCATTTTCCCAGCAATCAGAAATCTAGCTGCTAAGCCATGCAACTTTTTAAAATCTACATGTTAAAACAACTTGTGCTAAGGAAAATATTAAAAGAATGCTGAATGTATCATTTTCCCAGATACTTGATTAATTTGTGTTCTTGTTTTTTAAAGCTATGTTGATAAGGCTTTCTCCAAATAGCTACTAAATATCCAAATAATACTATATGCTTTAAAAAAAATTTTTTTTAGTTGTTGATGGACTTTTATTTTATTTATTTATATGCCATGCTAAGAATCAAACCCAGTGCCTCACACATGCTAGGCAAACGCTCTACCACTGAGCCACCACCCCAGCCCTACTATATGCTTCTGTATAATCCTTTCAGTCCTCACTTTAATGGCATAGGCATTGAGAATAAAACCATCCCAAGCAGGTAAGAATACAGACACAGAAACAGAAACATGGGCTAAATGATGAGGGAAGGTCACACATAAGGCAGTCGCTGAACTTGCCCTGAGAAGTCCTCAGGTCCCTTGACTCCATCCCAGGCCCTATTTGCATCAGACTGCAAAATGTTTATATCATGTTTTTACTCCATGGACCATACCACAGTGAAGATTATTATAAAAACAAGCCTCACTTTAATCCTCTATTGTTTTTTTCTTGCTGGCTGTGTTACAAATTACCATAAATTGAAGTTTTCTGATATTTGGGGCAGTTATTCTCCTGGTAGAAATGCATACCATTTAGATACATTAGGAATGATTATGATTTAGGAAAGTCAACAGCCATCTGAATTATACATAGGGATGCGTCTGTTGCCTGGATCCTTGAACTTCCTTTAAACTCATCACACAATAAAAATCAGGGGCTTCTTGTTATAAACAAACAAGTTCACAGTGGAAACTTTCAACCTTAAATGTGAAAGACTTTTTTATTACTAACTTACTTCATAGAGATTTTCACATAAAGGATTTATGAAAATAACTTAGTTTCTACAAAAACATTTAGTAATCTTTTAAAATAAAACCAATAGTACACAATCCTTGAGAAAGTATCTAAAAGGTTTTCTTGTATATTAAATCAAAAAAGGCTTATATAACTATATATTAGGACATTACTTTTTTTTTAGGTTAGATGTTTCTAGGAGAAGTAAAGAACAGATACTAACTAGAAGCTAAGTTTGAATCCTCCCCCCTTTTTTGTTTGTTTGTTTTTTGGTGGAGTGGGGGGAGATTGAACCCAGAGGCATTTTACCACTGAGCTACATCTTCAGTACTTTTTTTATTTTGAGACAGGGTCTCACTAAGTTGCTGAGTCTTGAACTTGTGATCCTCCAGTCTCAGCTTTTGATATCTGATCTTTTTGCATTTCAAGAGCTTTTTTTTTGCACCAGGGATTGAGCCCAGGGGCACTTAACCACTAAGCCACTCTCCAGCCCTTTTAATATTTTATTTAGAGACAAGGTCTCCCTAAATTGCTTAGGGACTCACTAAATTGCTGAAGCTGGCTTTGAACTCATGATCCTCCTGCCTCAGCCTCCCAAGCCACTGGGATTATAGGTATATGTCACTGCGCTGAGCTTGAAGAGCTATTTTAGTTAACAAGTTATGGGTACTTTAATCTTCAAAAAAACAACACAAAAATCCTTTTATGGATTCTGGGCCAAACAGATTTTTGTTCTGCTGGATTTGGGCTATCTTTCTACTATCCAATAAAATTGTCCTGCTAAACTCTTATGTCTTTGGTAATATAAAACATTTCCTACCTTTTTTCAGATCTGGACTCTCAAGTATAAAGATTTGCCCAGGTATGTTTTGTGAGAATTTTGTTAATACCATCATTAGACAGTGTTTGCTAACTGCTGTTCCTAGTGAAATTTTTATTCTTCTTGGTTGTAATTTCAAAATGTTCCAGGAAACGTATCTTAAAACAAGGTATTATTTGTGTCCAAATATTTTACATGTTTGAACAATCCAAAATAATTAGAAGCTAAGTAAAAGACAATATATAAGTATTTTAAAATGCAAGAAAACAAAAACTAAGCATCTGAACAACTAAAAATATACAGAATAACATTATGTTATTTAAGTCACTTATTTCAAGCATATTTATCTAAGTATTCAATATACAAAACTATCATTTAACCAAACTCAAACCAGTCAGAGTTAAAATCAGGGCAAATGAAAATATGACATTAAAGAGCATTTTCTTCTAGTCATTCAGCCCCATAAAGGACAGCCTGAGTAAGAACGTCATCATTACCTTCTCATCTATGTCTTCTAAAGCTCTTCTGCATTCCTCCACCCGGGACTCCATCTCTGCAGGGACTATAGTATACATTTCACAATACTTGATTCGCAGTTTTTCCATGATACTTTGGAAAGTTAGCTTGCCTTTCTTCAGAATGCTCTGAAGCTCCTAAAAAATGTCAAGAGAGTTTCCACACTCACAGCTCTGGGGGTGGGGTGGGGGGTGAAGTAGCAAAAGCAGCTTTCCAGCTCCTCCTGGTCCTCGGGATTCAAAGAAGCAAACTCTGCTCGACAAAACTCACTATTGATATGAGTTGAACGAACCTGAGAGATCCTCGGTTTGGTCAGAGGATGCTTTCTAATTTGTAAGAATTAAACTTGATCTCTCTTCAGAGTGTCAAACCATTGTGGCAACAAGACCTTACAACACCCCTTGCTTCCAAAGTACCTTGAGGATTTAACAGTATCTCAGCTGCAGCTCTGATCTAAAAAGCTACAAGTAGCAAAAAGTTTCAAAGAAGTTTTTCTTTGGTGTTGTTATTAACTTGTTGCTATTTCTACTTATTCCTACATTATCATCACAATGAGTCAAGGCCACTAAAAGCCCAGGCTAGAAGCAAAAGTGTCCCTTTCCTGTAATTAGACAGCCCAGCAGAGCTCAGTTTTTTTCAAAAGGGAGGGTTCCTGTTCCTTGCAAAGAATGCAGGTTTGGGGAGATAAAAGAAACCTGAACAAACAGTCCATTGGTTGTGGCCTAGAAATAAAATCTGATCTGCTGTTCTCCTGTAGTAATTATAAAGGAGAAACTCATTTGTTTGGGAAAGTTTCCCAAAGATCAAGTGGAAAAATACTTCTTGACTTTACTGTGGCTTTTTTGTCATTTGGTTTTTACAGTAGCTGTTCAAGCATTATTTGTTTTAATGGACTGAGTCACTGCACTGACAAATGATTACAATTTTAAGTGACTCCGTGATGTGTCACAGACTCTCCTTTCTTAATCCAGAGGGGCAAAGTTCAAGAACAAAGCCACCCAGATACAGGTGGGCTGGTGTCAGTGTCATCCTGTTTTATCTAGACCCAGGGAGGACAGGACGTCCATGGGGCTAAACAGAGCTGGTGTCTATGGAACTGCTCTGCGACATCAACAACCAAAGCTTTGATTCACCACAGCATGCAACTTTTGAATAAGCTTCCAAACGTCATATTTGACTATTACCATTGAACTGGAATGTGAGATCCTTCTGAAGAAATGAGTTCCCAAATGACTCTGAGTATGTGCACAGCCCCTACCAGAGGCAAAACGCGACATCCTACTATAATAGTTTAACATGCTACCCAAATGGGGTCTGAGGCCCCTGTTCACCAAACACACTTGAAACATGCCTGAAAAAGGACTGCTTAGTCCATACGCAGCATGGTCTCAACTTTGTTCTACTCCCTTACCACACTTGTCCTCCCCTGGCTCTGCCCACATCATGCCACAGGGCCTTTACATATGCTTCCCCCTCTCCTTGCATCTTTTCCCAAACACTCTTCCAACCCTAATCAATGAGTTACCTCTGCTCCATAGACTTTGAATACAGGGTTGTGGATCAGTATCAGCCACATTCACTAGTTTATTCCTCACTTACCTCAAATTGTTCTGCCCTTTCTGGGTGGCCCTCTGGTGCCATATTTTGGAAAGAAGTTGTGGCCTGTTGAAATAAATTCTTTAAAGCAACTATTTCCTTTATGAAGCAATGTCTTTCTTGGATTTCAGTTTGCAATGATTCCTTATTTTTCTGAGCTTTCTGAAGAAGCCTGAAACAGAACATCAAAATATAATCGATTCTCTGTCCTGATCTTCGGTGAAATAGTTTAATTTCAACAATTCATGAAATATCTGAATAGCTCACAAAAAAATGATTTTCCCACCAAGAAGAAAGTACCACTTTTCAATGATATATCTATATCATTAACCACTGAGCCACATTCCAGGCCTTTCATATTTTATTTTATTTTGAGACAAGGTCTCACTATGTTACTGAGGCTGGCTCTGACCTTGTGACCCTGCTGCCTCAGCTTCCCAAGCCACTGGGATTATAGGTGTGCGCCACTGTACCTGGCTCCATTTTTCAATGATTTCTATACCACATATACAAATATACCAGACGCTAGCACGCTATCAAAAACCTGCCCAAAACTTTCATCCCCAAATATCCTCTTTACACTTTCTGTTCTAGTTGCCACTTCTACCTTCTATTTTTCAGCACATACTCTTTGATCTCAAATGAAACTGACTTTAAAGTGTGACTGGAGTCACCGGCAGGCTCTTGGGGACAGACAATCCTACAGGACCTATTCTCTTCCACTGACCCCATTTGCTGCAGAGGCCTCAAATATTGGAAGAGGCAATTGGGTGAAGAAAACCTTTCCTTAGAGTTGTTTGATAAGAATCTGTATGCTATGTTATAATAAATAAATGTTTGGTCTTTGCCCTGGGTCCTGAGACAAAGCTCATAAGACGCTTATAGACAGAAGCGCAAGCAGAATCTATTGTTCTAATGTTGAGTCAGTGAGTGACTCTGGTTCTGGACAGAGCTCTTAAGACCTTTGTAATCTCCTGAGTGACAAGATATTCTTTTATGCCAATGAGGCAACTCTTGGTAGGTTCTTGAGGAGCCTTGGGATGGGAACTGCTTACAAGGGGAGATAACCATATGATTAGAAGGTTGCAACTTTCAGTACCACCCTCACCACCTTACGTCACCATTCCTAACCTCCAGAGGGGATAGGGACTGAAGGCTGAGGTGATCACCAAAGGCCAATGATGTAATCAATCATGATTACATAAGGAAGGCTCCACAAACACCCACAAGGATAGGATTTGGGGAGCTTCCAGATTGCTGAACAGCAGAGGTACCTGGAAGGTAGGGTGTCTAAACACTTGGCCTAAGCATTTCTATCTGGCTGGTCTTCTATATCCCTTTTTTTGTCTTTTACTAATAAGCCAGCAAACTTAAGTGTTTCCCCAAGTTCTATGAGCTCTTTTGGCAAATTAATTGAACATGGGGAAGGTGTCAGAGGAAGCCTTAATAGCCAGCCAGCCAGAAGCATAGTGATGCTGGGCATGGTGGTGCACACTGGTAATCCCAGCAGCTTGGGCGCTGAGGTAGGAGGATCACAAGTTCATAAACCAGCCTCAGCAACTTAGCAAGGCCCTAAGCAACTTAGTGAGATCTTGTCTCAAAATAAAAAAATAAAAAGGGTTGAGAACTCAGTGGTTAAGTGCCCCTGAGTTCAATCCCTGGTACCAAAAAAGGTTATTCTACTCAGTAATTTCAAGATGGCAAATGAATATTTGTTTCAATGATAGCTAATTTATCGTTTCCATTCCTTTCTGTACCTATCAGTGCTGATTCAACATAATTCTGTACTATCCCTTGTCATTATTCTAGAATATTTTTATATTTTCTCAATTTGATATTTTAAAAATTTGGAGCCAGAGTTGCCAAGTACATTCTTTTAATAGTTCTTCATCAATCTTACCTGTTGCATCGTTCCTGCATAGACACAATCTCTTGAAGTGCTGGGACAGCTTCTACAGCCCCTTGGCCTTCAGGAACATTCTGGATACTCTTTATGCGCTGAAGGAGTAGGGTCAGTAAGAGCAGCTGCAGCTCCACACTGTCTTCGTATTGGCATAAAGCGTCCAGCAGCTCAGAGAGCTCCTCTATGGTGGCGGCCTCCTTTGTTTTGGAAATTTCTGGGAGCTCCTCTTGAAGATTGTCTAAAATGATCGTTTCTCGTTCGATCTAATTCAGTAAACAACAACAACAACGAAAGAGAGCTAAAATAAGTCAAATACACTCTTACCATATTAGGACTTGAAATAGTCTTGGGCAGCCATAATTTTTTAGTACTCTCTCTTCAAAGGGTTCCTAATCCTATATCCTACTTCAAAAGAAATATTTGTTCTCCTACAGTTGGGAATATTGGTCCTTTATCACTGGAATCCTATAGCTCCCATCTATAGGATGATTAAGATGAAGTGTTGTGGTGGCTCACGCCTATATCCCCAGTGACCCAGGAGGCAGAAAGATCACAAGTTCGAGGCCAGCCTCAGCAACTTAGCAAGACTCTGTCTCAAATTAAACTGAAAAGGGGTTGGGAATACATCTCAATGGTAAATGCCCCAGGCTCAATCCCTAGCACCAACCAACCTACAAACAAACAAATAAAATGATGTTGCTGTTGTGGGAAAAAGAAATGTTGACGAATATTTAAAAATAATTGATTTCCCATTCAGTTTTCTGTTGGATAAAGCGGTATTTGTCCTGAGACACACACATGGGTAGTTAAAATGAGCCCTACCAGCTGGCTGCCAGTAGAAGAAGCTGGGCAACTGTTAGACATGGGAATTTTCCTGCAGGTCCCTTTTCTTTCACTTCTAACCTCTATGTGTTCCAAAAGTCAGGCCAGGGGACTCTCATAACCCTCATGGTACCCACCACAGAGAAAGCAGCTTGAACTACCAAACCAACCATGTATTTATCAACCACTAGTGTGTGCAGAACCCAAAACCACAACTTGTAGACGTTCCATCAGACTTCAACAACGACTTAGAAAACACCTTAAAGTCTCCTGAATCAGATGGATCTTACGTCCCTCCACAACCTCTTCAGTGTTCCGCTCCTCTGCACCACTCCTTTATCTCATCCTGTGCTCCTGTAATATTGATTCCATGTTCACAGAGCCACACATCTTGATGCTGGCCATCTTGACATTGCAGAACATCACACCACTCAACTCCACTGATGACATCATGCTAACTGAAATGGTGAGCAAGGTCCTGGATGTCCAGTAAGATGTGCCACAGGGTGAGCAATAAAGGCTATGAAAACTCAAAAGCCCCGGCATCCATTAAGACTCCAGGGCCCAATAGTCTGAGGTATCCCAGGGCGTCTCCTCTTTCAAGCTGTTCAATCCTTTACCTCCACCACTAAGAAAGAGACACAGCACTGCATGGGCCTTTTTGGATTTTGGAGGTTATGCATATTATAGTTGGGATTATTACTCAGCTCTGTTTATCAGCTCCATTATCAACAATGCTATAAGGTTGAGGGACACCTGGAGAAAATGAGGCATTGCAGCAGGGGAGGGCTGTGGTATATGCTGCTCTGCCATTTGGGTTATATGATCCATTTGGGTCCAGTTGCTGTAATACCTGGAGAACGTGTAGACTGGACCCTCTCCAAGA
>CM053401.1:33844399-33937877 GCA_028644305.1 Xerus rutilus
GTTTTCCCACCTATAAGAGGCTTTGATGATCTTCCTTGGATGTGGAATCCTAATAAAATTGGTTCTAAAACTTCCAGGTTCAGCTGGATGTGGTAGCACATGCCTTAATCCCAGAAACTCAGGAGGCTGAGGCAGGAGGATTGTAAACTCGAGGCCAGCCTCAACAACTTAGTGAGACCCTGTCTCAGAACAAAAAAACTGAAAAAGGCTAGGATGTATCTCAGTGGTAAAGTGCCCCTGGGTTCAATCATCAGTACCAAAACACACACAAATTTTAGGTTTATAGTAAATTATGAAGAAGTCTAAAGGGAGAAGGAACCTTAGTTGCACCAAGCAAACACAGTGAAAGAGAATGAAATATCCAGAACTACAGAAATAGAAACCAACAAAGAAATGACTTTTATACAGGGGAAGAAGCAAGCCAGCCTTCGAGCTCCAATTGTCTTTGAAGACAAGACTTCATTTTAGGACATTAACATTATCAAAGTATAAAATATATGATTATTCAGGATAATAAGAAGTTAATAATTATATCAAGCTCATTCCATTTAAGAAAATAGGGATATAAGATTTAAGAGGGACAAAGAGTTAAATAAAAAATTAAATTTATTTTTTCATTTGTAAATTTATAAACTGGGCATTTAAGTTTTCAAAAATCATATATGAGCCATTTACTCCTTAAAGATGCCAAATGACTGTATTACTATAGACATTTTAAAAACAGAATTCACTTTGTCACATGTATAAAGGCACTGACCAGGCTAACAGAATCATGCATGTATGGGTCCTTAGATGATGTAATTTTACTGAACAGATAAGAGCTACAATATAATCATATATCAGGCTAGGGGTATAGCTCAGGGGTACCTAGCATGCATGAGGCCCTGGGCTTGAGCCCCAATATCAGAAAAAAAATTAATTTGATGTATGCAAATATCATTTAATTTGGTGATTTGGTGAGTAAGCGCAGATTTTAGGTTTGAATTTTCTTCTACCACTTATGAATTGAGGCGAATTAGTCAATCTTACTGTCTTGCTTTCCTCATCTATAAAGTAAGGATAATAAAAATATCATTGCAGAAGCCAGGCATGGAGGGTATGTGCCTGTAGTTCCAGATTTCTTGGAGGCTGAGGCAGGAGGATCCCTTGAGCAGAGGAGTTGGAGGCCAGCCTGGACAACATAGTGAGAAACCATCCTCTGCCCCAAAATGTATACATATATTTAAAAAACTTCCTGAGGAGTTTCTTGAGGATGAGATAATGCACACGATGATGTAAACCCTAGTGTGTGGAATTATGACTGGTACACAGTAAGTGCTGTATTTAGTAATTGTCATTCTTGTTACTACCTGAGGATGTTTGTGCTGATCTTTGAGAAATATATTTTGTTAGCAGATTTTGTCAAATGTTTGTAAGAATAATTAAAAGTTGTGCATGAATGGGGTCTGAATTCATAAGATACTATTGCAAATGGGTCTAAAGCAATAGTGTGATAAAATAAAAAGAGCAAAAGGACCTGGACTTTGAATAAGAGCTGTCCTTCTGCAAATGTTTACTATGGGCCCACCAAATGCAAAGCCATAACCAGGCTGTGAGGTGAGAGTGGTGAGCAAGACAGCCCCAGCCTCCTCCCGTGGGGGCTCACTGCTCAATCTCTAGCTGGGGCTCTTTTGCTGTTGCCTAATGTCTCATTGTTTCAGTTTCCCCATCTACAAAATGGTGATAATATTTACCTCCAGAGGCCAAGGCAAAGATTCAGTAAGATCATGTGTGAACTGCCTTCTCAGCACAGAGCAGGAACTCGACAAATGGTACTATTGTGCACAGGCAAGAATCAGTGCTAAGCAGCCCCACCAAAAGGAAAATTTACAAAGTTTCTTAGAGTTGGAACATGGAAGAGATTACTCACTCATCAAACCTCACCAGCAACACTGAAATGATATTCACTTTCAAGAACATCAGGTTCTAAGCAGGTTACTAGGAGAGTGTTAAACATTTTGACCCCAAAACATGCGATCTTCCTGCAAAGAAGGGTTGACTCATATTTCTATCTTAAATTCAGCACAAAGTTTGAATGAAAGAGAAGAGTTTTTTCATGTAGCGTTCTGATTTGTACCTGAATTATACCTGGCCCTTTGGAAAGATTAGAAAATATGCTAAGATCATTTCATATGATTTTTAATTTTTTTTCTTTATATATATATATAGATAGATAGATAGATATGATGCCTAAGTCCTAAACCATGATTAAATCAACATCTGTGACTGGCATATATTATGGGGGTCTTCTTCGAGACTGTTTTCAGAAAGAACATCATACCTCATGCTTTTAGGTCCACACTTAACAATTGTAGCTAATTTCCATAGCTAACAATTGTAGTTAATTTCAAAATTAGTTGGTTTCATGCATGTTGCCGAATTATAACCTTTAGTAAAATGATTGTAGAGCCAGTTATTTTTAAGAGAGATTAATTTATATTTACAATACAGATTTTAAAGCTCGAGCTTAACAATTTATAAGAATTATTTTATACCCCCCCAAAACACTAAGCCACTATTATGAAAAAGCCTAAGAAGTTTCTTTGAGACTATTCTAATAGAGCCTGACCTCTAGAAACATTTATGTATGATGTATATGTGATGTACACAGATGGTACTGTTGGGGGCTTGTTTTACGTACAAAGTGAGGACCATAAAGGCTATAACGTTTGCTTGGAAACTGCAGGATTTGAATGTTGAAAATGAAGCACTCACTTCCTCACTGATGAATTTCCACTCCTGCTTCAGTTCTTCACTCCACATTTCCCACTCTTTGGCAGCCTGTAGCAAACTGAGCCATTTCTCCCACAGGGCCGAGACGGCTCTGAGCACACACACACCATCCTTTGCTGTGCACCTGCGGCTCAAGCGTCTAAGGACCTGTCGTAGTTTTGTGAACTCCTTTCTGGTTGAGGTGAGATTGGACACCAAAGCCTTAAGACAGAAAATGAAAAGAACAGGAGGGATATAATGCCTTTTGGTTTTTTTTTTTTTAAACATATAAACTATTTTAAATCTTCAACAATTAGTGATTTTAACCATCCACAAATATTACATGACCATTTTTTATCTTTTTGGAAGTCAATTTGGTCCAGATGAGGATTCTGCATGAATATGGGACTGTGGGGACAAATAATGACCCATAAACCTAAGAACGCATTTCAAAGGTGAATATTTGAGAATTACATCTTGTTATTTTAACTTGAGTCTCATACTTTGTTAGGTAATTTATCTGTACAATATTTACTATATTAATCATCAAAACAATATTAAGGGAGTTTCCCTCTGACTTTTATTTTCTTTTTGGTGGATATTAAACACTGACAATTTAGAATGTCCGCATCCAAATCCTAGCAGCATAATACCACACATTCTAACAAATAAGCAAAAGCCAAAAGTGCTCGGTAACAGGGTCTAAGAAGTGACCAGAAATCAGAGCTCATGACAGATGTATGACTGCTCAGTGGGCAACAGGCTCTATCATTGATCCAACAGCATTCTCCAAGAAAATGGGAAAGTGAAGGTTTACAGAGACCATCAAAGAGGACAGGATGCTACTGGGGGAGGAAATATACTATGAATCCAATTAATTAAATCTCTCAAAAATCACTGCTTCATTTCTTCCCCCTGGCTTCTGGTTTGAGGGATTTTCTTGACTCAGTCTGAAGATTTCCATGGGTTGTAAGAGCCACATTCCCTGCTGCCTCCATGTGCCTGATCTTCTGAGTTTCTCGCATAGACTTCCGGGAAGACTTGCAAACACTTACCTTGCTCTGTTCCAAGCGCTCTAAAGCTTCTTTGTAAGATACTGGTAACGGGGACATGGACTGCCTGAGAGCTGCCTCCATTTTTCTGAGGTGAGTACAAATTTCTTCCTTGATACTTCTGTAGTGTTTGTAATTCTCAAGACACCTGATGAGGCACAGTTAGAAAAAGAGCGATATTACATTTTACTGAACACAATAAATTCTGAACTTCCCAGGATGAATTCTCCGCGTTCAGTTTTATATAAAGGATTTTTTTTCTATTCAATGCATTTCCACAGGTATTGACTATGCCACCCCAAATGGTCTCAGGGGTAGCTTTAAATGCAAACTTTAACAGGCAGATAAGGCTGCCCTTAAAACTGCAGAGCTTTTTTTTTTTTTGAGTCAATTATTTCACTTCTGCAATTTACCTCAAAAAAGTAATCCTAAACATAAGAAATTTATCCTAAACATGATAAAATCTTTTGCCTAGTAACACCTTTTCATTCACCAGAGTATTAATTAAAACTGCACAAATTATGTCTAAGAAAAGGTATGATTAAAGAAACTATAAGAAACCATTATACAAATTTTATATAGCAATCGCAATTACTTTTGTGAAGTGTTGTACTAAAGAAATGATCTAGTGTTATAGGGTACAAAAATCAAAGTAGAAAATTTTCTATTCAACATAATGTTGTGATATGTTAAAAATACTATAAATTTTTTTCTACAAAATAGATCATAAATTCCTCACTGAGAACAATAAAGAGTCTCTATCAAATTTACTTAAAAAAAAAAAAAAAAAAGCTCCTAAAACACACTAATAAACTGGCAAGCAACTGAGGACCCAGAATCTGTAAAATAAAAATACATAGAAATAAGCAAAGATGTAGGGCTGAGTTCTTGCTTTGAGAGTATTTGGGAGGTTTTAGATTTCTTTGCCTCCTACTAGAATGTAGGTCTGGATGGACTGAATGAGTATTTAATAGGAAACTCCCCCTGTAAAGATATTTCAATGCACAGAACTAAAATGGATCAGTCTCAAGAATATAGAATAAATTTCTACAGATCAGTAAGAAAAAGATAACAACCCAACAAAATATGAGTAGACTTGAATACACATTCTACAGAAGAGGCAATATAAACAATAAACATTCAAAAAAGAAATCAAACTCATTAACAGTTATAGAAATGCAAATTTAAACCATAACCAAGTAATACTTCTTACTCATCCATCTGGCAAAAATGCTCTCAACATACCAAGTGTTGGTAAGATATGGGACACCTGCAATACTTATATGCTGCTGGTTTAAGTGGAAGTTGGAAAAACTATTTGGCATTAAAAATTTAAGATGTAGCCAGGCATGGTGGCACACGCCAGTAATCCCAGCACTTTGGGAGGCTCAGACAGGAGAATCGCGAGTTCAAAGCCAGCCTCAGCAATGGCAAGGTGCTAAGCAAGTCAGTGAGACCCTGTCTCTACATAAAACACAAAATAGGGCTGGGAATATGATTCAGTGGTGGAGTACCCCTGAGTTCAATCCCTGGTACCCCACCCCCCCAAAAAATTTAAGATGTGACCTGGGCAGTCCCACTCTAGAGATATACCCACAGAAAACTCTTGCATTTTAAAATGTTTCTACTAGCAATTTGAATACAAAACACCAGGAGTAATCCAGATATCCATCAATAGGTAGGTGCATGAGTTTTTCTACAGAAAAGAACATGAATAAATCTCAGGGTCTGAAAAAAATGAAGTGACAGAAGAATAGACATACCAGGTGTTGGTTTGAACATCATGAAAACAACATTCAAACACAGCAAAAATAAAACAAGCAAGGAAGTGACAAACTATTTAAGATAAGAGTATTTATGAGAGGAGGAGAAAGGAGTATACAAGAAAATTCGAATTAATGTTTATCTTTGAAACTTTGACTATGAAGATATTTGTTTTATCATCATTCTTTATTTACATCATAGACATAATTGCATAAAAATTCTCTATGTACCCAATATTAAATAAGAAAAAAATCTAAATACAATAACATATTTACTATAGTTTTTTTTAGTGACCTTTTTAAAACTTCCATGTTGTCCAAATTAGCTCTAATGCATACATGTAAATTGTAAAGAAGAAACTTTATGTTCCTGACGTATTACCTTCAGGAAGAAGGCCTACCTTTCTACCACAGATTCCTTCATGGTGGCTGCTTCCTTCAAGGCTGAGTTCTTAGAAACTAGTTCCTGTAAAGTATACTGGAGTTGCAGCGTGGCCTCAGGCCCTGATAGAGTTCCCAGCTTCTGGCTGAGGTCCTGGATGTCTGCAATTGTGGATTCCAGTTCTTCTTGTTTCCAATAAAACCTCTCTAGTGATTCTTGTGGATTATAAAGGTCTACTCTCGGGGATGCAGTGATGGCTTCAAGGGAGGTGATGATCTCCATTGCCCGGGTGACTGCTTCATTATAGAGTGTGATATTTTCATGAGCATCGCTCAAGACATTCTGGAGAAGAGGAGATGAAATGCTAAGACAAGAGTCAAACATTTTGTCATTTTTGAATGTGTGCATTCCTAATCTTTCTCTGAGAAAGATTATAAGAGCTGACTTCTTATACTTACAATTTAACAATATTACGCTAGTATTAAAAATGAATAACTTTTTTTGTTTGTATGAAGAAAAATGTTTTCCATATTTTTTAAGAAATCTAATCTAAATTCAGAATAATGTCTCGTGAATTATGCCTGCTGTTGTATGTTCCTTCTCTGGAATTCTTGCACCAGACTACAAATTAAATAAAACAGTGGAATATGTTTAATATGTATAACTTTAATCAGTGTCTGTGAGCAAGTGAAAACAAAACAAAAAACTCAAGATCTCTTGTATTTTTAAATCAATGGCTATGCCACTACTTTTAGTTTGGGAACATCACTGAATGTCTCTGGACCTCAGTCTTATAATTAAAATAAGAAATAGCAGGGTATGGGCCAGGCATGGTGGTACATGCCTGTAATCCCAGCAGCTCAGAAGGCTAAAGCAGGAGGATCAAGATGTTCACAGCCAGCCTCAGCAACTTAGCAAGACCCTCAGCAATTCAGCGAGACCCTGTCTCTAAATAAAATATAAAAAGGGCTGGGGATGTGGCTCAGTGGTTAAGCAACCCTGGGTGGTTCAATTCCCAGTACCAAAAAAAAAAAAAAAAAAAAGGCAGGGTGTAGTAGTGCTTGCCTATAATCCCAGTTACTCAGGAGGCTGACATAGGACAATTTCAAGTTGGAGGCCAGCCTCAGCAACTTAGAGAGACCCTGTCTCAAAATAAAAAAAAAAAAAAAAGTTCAGGAACATAGCTCAGTGGTAGAGCAACCCAGGGTTTGATTTCCAGGATCACACACACATACACACACACAAAGTTAAAAATATATGACTTTGGGTCTCAGGGTCTCACATATGTTAGTTCTACCACTGAGCTATATATCCCTAGCTCCAAAATAAATCACTTTCCATCCAATTCGAATCATATTATTTTTGGGATTTATGTCAATTGTTACCTGAAACCATTAAAACTAAGAGAGGTTCTCAGATTTCTCAACATCTTCTATGAACCTATTTAAACAACATGTTAGGGTTCATCATTTGACTTCACATTTCTGTAGCATTTACATTTACCAAAATATTTCGAATACATGGGGCTAGGGTTGTGGCTCAGTGGTAGAGCACTTGCCTAGCACATGGGAAGCAATGGGTTTGATTCTTGGCACCACATAAAAAAATAAATAAAGATATCATGTCCATCTATAAATAAAAATACTTCAAATATATTACCTAATAATAACTTTTTGAATTAAATAAGCTAATTTCCCCATGTTATAAGTTGAATGTGACAGGATTGATAACACCATGTAAGGTATCATGTAGAGTAGAGTGTGAAAGATGTCTAAGACACCTGAGGAAAGGAGAGTGTGTGCTGGGGTCAGCAACCAACAGAGGTTAGCAAACATCACGACTACTCCACTCTGCAGTTGGTGCATGAAAACAAACTCACTGGCACATAAACAAATGGGTATGGCTGTGTGTCAATAAAACTTTATTTATAAATCAAGGGCAATGGGCAGGATTTGTCCTATGGTCCTTCCTTAACTTGATCTCAATTTTAATTCTGGTTCTGTTTCTGTTACAAGACCCTGAGAAAAATCTTTATGCTTCTGAACTTCAATTTCCTTATTATAATTTATTATTATTATTAATTATATCAGTAGCACTGGGAATTGAACCCAGGGCTTTGAACATGTTAGGCAAGAGCTTTACCACCAAGCCATACCCCCAGCCTTCAACTGTCCTTAAATAGGATAATACTCACTGAGAAGATTAAATACAGAGATTAGCACTGTGCCTAGCATACTGTGAGTTCTAAATAAATATCAGTTATCATTTGGTGTTCTACCCTTACACTACATTTCTTCCATCATCTCTTACTATCGCTAAAGACAAAAAAAACACACATGAAAAAATTTGTTCTGACTTCCATAGGGCATGAGGGAAACAGATATAGAGATGTCAGATTTATGCTTTTCCAAACTATAAGGTACTGAATTTAGATGTAGATTGAGTCGAGATTATAAAGTTGCACTTTTGCAAAGAGCTATCTTCCTGCAAAGAATTCTCCTATAGAACCTATAACTTCTTTAGAAGTACAGATGTTAACTAGAGTAAAACAAATTTTAAAAAAATGAAATCCATGAAATGAAAATAGATGCATTAAACATCTAATTAAACAAAAACACAAACTTACCATGCGTAAATCAATGCTCCTGCTAAGCTGTGTCTGAAGAGCTTCAACATCATCCAATTTTGTCTCCACATCACTAGTTTCTGGAGAATTTTCTTCTCTTTGCTTCTCATTAACAGTTACAGCTTTAATACTACACATTTCCTCCTGAACTAGTTCTTGAAATGCTTCACAATTATCCTTCTCATTCTGAATATGTTTAATTTCCAAATTTATAAGTAAAGGCTGCTGTAAGTGGGATTTAATCTGATTTAAAACATGTAAGGAAGTTTCTAGTTGGACCTGAAAACTTTTTTCATCGATTTCTTTTGGTTGGAATTCTAGTACCATCTTTTTGAGAACCTCGTGTAACTTATCATTTTCTTCTGCATTCAGTGTTAGTTGTACTATTTCTTTCTCTTTGAATGAGTCATCAAAGGCCTTGTTTTCGCTTAATTTCTTTAGAATCTCATCATATAAGCACTTGGCTTTCTCAATCTTCTGATTCAAAATTACTGCATTGAGCAGATTGCTCTCTGGTGAGATATTAGAAGCTTTCTGTACTGACTCAGCTCTTTTCTTAATTTGCAAATCCATATCCCTCATTTCATTTAGTAATGCTTGATATTTGCCATGTTCTGCCACAAATGTATCCAACTGTTTGATTTTTTCTTCAAGTTCCTTTTCTTTTCCAAATACTTGGGTTTTCAAGTGGTCAAGTTGTGAACAGTCCCAGTTTAGCCCTGTGTAGTAAAACAATTCTTTAAGTTCCAACAGTTGTAAGATCTTATATCGAACACCAGCAAGTCTGTCTTTAAGTTTATAGAACTCCTCTTTCACATCTTGATTTATGTCTTGGTTAAGCAGTACTTCCTTGTACTGTATGTAGTCAACCTCCTTCTGAAGACCAGATATTTCTTCATGGAGTTCTCTGTAAGAATTTATCTTGTGTTTTACATCATTGCACTTACTCTGAATGAATCTTTGTGTTCTGTTGGCTCTGGTCTTGAGATTTTTCAACTGGTCATCCAGAAATAATCTTTCAAACACATTTAGATCCTTACAGATGTTTGCTAGTTCCTGAAGATGTGTTGAGACCACATTCTCAATTTCTTGCAGCTCCTCCTGGGAAGCCTTCAAAGTGAGGTGGACATGTTCTAGCTCAGCTTCTGTGGAGGCTGCTTCCATCTTGGGAATGATCAGTGATTCCTTTCTTTGAAGGGTGAGTTGAGCCTTCCCAATCACTGCAAAAAATTGGCTTCTTTCTTCCAATTTAAATTCCAACTGCTGTGATCTCTGAGTTGATTTTAAAACTAGCATTTGATATTGACTCTGTAAGTCCTCCAGGAGGCTATTTAAATCATCCCTCTTGTCTGCTGTAAGGCTTGGAATGGTATCTTTGACCTCCTTCACCAACGACTCCATGGCCTGCTGCTTATCCAAAATACCATCATGAGCCACCTTGCATTTTCGGATCTGTGAAAGGATGTCATCTGGGAGAAGGCAAATGTGGGGAGTGAGTGCACTCAGCAGATTCTTGACCCACTGGATAGTCTCCTTCATCTTTTTCTTTATGTCACATTTCTTAATCTGATTTTCCACCTCCAGGTTTAATGGTTCCAGTGTTTCTAATTGCTCCTTCAAATTATTTATTGCAGCTTCTAAAATCTTCTTTTCTTTTTCTCCCCAGATCCTCTTCATCTGAAGTTCAGCTTGTGTCTTTAAAACAGAAAACTCATGCTTGATGGCCTGGAGCTCGGTGGCCGAGGCAATGATGCTGTGGCTCCCTTCCTGTTCTTCTAGAGAGTTCAGCCTTAATAGCAGGTGCTGCTGCTGCTGTTGCAGAGAAGTCTCCATGGCTTGGAACTCATTTATAAGGGAGGTAAATTCACCATATTCCACTACCTGCTGTAAATACTTCTTTTGAACCATTTGCTCCATTTGCTCCCAACCATGCTCAAGTTGCTGAATCTGGTTTGCCAACAGCTTTTTATCCATGTCAGTCAGATGAGGGGCTAAGCTCTCCCATTCAGCTTTCAACTTGCTTAAAGAACCTTTCTCTTTTTCTACTGATCTCAGGAATTTCTTAATTTTGTCCAGATAGATTTCAGTGTCTATTGGTCCCCTAGAAAAAATAAAAATAAAAAGAGCTTGTTCACATTTAATATTTGTTATGCACTAATATATGGTTAGATAATCATAAAAAGGAAATGATTCTGGGCTGAGGAAATAGCTCAATTGGTAGAGTGTTTGCCTCGCATGCACAAGGCTCTGGCTTCAATCCAGGAAAGAAAGAAAAGAATTCTGCTTTGAATTCACAGAAAAGAAGATTAGGATATCTATACAAAATATTCTACCCTTATAATATAAATTAAAATCTTGTTTACTGTGGCTTTCAATTAATGGGTGACAATGCAGAAAACGTACATTTAAAATGGAATCATTAAAACGAAGAACTGAAGGAAAGGAGTGAAGAGTGAAAAGAAAAATGTATACAAAAACACTCTGTAAACTATAAAGTGCTTGTACAAAGGTTAGTCTAGGACTGAGAGAAATTACCAAACCAGATTCAGCAACTTCAGCATGGTTGGGAGCAAATAATAGCAAACACTTCTGTTACCATCTTTCTAAGAATAATGATATAGATATTGACTAAGAAGTCATAATTATTAAGCTAATCTTTTTTTTTTAGTACCAGGGATTGAAATCAGGGGTACTCGACCCCTGAGCCACATCCCCATCCCTGTTTTGTGTTTTACATAGAGACAGGGTCTCACTGAGTTGCTTAGTACCTGGCTGTTGCTGAGGCTGGCTTTGAACTTGTGATTCTCCTGTCTCAGCCTCGCAAAGTTCTGGGATTATAGGCATGCACCACAACACCCAGCTTGTTAAGCTAATCTTTTGAGTATAAAGTGTTTTCCTCAAGAGATATTACTGAAAGTAAACCCATTTAGATATACATATAAAAATAAACTTTTTTTTGTCTTTTCTTTTTTTAAAATTTATTTTTAAAACAGAAGAATGCATTTCAAGTCATAGTACATATATGGAATACAATTTTCCATCTCTCTCCCTGCAAATAAGATAGAGTCACACCATTTATGTCTTCATACCTAGGGTAGTGATGTCCATCTCATTCCACCATTTTTGCTACTCTCAATCCCTCTCCCCTCCCCTACTTCCCCCTGCCCCATCCAAAGTTCCTCCATTTCTCCCATGCTTCCCACCCCGACTCTCATTATGTATCAACATCCACTAATCAGAGAGAACATTCGGCCTTTGGTTTTTTGGGATTGGCTTACTTAAAATAAACCTTTTTAATGAAATAATATTCACCTATTAAGACTATATCTGGGGGTTGGGGTTGTGGCTCAGTGGTAGAGCGCTTGCCTAGCATGTGTGAGGCACTGGGTTCGATTCTCAGCACCACATATAAATAAATAAATAAAATAAAGATCCATCAACAACTAAAAAAAATATTTAAAAAAAACACTATATCTGAAAAAAAAGACTATCTGCCACCATTTGTCATCATTTTAATGGCAAAAGGACTGTATTTTAAAGGAAACCATGAATACAAATGTGTGTATATATATACATATATATTCAATATGTGCTAAACTATATAAACCAATTATGCAAATGTCAAAAAATTATATATATGTTTTTCTCCTTCCCGCAGTTTAAAATAAATTGAGGGCTGGGATTGTGGCTCAGTGGTAGAGCGCCTGCCTCGCATGCGTGAGGCACTGGGTTCGATCCTCAGCACCACGTAAAAATAAATAAAATAAAGTTATGTCCATCTACAACTAAAAAAAAAATTAAAAAAAAAGAACATTGAATTTCATAGAACTGAAATATATTTTGCAGATATTTTTACTGTGATCTGTTTAATAACTTAATTTGTAAAACATATTTAGTAATATACATTTTCTTTTCCAGCATGAAACCAACAAAGTTTTCTTAAATGGCTTCTGCTATTTAAGAATATTTGAGAGCCAAGGCGGTGGCTCAAGCCTATAATCCCAGCACTTAGGGAGGCTGAGACAGGAGAATCACAAGTTCAAAGCTAGCCTCAGCAATGGCGAGGTGCTAAGCAACTCAGTGAGACCCTGTCTCTACATAAAACACATAATAGGGCTGGGGATGTGGCTCAGTGGTCGAGTACCCCTGAGTTCAATCCCCAGTACCAAAAAAAAACAACACTATTTGAGGGTTAGGTATATGACTCAGTGGTAGAGCACTTGCCTAGCATGCAGGAGACTCAGGATTCAATTCCCAGCATAGCAAAAAATCAAACAAACAAAACAAACCAGATTGAGTCCCTCCCAAATTCCTATTTTGAAACATAATCAATAACTTAAGAGTATTAAGCTGTGGAGCTTGGTGGGTACTTATATTATGAGGGCAAAAGCCTTATAAATATGAATAGGTTTAGAGGTCGTTAAAAAAGTAACCTCCAGAGAATGGCCTTGTCCTTTCTACTGTGACAACACAGCTAGAAGGTACCATCCATGCACTGGTGACAGCCTTCACCAGACATCACATTTATCAGCATCTTGATCTTACACTTTCCAACCTCAAAACTGTGAGAAAGAAATTTTTGTTGTTTATAAGCCACCCGGTCTATGGTATTTTGTTATAGCAGCCCAAACAGATTAAGCCAGTTCTACATGGAATTTGTTTCCACAGAATAGTTTTACAGTCATAAGATCCTTTTGCAGCATAAATTCTGAAAACTCTGAGCCCATCCAAGGCAGTGAGGCTGTGCTTGAATAAAAAGTGCATGAGTCCTGCCTTCCCACACTTACACTTTTAGACTTTCCTTTTCTGTCAACAAGGCTTTCATCAAGGATTCAACTGCAGCAACATGTTCTTGAAAATGTTTAAGGAGATAATACTGGCTTTCTTTATTTTTCTTCAAAGCAGTAAGCACTTGAAGCAGATTGTCCAAGTAGTGTGCTGAATATCTTGCATTATGAAGGGCTAAGGCACTTGCTTCTGTTTTGTTGAAACATTCAGATTGTTCTAGTGGTTCGATGGCAGTTTTCTTTGCTTCTAACAGGTTATATAATTCCTAAAAACAAGCCGCACAAACCAATGAATATATACATGCATTAATTCATTGGTCCATTTTTCCTTTCCTTTCTTCTTTCCTTCAGATAACACACCCTATTCCCAAGGTGATATTTCAGATATTTCATCTGCACACAGAGAAACTAAAGTCATGACATCCAGAAGAGTTTTTTTTTTCCCACTACAATCAGGTTAAAATCTAGACCAAAGTTTACCTCTGGCTCAGCATTTAGTATAACTTATATGATCCCACTGTCTTAAAAGTTTCTGCAGTTTTGGGGCTGGGATTGTAGCTCAGTGGTAGAGCACTTGCCTTGTATATGTGAGGCACTGGGTTTGATCCTCAGTACCACATAAAAATAGATAAATAAAATAAAGATATTTGTGTCCATCTACAACTAAAAAAGTATTTTAAAAAAAGTTTTTGCAGTTTCTAAAGGAACATTTATTTTTATTATTTACTTATAATAATAGGTAATATTATTATCACCTCTCTATTAGTTACTAATAATATCATCTCTCATTCTCAGATACATATTTCCTATTATGTAAACTTGGCTAAAATTGTAGGGATCATTTATAGTTTCACTTTTTAAAATACATGGTCATGTACTAGATTTTTGGATTGCATAGCTAGAAGTACATAAATGCATTCACACAGCCTATAAACACAGCCGCCAAAACAAAGCAGGGGGCTAGGGCTGTAGCTCAATGGTAGAGCGCTTGCCTAGCATGCGTGAGGCACTGAGTTGGATCCTCAGCACCACATAAATATGAATAAATAAAATAAAGGTATAAAAAATACAATAACATTATTTAAAAAAAAAAAAAACAACAAAGCAGGACCCATGACAATGATCATTAGGAAAAATAACAAGAATCTCTCAGAATTGGAAGACTACATATGACCACAAAAAGAAGGATAACAAGTCAGAAAAATCCAAATTTTGTTACTGAATAAGTTTTCAGGAACTTTCTGAAAGAGAAAGAAGGCAAATGTTCCTTAAACCCTTCCACTTGTTAAAAGGAAAGATTTATACAACCTACTGATGAGTACATAATTATACAGTTACCAAATTGATCATCAGGCAGAGGTTAACTAAGACTTTTCACTCTGTGCAAGCAGGTTTTTGGTAATTAAAATTCATTGTGCTACCCTGGATGAGCGATGCAATCAAGTGGCCAGTGTTTCCGTGGCCCCATACCTCTATCTCTTTTAATTGCTCATTTCTCAGCAGAACATCCAATTCCAAAGGCTGATTTTGCAGCTCATTGACTTTCTGCTCATCTTCGGTGCTTTCTTGAGCATGGAGAAGAAGTTGTTTTGACAAAACCATTTCTCCAGCTGACTTCTGAAAACATAAAAAGAGTAATTGCTGAGGATTCTACCTTCCAAATGAATCCTTTTCATTTTTCTTGATGAAAAAAAAAAATGAAAGAAAACTATGATTTCTTCTGTTGACTCAGATTAAAGACTTTAAGGAAGTATAGCTGGGCATTATCAAAGGTGATTGTTTTTCCATACAATAATGAAGACCTATGTTGGTACTCCCTAAAAAGTGAAACATTTTTACAAGACAGTACAGGATCTTATGTTGCTCCACTATATACTAAGGCATCATATGTAGTCTTTTTGTTTTTAGGGGGGTGCTTACTGGGGATTGAACCCAGGGGTGCTTAACCACTGAGCAACATCCCCAGCCCATTTTATTTTGAGATAGGGTTGTGCTAAATTACTTAGGGCCTTGCTCAGTTGCCGAGGCTGGCTTCAAACTCTTGATCCTACTGCCTCAGCCTACCAAGCCACTGATATTATAGGCATGCACCACCGCTCCTGGCTCTGAGGTATAGTATATAGTCTTAAAGAAACAAAACAGGATAGAACAGTCAAAATTTCCCAAATTTATACTTGGTATTCACTGTGATGTAGAGAACAGGCCAAAAAAAAAAAGCACTCATTGTTACCCATCTGTACTTTAAAATAAGTGGTTAAGTGAAGAAAACACCAAGATTTCATAATATTAAGAAAATGAGGGGCTGGGGCTGCAGCTCAGTGGTAGAGCGCTTGCCTAGCATTCGTGAGGCGCTGGGTTCTATCCTCAGCACCACGTATACCTGATAAATGAATAAAATAAAGATCCATCAACAACTAAAAAAATATTTTTAAAAAAAACGGAAATGATACCTTAAAGCAGATAGTAGTAAGAATTATAACCTAGGTAAGGTGGAGCAGCTTATATATTCGCTATAGATGGACACACACACAAAGATGCTTTTTGAAAACTTTAAGAAGTTGTAGATCTTAACAGGACATAGACGTCTCGGCACCCACATTTACTTATCCATTCTTTCAACAAGCATTTGTTGAGGACTTATGTGTACCAGGTCCTAGAACCATAATTTTTAAAGATTTATTTTGCTAAGATTTTAGCTTTTATTTTTAGGTAACTTTATAAAAGAAAAACCTCTTAATTTTGCCATATACTTTGTCAGCAGAACCTTTAAGAAATTTTATCGTGGAACAAAATGTGTCCACATCCCCTGAAAGGTAGAAATTGTTGTCTTAAAATGACTCCCTAGACAGTAATATGAGATGTTAGCAATAAGGGAAACTAGATGCCAGGGTTTAAAGAAATTTTTTAGCTTATCTTTGTACTTTCTCAAAACTATTCTAAAATTAAAAACCAACTTAAAAAAAATATAAGACAAATACTACCTGGATCTTGACCCGTTCTAACTGGTAAGAGGGTTCAGCCATCCGGACTTACTGGTTTTGAATTAACACTTGGCACGAGTCACTTCTTCAAAAAGGTTACAAATGATTGAAATAATTTGGCAAATTTCCTCCAGACTCAATGATTTAATTCACATGAACTTGAGTGAAAGTCTACATGGAGAGTAGCGTCGCAAGAGGAAAGGTCCAGGAAGGACATGAGAGGACAGGAGAGAGGGGCCACCCCACAGGTTTCACGGGGTAGGTTTGATCTGGGCCACAGTCATCTCAGGTACACACTGGCCTCTTTTCTGCCTGATGGTTACTATTTCTCAGAGACGCCTATAAACCCATCTGGCACAAGAGCCTGAGCTACAGGCCTGGGTACCAGGCAGCAGGAGAGCTTTATCAATTATTAGTCATCTACTAGGAATTTAGAGCTCTTGTCTCTTACCTGCTGAACCAGTGCCTGAGGACGGCCGTTACACAGGAAAGCACTAGCAACATTTGTAATCACTGCCTTCAGTGGTCAGAAAAAGTGCATTTAAACACCTGGAATCACTCCAAGACACCATTCCTTTACCAAACCTAAGAGCCATTTTCTACCCTGGCAGAAAAGCCAACAGAATCCCTCAAACGAACATTTCAAATTCAAAAGGCAACATTCCTTTGCTCATGACAGGGAGATTAGAATGCAGATGCCAGGACCTGATTGGCTCCTGGAAAGTTCTTTCATGACCAGTCATCCTTTGCTCAGTACCCTTTACTATATCTTATTTTGATTTGACCAGCTTATTTGAAACATTTTATCTTAGGTTATATTTCAAGCAGATATAAAAAGAACAAAAATAACAGATTCACATTACTGAATACACTAAGCAATATAATTTTCCATGTTAGGAAAATAACATAAAGCCCATCCCTTTTCCTCCCCAGAACCAACCACTACTCTAAAGTCCACATACATGTCATTTCAGTTATCATATGCATCAGAAATGGCACAGTAGTGTTCCGTGTTTTTAATTCTTACAGAGATCAGAATCATGTATGTATCATTTTATACTTATGTGTTCCACTCAACAATGTATTTTGAGATTTATCCATGTTAACAGGTATAAATAGTCACTTTAGCTTTGTATCTGTTCCAATGAATGAATGAATATGACTTATTTATCTCTAAGAATACTCTGGACAATAGCATCATGTCCTTTTCTTCCTATCACACCTAGGACTGTGATACCCACTCCACACTCCTGTATGGTTCTTGGATGTACATGTGAATTTCTTCAGGATATTTGCCCAGAACTCAAATTAATAGCCATAAAACAGGATCCTTTTGATTCTCAATATAGTTATTGATTCGGCCTCCAAACTGAATTATGGTTTCTATTTTCATCAGTGTAAAGAGCCAGGAGAGCAAGTCTGTAACAGCATCATCATCCTCTCTCCTATTGAGAGGAATGGTCTCATGGTACCATTGTGATAGCCGGGACCCAAAGTCCACCGATTGGAACCTGCCCACAGGGGGACAGCATGTCACAAAAGGGGACATACTTCTTCCTTCTCTAAAGCCTTCCGACATGAAGCAGTGAAAAATAATCTAAGCATAAACCTTATCACCATCAGAGACAAAAAAAAAAAAAAAAAAAAAAAAAGGGCAGATCAACAGTCTCAGAGGCTGCTGATTTCTCTTCTATAACTCTCTCAGTTTAATGTCTAACATGTCAAAGTGACCCACGAAGGATGAGTGACTCAGCCAGAGACCTCATCTCTGGCTCTCCACTGCCCTCCACCCTCCACACTCTGGCCAAGGAGCCCCTAATCAGCTTTTGAAACTCTGGCTTTCTCCCATTTCCTCTGTCAAGAAAGCTCCCCTCACCCAGCCCAGAGATCTGCTGCCTCCAGCTGACCCTTTCCGTCTCTGTTCAGGGGGGCTTCCTGAGAGTAGCTCACTCAACCTCTACCATCCAGATCAGATTGCTTTGTTAAAGGCTAACTCGAAACTGGGTACCTTCCTTAAGTTCCTGTAGTTAGATCTCATTAGTGTAATTCATTGAGTAACATATGTCTCCCCTATGAGACTAGAAGCTCTATGAGAACAGAGACAGTGTGTATGTCTTATTTGCATTTTCAATTTATTTTTACTGAATGGATGCATAGATGAAATCAAGCCAGAGAAAAATAGAACATTTTATTTAGTCTTCTATTTTTAATATTAATAATATGTGAGTTGTGAAGTAGAATGGAAAAAAATGAGGACCTGTCAATCTAGCAATTCTTGGCCAGACATCTGTTAGGAATGAGGGAAAAACAAGAAAGTGGAGGTTTGAAAGAAATGCTGGAATGACATCAAAACACACTCAACTCAGGAATATCAACTCAGGAAGATCAGACAACACAAAGCCTCTATAAGGTCATGTAAAAGAGAATGGCACACTAAAGCATCTAAAAGGTCATGTAAAAGAAAAACCTATTTGGGAGGAAATCGACCTCCAACTACACATGCATGGAGGAGGAGACTGACTGAGCCACACTGCGGGGTCCCCCATCTACCAACAGGCGGCTGTCCTGGCCTACTATCATCTAGAGACAACAGACAGGGCCAGGAAGACCATCACCAAGGTCCCTGTAGGCCCATTTACACCAGAAGTGAGGTATTGGTAATCTGCAGGGACATTACAAGATGATAGGGTAGAAACTGTAATACCTCAGATCAGTACTACTAGACAGGAAGACACATGAACAACATGAAAAAATAAGGGAAGAAAATGCCCCAATCAAACCAAGATGCTACAATAGTAGAAGCCATTGACAGCACAGTAGATGAAATGTCAGAGAAGGAGTTCAGAACGTACATAATGAAAATGATCTGTGAAGCACAGAATAATATAAGAGAGCAGTTTCAGGCAAAAATTGATCACTCCAACAAACAGACAACAGAGCAAACACAGGGAGCAAAAGATTACTTCAGGAAAGAGAGACTCTGAAAAAAACGCAAGCAGAAATCCTTGAAATGAAGGAAACAATAAACCAAATAAAAAATCATATAGAAAGCATCACCAACAGAATAGACAACTTGGAAGACAGAACCACAGACAATGAAGACAAAATATATCATCTTGAAAATAAAGTTGACCACACAATGAAGATGGTAAGAAACCATGAACAGAACATCCATTATGGGATAGCATGAAAAGACCAAATCTAAGAATTATCGGGATAGAGGAAGGCACAGAGGTACAAACAAAGGAATGCACAATCTCCTCAATGAAATAATATCAGAAAATTTCCAAAACAAAAAGAATGAACTGGAAAATCAAATACAAGAGGCTTATAGGACACCAAATGTACAAAACTACAACAGATCCACACCAAGGCACATTATAATGAAAATGCCTACCATACACAATAAGGATAGAATTTTAAAAGCTGCAAGAGAGAAGGTTCAGGCTACATACAGGGGGAAACAAATTTGGATCTTAGCAGATTTCTTCACCCAGACTCTCAAAGCCAGGAGATCCTGGAAAAATATATATCAAGCTTTGAAAGAAAATGAGTGCCAACCAAGAATCTTACATCCAGCAAAATTAAGCTTCATATTTGATGATGAAATAAAAACCTTCCATGATAAAAGAATTAACAATGAGAAAGACTGCACTACAGAACATTCTTGGCACAATATTCTATGAGGAGGAAATGAAAAACAACAATGAAAATTGGCAAAGGGAGGAACTACACTAAAGAGAAAGCCAATCAAAGGAGAAATCAAGTCAAGTAAAATACCAAAAATAAATTAAAATGAGCAGGAATAAAAAACCATATTACAATAATAACCCTGAATATTAATGGCCTAAATTCATCAATTATAAGACAGAAATTGGTAGATTGGATATAAAAAAAAAAGACCCAACAATATGCTGTCTTCAAGAGACTCATCTCATAGAAAAACACATCCACAGACTGAAGGTGAAAGGATAGGGAAAAACATGCCACTCAAATGGCCCATGTAAACAAGCAGGGGTTTCCATCCTCATATCAGATGAAGTGGACTTCAAGCCAAAGATAGTCAGAAGAAATAAAGAAGGTCATTTCATACTAGTTAAGGGAAACACACATCAATAAGACATAACAATCATAAATATCTATGACCTGAACAATGGAACATCTACATATATCAAACAAACCCTTCTCAATTTTGAGAATCAAAAAGACCACAATACAATAATACTGGGTGACTTTAACACATCTCTCTCACCACTGGACAGATCTTCTGAATAAAAACTAAACAAAAAAACCATAGAACTCAATAATACAATCAATAATTTAGAATTAACAGACATATACAAAATATTTCATCCATCAACAAGTGAATACACTTTCATACAGATCCTTCTCTAAAACAGACCATATGTTATGCCACAAAGTATGTCTTAACAAATAAAAAAAAAAAAAACCAGATACTATCCTGCATTCTATCAGACCATAATGGAATGAAATTGGAAATCAATGATAAAATAAAAAATAGAAGCTACTCCATCACCTAGAGACTAAATAATATGCTATGGAATGATGCATGGATAACAGAAGACATCAGGGAGGAGATAAAAAAATTCTTAGAGGTAAATGAGAACTCTGATACAACATATTAAAATCTCTGGGACACTATGAAGGCTGTGTTAAGAGGAAAACTCATTGCATTCAGCTCATTCATTAAAAGAAGAAAAGTAAACAAATAAATGACCTGACATTACATCTCAAAGCACAAGAAAAAGAACAAATCAACGCCCAAAGAAGCAGAAGACAGGAAATAATTGAAATCAGGGCTGAAATCAGTGAAATTGAAACAAAGGATTAACAATTCAAAAACTTGACAAAAAAAAGCTGATTCTTTGAAAAAATAAATAAAATTGATAAACCCTTAGCCACCCTAATGGAAGAAGGAGAGAGAAAATTCAAATTACTAAAATTCAAGACGAAAAAGGAAATATCACAACAGACACTATTGAAATACAGAAGATAATTAAAAACTATTTTGAAAATCTATACTCTAGTAAAATAGAAAGTCCCAAAGACACCGACAAATTTCTAGAAAACATATGATCTACCCAAACTGAATCAGGGGGACATACACAACTTCAACAGATCAATTTCAAGCAAGGAAATAGAAGATGCCAACAAAAGCTTACCAACCAAGAAGAGCCCAGACCAGACGGATTCTCAGCTGAGTTCTACAAGACCTTCAAAGAAAAATTATTACCAAAACTCCTCAAATTATTCCAGGAAATATAAATGGAGGGAACCCTTCCACACTCGTTCTATGAGGCTAGTATCACCCTGATTCCAAAACCAGACAAAGACATATCAAAGAAAGAAAACTTCAGACCAATATCCCTGATGAATATTGATGCAAAAATTCTCAATAAAATTCTGGCAAATTGCATACAAAAACATATTAAAAAGACAGTGCACCACGATCAAGTGGGTTTCATCCCAGGTATGCAAGGTTGGTTCAACATATGGAAATCAATAAACGTAGTTCATCACATCAATAGACTTAAAGTCAAGAATCATATGATTGTCTCTATAGATGCTGAGAAAGCATTTGACAAAATACAGCACCTCTTCATGTTCAAAACACTAGAAAAACTAGGGATAGTAGGAACATACCTCAACATTGTAAAAGCTATCTATGCAAAACCAAAGGCCAACATCATCCTAAATGGAGAAAAACTGGAAGCATTCTCTCTAAAAACAGGAATAAGATAGGGATGGTCCCCTCTCACCACTTCTATTCAACATAGTCCTTGAAACTATAGCCAGAGCAATTAGACAGACAAAAGAAATTGAAGGAATACAAATACGAAAAGAAGAACTTACACTATCATTATTTGCTGACAACACGATTCTTTAGAGGATCCAAAAAATTCCAACAGAAAACTTCTAGCATTAATAAATGAATTCAGCAAAGTAGTAGGATATAAAATCAATACCCATAAATCAAACACATTTCTGTACATGAGTGATGAATCCTCCGAAAGAGAAATTAGGAAAACTACCTCATTCACATTAGCCTCGAAAAAAAAAAAAAAAACAAAAAAAAACTTGGGAATCAATTTAACAAAAGAGGTGAAAGATATTTACAATGAAAACTACAGAACACTAAAGAAAGAAATTGAAGACCTTAGAAGATGGAAAAGATCTCTTGGATGGGCAGAATCAATATCATCAAAATGGCCATACTATCCAAAGCACTATACAGATTCAAAGAGATTCCAATTAAAATCACAACATCATTCTTTATAGAAATAGAAAAGGCAATTATGAAATTCATTTGGAAAAGTAAGAGACCCAGAATAGCTAAAGCAATCCTTAGCAAGAAGAGTGAAGCAGGAGCCATGACAACACCAGGCCTTAAACTATACTACAAAGCTACAATAACAAAAATGGCATGGTACTGGCACCAAAATAGACATGTAGACCAATGGTACAGAATAGAAGACACAGAGACAAACCCATATAAATACAGTTATCTCATACTAGACAAAGGTGCCAAAAACATACATTGGAGAAAAGATAGCCTCTTCAACAAATGGTGCTGGGAAAACTGGAAATCCATATGCAGCAAAATGAAACTAAACCTCTATCTCTCACCATGCACAAAACTCAATGCAGAGTGGATCAATGACCTAGCAACTAGACCAGAGACCCTGCACCTAATAGAGGAAAAACAGGCCCAAATCTTCATCATGTAGGTTTAGGCCCTGACTTCCCTAACAAGACTCCTAAAGTACAAGAAAAAAAAGCAAGAATCAATAAGTGGGATGGATTCAAACTGAAAAGCTTCTTCTCAGCAAAAGAAACAATCAATGAGGTGAACAGAGAGCCTACATTCTGAGAGCAAATTTTTGCCACACACACATTGGATAGAGGACTGATCTCCAGGATATATAAAAAACTCAAAAAAACAAAACCCAATCAATAAATGGGCTAAGGAGCTGAACAGACACTTCTCAGAAGAAGATATATAATCAATCAACAAATATATGATAAAATGTTCAACATCTCTAGCCATTAGAGAAATGCAAATCAAAACTAAGATTTCATCTCACACCAGTCAGAATGGCAGTTATCAAGAATACAAACAACAATAAGTGTTGGCGAGGATGTGGAGGAAACATTGCTGGTGGCACTGCAAACTGGTGCAACCAATCTGGAAAGCAGCATGGAGATTCCTTAGAAATCTTGGAATAGAACCATCATTTCACCCAGCTATCCCACTCCTTGGTCTATACCTAAAGGACTTAAAAACAGCATACTACAGTAATGCAGCCACTTCAATGTTTATAGCAGCTCAATTCACAATAGCTAAACTACAGAACCAACTTAGATGCCCTTCAATAGATGAATGGATAAAGAAACTGGTATGTATACACAATGGAATATTACTCAGCATTAAAAGAGAATAAAATTATGGCATTTACAGGTAAATGGATGGAGTTGGAGAACATCATGCTAAGTGAAGTAAGCCAATCTTAGAAAACCAAAGGCTGAATGTTCTCTCTGATAAGTGGATGCTGATCCATAATGTGGGAGGGGGCATGGAAAGAATGGAGAAACTCTGGTCAAAGAGAAGAAAAGGGAGGGATGGGACATGGGGCCAGGAAAGATGGTGAAATGCAATGGACGTCAATGCCCTAGGTTCATGTATGACTGCACATATGGTGTAACTCTATATTGTGTACTACCAGAGAAGTGAAAAGTTGTGCTCCACCTGTGTACAATGAATCAAAATGCATTCTGCTGTCATGTATACCTAATTAGAATAAATAATTTTTTTAAAAAAGAGAAAAAAGAAACTTATTTGAATATGTTTAACCTCACATTTCAGAACTTATTTAGACCCCAACTTCCACCTATGTAACACATTTTGTGAAATGGTGGGTGGAATTCTGAGCATCAGAGTGGGTAGACAGAATCCCTGGGTTCTCTTCCCAGCTCTGAAGGACTTCAAGCCCATTCTCTAAAATACAAAGGTTAGGAAAGAAAATTTCTAAGGTCTCTTCAGTTCAAGATTTTTAGGACCCTGGAGCTCATTCTCAAGTGTACATTGCTTAATAATAGCAAGAACATGTACACTATGCTGGTCGCTTACCCTGTACAGGAATGAATCTTGGACTGTGAAAAATACCTCTAGAGTAAGAAGCAAGACTCAAATACTAGCCAAAAAAAGCAAAGTAGGATACTTTGAAGATAGAGCAGACACATGGCCCAGCTAGGTGCTCCATTATGTATAATAACTGAATTACCAGAAGAAGCTTCAGAAATAGACATCAATTACCCCAGCACCAAAAAGTCTCCCCAGGAAAGCAGTTTTCCTTCTATTATAGACTCCACGCCTGGCTCCTGCTCACTCACCCACTGGAAGCCTTGCCTATCTTGCCTACCCAGGTGATCGCCTATCTTCTAGGATTTATCTATAGATGGCTTCTTATATACCAAATCACAAATGATCAGAAGCTTTTGAAAAGGATAAAAAACAATTCATAAATGATGAACAGCAATTATACCAATGACAGGGAAATTAAAGAAGTAATTATAGACAAAAGTTTCTGGGTGCCTTTTTAAAAATTTTTTTTAAGTAATTATGTCATGCAGCTTGCCATCGGGAAAGAATGCAGCATAAAAGCTCACTGAATCCCAATGTAGCTGTAATGTTGCTTTATGATACTGTTGAAAACTTAAAAAAAAATAAAGAATATAGGACATAGGAGTTTCAATGCATTTACTCTTTATCACTGCACTTTATGGACACCTAAAATCCCAGAGATTAGATAGCCCTCACTTTTTAGCATATCCCAACGTGATACTTAACTTATACAGAAAGGAGGCAACGGCAGGTATTTCTGCCTATTCATTCTTCAAACCTCTTAGAAAACTAGCAGAGTGCTGTGGCACCTGCCTGTAATCCTAGCTACTTGGCAGGCTGAGGCAGGAGGATCACAAATTCCAGGCCAGCCTCAGCAATTTATTGAGACCCAAAATAAAAAATTTAAAAAGGCTGACATCATAGCTTAGTGGTAGTGTAAAGTGTCCCTGGGTTCAATTCCCAGTATGGGCGAAAAAGAACTCTTATCAATTCCCATCCATTAAAAATATGCTTTGCTATCGCGTCATCACCACCCGTCCTTCAGAATAAACTTTGTGATTTCTTTCGACTCTAGACAGTCTTAATATTTCCAACATTAAAGAAAAAGTCAACAAAAGTTCTAGATTGAACGTGTCTCCTAAATTTCATTCGACTGAAATTATTAGTGATAAATTCAAATGCACACGTGGCAATTTTTAAAAGGAAAATCATATCTTCTACAAAAATTAATATTTAATAAAGAAAATATAAGCATCCTAAAAATTCTTCTGAAGACTATTTAAAATTATCTGATGGAACATCCTAGATTTCAAAGTTATGTGAGATGAACATAGATGGGATATTTGCTTCGTGTAAGATTTCAAGCTGTGACAACCCTACCCCACGTCCCAATAGAACGAGAGCAAAACACGTGTCCATAAGTGATTTTTAATCAATTCAGTGCCTATTTTAATAGCTTATTTTAATATTATAATAGCTTATTTTAATCAGATTTAAAATTAAATGAGTTGTTCTTTCATATGCTTTCCATATTTATGATATTGAGGTGCCTGAGTCCTAATGCTGAGTGATAGAACTTGTCACCTTACACCTGTATTTTATTTGTCTCTGCACATATTTGATCTCTGATTTTTTTTTAACTAGGTATTGTTGTTCAGTCTTGAAACTGCTCTTGATCTTTCATAATCTAATGTTACACAATGTTATGCACTCTAATATTATATAATAGAAAGCTCAGCCCACACTTAGAATAGAAAAAGTAAGCCCAGATTCATAAAATATTCATGCTACAGGAGAGTAAATATTGCTAGAGAATTAAAACTAATTTTCTGTAATCAAGACTTACGAAAAGAGGGCTGGGATTTGTGAGGGACTGGGTTTGATCCTTAGTACCACATGTAGATAGATAGATAGATAGATAGATAGATAGATAGATAGATAGATAGATAGATAGATAAAGTTATTGTATCCATATACAGCTAAAAAAATTAAAGAAAAGACTTATAAAAAGTATTTGAAGACTTAAATTCCTTCATCTGACCTGAAAAAAAATCATTTTAAAATAAAGTCTCAAACTACAAAAACTCTTATCATCCGAGATTAAGTAAACAGCTTAATAAATTAAGAAAGCACTATTAGATTATGATCTTTATATAGTTTTTAATATATTCTATTGAATTCTGGGGTTCATGGTCAAAATGGCTCTGAGAGGTTAGTTTAGAAGTTATTCGGCAATTAACCCCCGTCGGCAACTTCTTGTGTTAGATTTGTGTCCTGTCTTATAACTTTATCCTGTAGAAGCACTTGGGTATTTTTCCTTTTTTACTTAATCTTCTTTAAATACTATTAAGGAAGTTTCTTTCACATATACAACCTCAAGATTCTCGCCCACAGAGGCTCTACTGTTAGACTTACTTCCTTAGGAATATCTAATACAGTAGGATTTATATAAAAAGACTTTTCTCATGGACAGAAAGGTGGTCCATTGGCAATTAACCTTGTTTGATATATTTCTAGAAAACCTTATCTAGTTCCTTTAATCGTCCATGCATTTTTGTTCCAGGAAGACAATCAAAAGGCACATTCTCTTCCTTCCTGTTGACTACATGTTCCATACAAAGCTGATGAAAGCTCACGCCTGACTGGCCTAACCTCCTGACTGTCCACTGCACCCTGGATGGTAAGAGGTTGCCTGCCAGAGGCTCCTTTCAAACACAGTTGACTGGGTGGCACTCTCACTGCATTTACCATGTGAATCTGCAAGCTACAGGAAAGCACTCTAAGAACCACAGTAAAATACACCTATTTGGTTGTTTAGAATAAAATCAAGAAAAATTATTCTCTCTTCTTTTTTTAGGGGGAAGGGGTTCCAGGGATTGAACTCAGGAGCACACATGGCTACTGAGCCACATCCCCAGCCCTATTTTGTATTTTATTTAGAGACAGGGTCTCACTGAGTTGCTTAGCACCTCACTTTTGCTGAGGCTGGCTTTGAACTTGCAATCCTCCTGCCTCAGCCTCCTGAGCTGCTGGGATTACAGGCATGTGCCACCACACCCAGCTCCTTCTTCTTTCTTCTTGTAGAAAATTAGAAGTCTGAATGTAAATATTTTCACACTAAAAGATCTGACAATATTTAAGAGTATATTTGCAGTATAGGGTTAACATAAGTAGAGAAAGGAACCTATTCCTTTCTGTCTCTGGTTTTATTTATAAAATCAACAGAAAGAAAGAAAGAGAAAGAGATAGAGAGAGAGAGAGAAGGAGGGAGGGAGGGAAGTAGGGAAGGAGAAAGGAAGAAAGAAAGAAAACTTGGGTTGTCAGATTCCACCCCCTCAGGAAATCGGTAAAGCAAATTTTCTTTTCTTTTGCCTTTTCTAATTCGCTTTTGTGCTCTTGACCCAAGAAACTGTATCTGATTACCTACCTGTGAGAATAATATACCTAAATTGATGATTGACATTTTTACAGACTGAACAGTAATATTTCACCACTAAAATCTGGATAGTTTTTCTAAGGGCTCTTTTTACAAGTGAGCTTCGTAAATAACCAGTATGCTGAGGATTTAATTATGAAGTCAGAACGCTTAATTCACGACACTCTTTTCAGAGCCAAACACCTCTTCTTTCTTAGACTTGTCCTAGAGAATATAATCACCAACACTTACCTTGTTTACTTCCCAGTCTTCCTCCAACCCTTCCACTCCCACGGAGTGCTGAGTGGGCTCTGCCACCTCAGAAGTGGCCTGCTTCTGTCTGCCTGGCGGAGGAAACTTCTCATTCTTTTCTGTTGAGTATTTTGATTTGAGGAGGCTGTTGAGACAATTTTCAGTCTCTTGTTTAGCAGATTCAATTCTGTTTTCCAAATCTTTTTGTTTACACATAAGTGATTTTATATCATCTTTAATAATAATCTGTCCCACTGAAGATGTATTTTGCTTGATGGATTTTGCTAATGCTGAAATCTTCTTCAGTGTGCCATCTTGTAAACGGAGTCTACTCTCTAGTTCCTGTGAGTGGAGAAGAGATTATTATAAAAAGCCTCTCCATTGAATTGTCAGAAGAGTTGGCTTCTGGAAATCACAGTGCTACATTAGTAGAAATCATGTATTAAAATAATCCTATCAATGCATACCACAAAGAAGAAACTTTGGGCAAGATTTAAGCCAATATAGCATCAAAACAGATTTTACAAGATTTGTAACAAGTAATGCAGCAAATGTTTACAGCACAGTATGTAAAACACAGGATATATTCAACAAATATTTGTTGAACATTCATATTTTATTTAAGATCGTCTTTCTAAAAGTCAAATCACTAAAGAATAAATGCCTGCTATGTACAAAATATTAAAAATATTCATATGTACCCATATGAATCTAATTCTAATATTTAAAATTCAAAGATTTGGAGGTGATGAGAAATCAAACTATCAGGTGTAAATACAGTAGGAAATCAATCAATAAATACTACATGCATGAACAAATGAGGCTAATTTGAAAACTGCAGACAAAAGAACTTGAAGTACTAGAGCAGCCATTGATGTTACTCTTGAAATGGAATATGCCTTACAGTTACTCTGTGGACTATGCAGGACTTATTAGTCACTAACCTAAAGGGCAATAAGTATTCATTCATTCATTTAACTAACAGTCAAGCACTAGGATAGGTTTTGAAGTTACATAAATGAATAAAAGAGTCCCTTCAAGTTCATATAGTTTAGTAGTACAGACAGGTCATGGGTAGAATTACCTCCAAAGGCCACTGAGTCAGGGTACATTCCAACACAAACTACAAACGAATTTGGCCACTAAAGAATAATGTTCTCATTTTTGACTTTTCAGAACTTTAACTACCTAAGAGTTATTTAAATAGCACTTAAATTTCTGATCAAAAACACTGATTAGGGCTGGGGTTGCGGCTCAGTGGTGGAGTGTTCGCCTATTATGTGTGAGGCACTTACTCAGCACCACATAAAAATAAAAAAATAAAATAAAGGTATTGTGTCCATCTACAACTTAAAAAAAAAGTTAAAAACAAAAACACTAATTAGTCAAGTTGTAATGAATGTTGAGTTTTTTCCAAAAATGTCTATTGCATCTGGACATTGTTTAATACCTGCAGTTTCTGCAATTTGTCCTCAATTGCTGTTTGATCCACCAGCAAATCAGAAAAACTAACTAATTCCTTGGAGAAATTGTCCAACGTGGTATTCAGTTCTTTGATGCAAACCTGGTATGAGTGGTGTTCTTCAACATGACCCTCCAATTTTTGCACTGAATCCTAAAATTAAAAACCATTGGCAAATTATACATTATTTTTCTCTGACTTTTTCACTTAGGAAATAATTACACAATTTATAAATACTTGTTTTACAAGGTTCCATCTTAAGACAGGAAGGTGTATGGCCAGGCACAGTGGCACGTGCCTGTAATCCCAGTGACTTGAGAGGCTGATGCAGGAGGATTACAAATTCAAGTCCAGCCTGGCAACTTAGCAAGACTCTGTCTTTTTTTTTTTTTCTTTTTTGATACTGAGGATTGAACTCAGGGGCACTCGACCACTGAGCCACATCCCCAGCCCTATTTTGTGTTGTGTAGAGACAGAGTCACTGAGTTGCTTAGTACCTCACCCTTGGTGAGGCTGGTTTTGAACTCACGATTCTCCTGTCTCAGCCTCCCAAAGTGCAGGGATTACAGGCATGCACCACCGTGCCTGGCTAAGACTCTGTCTTAAAGTAAAAAATAAAAAGGGCTAGAGATGTAGCTCAGTGGTACAACGCCCCTGTGTTTAATCCTCAGTACCACAACAAAATACAACAACAAAAAGCAGAAATACGTCCACAACTTATCCAGAGTTCTTATGTCTGAGATACTTTATTGCAAAATCTCCATCTTTCCCTAAAAATGACTCCACAAAAACATTTGTTCTTCTCATGCTTTCTTGCCCTCATTTCTTTCCAGAAGACAATTCTGTTTTGGCCAGAGGCTTACAAAGAAAAAAAAATGACTACAAATTATATCCTTAAATCACAAATATCCATAATAAATGAGGTGCCTTAATTATCTGTTGCTTTAAAACCAAGAATTCATACTTGGAAATGAGGCTGTAGATCAACCTCACCTCACATTCCTTTCCTAAGAATCAAACTCAAATCTTGTGTAAGGAAAAAGTAATTTTAACTCAGGAGCAAAACCATCTTTAGGTTCCCTCCATGGGGTAAGAAAATAAGATAACCACACCTGATCAGAAAAGCAGCTAGTATTAAACTAAATGATATATAGCCAAGCAGGTACACCTTAACCCCTGCCCAAGTCCTTACATCTAAACAAACATGATTTATTATCCAGGGAATCCTTACTTTGAACCTAGCTTTCAGTGTGCAAAGAATTACAAACCGTTCTATTGAAAGAATATATTTCCTCTTGACAAGCTGATGATTTACCTCAACTCTTTTACTGCAGATAATGTGGAAAAATCCAAGGGAGGGGCACTGATAAGAAGGTGGGTACAAGATAAGCGAAATATTACAATGGATGGATGAATGGGTGGGTGGATAGATGGATAATGCAGACACTGTCCTTTTCATAGAGATGCCTACAATCTTAACCCATTCAACTCCCGAAGAAGCAAACTTTAATGAGAAGAAATAATACCATCATCAAATAACCCACAGTGGATTCATCTAGCAAAACTGTTTGAATCCCTCCATCCTTGAAAGTTGGCATTTTCATGTGCTATGGTTTGAATGTGAGGTGTCCCCCAGAAGCTCACGTGAGAAAATGCAAGAAGGTTCAGAGGAGACTGATTGGGTTGTGAGAGTCTTAACCCAATCAGTGAATTAATCCCCTGATAAGATTAACTGAATGATAACTAAAGGCATGGGGGGTGTGGCTGGAGGAGGTAGGGCATTGGGGGCATGGCTTTGAGGTATATATTTGTATCTGGCAAGTGGAGATCTCTCTCTCTTTGTGTTCTGATCATCATGTGAGCTGCTTCCCTCTGCCACACTCTTCTGCCATAATGTTCTGCCTCACCTTGAGCCCAGAGGAAAGGAGGCAGCCTTCTATGAACTAAGAGGGTTCTGAAAACAAGAACCCTCAAATAAACTTTTCCTCCTCTAAAGTTGTTCTGGTTGGGTCTTTTAGTTACAGCAGTGAAAAGGCTGATTAAAACATCCTGTGAAAATGATAAATGAAATTTTGAAAGCTTTGGATTTACCCAAAGAAAGACAGCCAAGAAAATAGTCCTGGATACGAATCTTGCAGCAATATAATAATTGCAGCAATCATTTAAAATTGTATTTGTTGAAGAATAAACTTCACCTGCAGTTGTTGAAGAAGACTCTCATGTAGATGTTTTATTTCCAGCCAAGGCTCCTCACTGAAGCTGGGATTTTTAGTGCACTCCAAGAGGTAATTTCCTTGAGATTTTAACTCCTTCAGTAAGGATGTCAAATCTTGTGCTTTCTGGAGGAATTTCTTATAAATTTTTAACTGGGCTTTCTTCTCTGGCAGACCGTGTTGAAGGGCGAAGCCTGCTTCTTGCTTCTTCTTTAGTTCTGTGAGCATTAATCTCAAGTCCTCTTTACTTTGCAAATACTTTTCCCCTTCCAGCAGAAGCTTTTCTTGATGGCTAAATTTCACCACATATTTTATAAATAAAATGGAAGGGCATTTTGCATACTATAGTAGAAGACACATTATAATAAACAGCATTAAATTAATACTAATGCACAGTATTTCCAGAGACTCTTTGGGCACAATAACATTCTAAACAGCACTAAATTTACCTCAGAAATTACTTTAATATACAAAATATAAACTTTTGTTACATAGTTTGATCAAAGAATATTTAATACTTTAAATTTCAAACTAGTCCCAATGGTTTTGTCATACTCAAATGTAATTCTTATATTTCTTACAAAAGTAACATAATATAAGCATTCAGTATATTAGCCAATTAACTGGCTTATGCTTTCTATAATTTAAATTTAGTTGTGATTTGATGATGGTCCCTTAGAAAAACACAAGCTTCACATTTCTGAACATGAAATATACCATTTAAGATCTGGTAGGAAATAAGTATTTTTTCTACACAAATATGTCTACAGGATTCAGCCAACATTTATCAATTTTTCCACTTTAAGAATTTCTTAGAGCCGGGCGTGGTGGCTCAAGCCTGTAATCCCAGCACTTAGGGAGGCTGAGACAGGAGAATCGCGAGTTCAAAGCCAGCCTCAGCAACGGCGAGGTGCTATGAAACTCAGTGAGACCCTGTCTCTACATAAAACACAAAAAAATAGGGCTGGCTGGGGATGTAGCTCAGTGGTCCAGTGCCCCTGAGCTCAATCCCTGGTACCAAAAAAAAAAAAAAAAAAAAAAAATCCAAAAGCATCAATTACTCCACAGTGATGCCATGCAGGCACTGAGGCTATTGAGGGGAGGGGATTGGTACAGAAGCAGGGTCACATGAAGGGGGAATGAGAGGTGATGTGACTTTGTTTGGAAGGACCCTCTAAGATAATGCACCAACCACACTAAACACTGCATAAGTCATGCAAGAGCAGGTCATATCTGACCCAGAGAACTATTTTTCTTGCCCAGGACACCATTGACTTTCTCTCCAGTAGATATTATATACAAATCCAGGCACCAGACAAAACATACTTGTTATGGCGCCTCTGAGCAGTGAGAAAAAACACAAGCAGAGGCAGCACTTGCACCCTGTACCTTAGGTATGTGCTGGCCAGATGGAGCGTGCTCTCCCACTGGTTGCTGATATCAGCAAGGGTCTCCTGTGCCAACGGGGCCTCGCTGCTCTCGGCTTGTCTCATAATGGTCTGTATTTTGGCGTCTCCTTCAGGTTTTAGTAAAATGATTTCCTGAAATACATAAAAAAGATCTTATAATTTCATTCACATTACTTAGGGATTTTACATAGGATATCTTTTTATTTATAAGCTTTATACTAAGATTCTAACTGCAGAGTATATTTCAAAATAACCCTTTCATTTTAATAAATGCCCGAAACACAAAGACATCCCCTTCACATTATATAGAGTTGGTTCTCAATAAACATTTGTTAGTTTGAGCTGATCAGGATCAGGAAGTGAGTTCCTGTTCACCTCCTGATTTTCAACTGCCTTCTTAATTTCATATGCTAAAAAAACAACCTGGGAAAATCCTGCTTCCTATCCTCTTCTATTATTTATAAGTGGAGAGTCAGGGTAGCAAACTAAACAAGACCTTCTTATACATCCCAGAATAGACGTCTGGCCTCCCATAGGAAAACACAGTGTTCCTCACAGTGTTAACTCTTCCGTTTCTCCACCGTGACAACAAATTCTTATTCCCTATCCTCATTCCCTCTTTTGCCCTCACAATTCAGTTCTTTCGCTCCTGTAAAATCTACTTGAGATTTGTCATCTCAGAAAACTTTCAGACATAATCCTAAATAATGCTGAATACTGAGTGTCACCAATCCTTCTAGCTCACTCTTCTTGAGCATTTCTTCCTCTAAAAATACTTCAGTTAATGTGAGTCTAATAAGCACATATGCTTCTGTGTCCTGCTTTTATTGTTTTTTGAGTCTGAGGCTTACTAAGTTGCTCAGGCTGGACTTGAACTTGTGATCCTGGTGCCTCAGTCCCCTGAGTCACTAGGATTACAGGCATGCAGCACCATGGC
Source organism: Xerus rutilus (assembly GCA_028644305.1). Taxonomy (NCBI): domain Eukaryota; kingdom Metazoa; phylum Chordata; class Mammalia; order Rodentia; family Sciuridae; genus Xerus; species Xerus rutilus. The sequence goes on from CM053401.1 coordinate 33,878,573, forward strand.
TGGCTTGTGCCCTATATTTTAAACTAGCAATATTCACTGAATCTCCCCTTGGAGAGTAAAAGGACTCCAAGGAACATGAGATTTCTCACCCTTCACCTCCACTGAGCATTTAGTAAGCCTTTTGTGAGCATACAAACCCTCCCACCTCCACCAAGAAACATTCTCCACCCTGCACTTGACATTGCCGATGCCTCTGCTATACAGACATGCATTCTTTTTTTGTATCCTAGCACCTGCATGCAGTGAAGATGGACAATAATTGGACACTGCCCTCTCAAAGACAGGATATTCTTTCTCTCTTTCATGTGCATTAAAATAATTTTAGATCCATCATAACCCTTCTCTTTTGTAAGCTTGGTGATTTGAATTTGTTCAACCATTCCACAGTGATCCTATTAAGAAACGAATCTTCGCAGTTTTCCTCTAAATCTTTTCAAAATTAGAGTTCACTCTGACCTCTCAAATTCAGTTTCCAGTTATACCTTTATTTTTTGGATTCTCTCCTCAAGTGGCATTTTGCCTTCAGATGAGTTCAAAGCCATAAGAGACTCTTTAATCTCTTTTATCCAATGAATCACATCATGTGCAAGATCATTAAAACTCTGGTCCTCGGCAGGTGGCAACTTATCCTCTTCTTCAATTTCATGTAATTGTCTCAATAATGTCTGGTATCTATCAATCAAACATGTTGATTCATTTATTATTTCTTCTTCCTCAGTGAACCCATGTTCCTTCAAAGAGTTGTTCAACTGGACCAGAGATTCAAATTGTTCCCTGTAATTTCCAAATAACGTTGAAAGTTTATAGAACTCACTCCTACATGGTGGAAGAAATCATATTCTCAAGTAATGTATTTCATATAAGATCATGATACCTCTTTTTAGCTAACGCTTGACAAAATAGCTCAGTTTTCTCTCCTGATTCTTCCACTTCTTTCCATTTCTCTTGTTGATTAATCAACCACTCACTCAGGCTTCTGTAATCATCCTGCAGTCTAAAAGAATATTACAGAGATTAGAATATGAAATAAGCAAAAAGTGTTTCTACAGAAGAGGATAGCATGAACCTTATCAGTCAATTAGGTTTTTACTATCAATTTTATTTTATTTTATTTTTCTTTTAAAATATTTTTTTAGTTGTAGATGGACGCAATATCTTTATTTTATTTATTTATTTTTATGTGGTGCTGAGGATCGAACCCAGTGACTCACACATGCGAGGCAAGTGCTCTACCACTGAGCTACAGCCCCAGCCCATCAATTTTATTTTTTGAGAAAACTTTTAATATATAAAACCTGAATAACTGCCTATGTTATAATGAAATTCACTGAAGCAGTGAACCATACAAATGTATCATAAATAACAGGGAAAAAAATAGAAAATGTTTGGACTATGCCCTCAACCTTTGTCATTAGCTAATTTGAAGAATCACCCAAGTCTTTATATTCCTAGCACCAAACCTGAATTTAAAAGACTAGTCAGGGCAGTGCACGCTTGTAACTCCAGCTACTTGAGAGGCAGAGGCAGGAAGATCGAATATTGGAAGCCATCCAGACAACTTACCTCAAAATAAATAATAAGAAGGACTGGCGGGGGGCGGTATGGCTCAGTGGTAGAGCACCCCTTGGTTCAATCTTAAGGACTAAATTAATTAACTAGTTAATTAATTTTAAAAATGAAGTATAGTCCAGGGCTAGGAGCATAACTCCGAGGTACAGCACTTGCCTAGCATACATGAGAACCTGAGATCAATACCTAGCGTCCCCAAAACAAAACAAAACCACCCAAAGAGTATAGTTGGCCCTCTGTATCCACGAGTTCCATATCCATGGAGTAAGCCAACCACAGATCAAAAATATCTGGAAAAAAAGAAATTGCAACTGCACTGAACATGTACAGACTTTTTTTTCTTTGTAATTATTCCCTAAACAATACAGTATAACAGCTACTTGCATAGCCTTTAAATTATATTAGGTATTACAAGTAACCCAGAGATGATTTTAAATATATAGGAGGGCAGGGGTTGTGGCTCAGTGGTAGAACACTTGCCTAGCACATGTGAGGCACTGGGTTCGGTCTTCAGCACCACATAAAACAAATAAATAAATAAAAATGAAATATACAGGAGATGTCCTTAAAGTACTAGGAACACACATTCTGGTTTTTTTGCTGAATACGAATGAAGAAAAGACACACAGCTCCAAGAATTGCCACCTTGTGACCTTAAAAAGAAGTCCTACATAATGGCACCAATGGTAAAGAAGCAATCTTGAGAAATGGTAGAGAGATTAAGTCTTGATCATGTTGTTTGAACCAACTACTCAAGCCTCTGTTAAGCTATATGTAACTCTTAATTTTTTAGTTGTACGAACTATGCAATTGCTTTTTTTAAAAAGGCAATTAGAGATAAAGATAGGCATACTGTTGTTTATAACCAAAAGCATCTTCTCTAATATGTATCAATATTGCTGTCTCATCAAGAGATGAAAAGTATTCTTAGTAATAATTGAAATATATCAAATAGGACTTCCTGAAATTTCATATTAACATGCATAGGTTATATGCAAACATTATACATTTTATATAAGCAACATGAGCATCTGTGGATTTTGGATGCTCAGATACCAAGGAATAATTTTATCTATTATACCTTTTAAATCTCAACATACATTATACTGAGGAAGAGCATGCTAGAAATAACTATAAAAATATCCCTTGAAAATGTTATTTAGATATCACCTTTACTTCCTACCTCAGTAGCTGCTCCAGATAGTTATCAAGTTCCTTTGCTTGAGCCTCACATATGGACTCCATCTTTTCTAATTCCACTTCTTGACTCACAAGCCAACTGTTAAGCTCCTTAACGTGGGCTTTAGGTAGGTGTTTCTTCACATGCTGCAGTACAGTTTCCACCTGCTGTATTTTACTGCTTCTTCCTTCAAGAGTCAAGAAATCCTTAGGAAAGACAAAAGGTCAATTATGGTCTAAAGGTATTCACCTGCCATACTCATGACACTTTTCCAAACTAGTACGCAGATGTCACCAGTACCCAGTTACCCTTCTTACAGAAGGAAAGTAATGAAGGTGTGGCTAACTTCAATGGTAGATGATCTATGGTAGTTCTGGATGTGTATATACACTTGCTCTTGCATCTGACTTTCTGGACATCACATCTAGCACAGCAATGCAGAGCCACCATGAGGTCCCTCAGAGCAAGATCAGGAAAGCTACATTATCCTATCCTGGCTTCGCTCAACTCTTCCTAAATATTTCCTCCTTTCTGGCATCAATATATAAAACTGAATACTATTTCCCATTTAATCTTGCCCACACTGGAATATTTTCCCCCAGTGTTTGTGTTTCAAAGGTTTAGGTGTGACTCGCTGAGGCCCATGAAATGGGCAAATTAAAGGCAGGAGGAAAAAAAGTGGGGCTTTTAAAAAAACAAGAAAGATGATTCTATTAGTAAAGAATAGTACCATAAAAACAATAAATCAGACAAAATATTTAGCACCATCAATAAGCTTGAGAATGACTTGTCATCAAAATATTAAAATACTAGATAATCTACCCCAAAGTGATCAAGATTTAAGGGTGTCAAAGGTATCTTACAAGCTCTGAACACTCAGCCTTTTATTTTGGATTGTGCTCTGTCCAACAGTACACTAAAGTTCAACTGCTGTTTTTAACAGATATATGACTGGGAAAATAATTAAATCAAGTCATCTTTTTTAAGGAGAAAAAAAGGAATTTTATAGTCCAAATTAGGTAAAGTCTTCATCTTTGATCAAACGTGACTTTAACAGAACTGAATTAATTAAAACAGCATCTTAGAATAAGTATGAAAATGGAACTTATTTAAGCCACTTGCACACTTAACTCAGTAAAAACAGAGTTCCAAAATATTTGGGAAAAAAAACCTGGTTACTAGGAAATATCATCTATTATCTTAAAAAAATTAGACAAAGTAATTATTATCTACTTAAATACATTTCATGCTGCCAATACTTTGGTCATGATCGATTGATTAAAATGTATATATACATGTTTATCTTACAGTAAGTATTTGCAGCTTTTGTTCCACACTCTTTTTTGTTTCTGATGATTCGAAGCACTCTTCAAGACTCGCTTTAATGTTGCTGAACCAGTCATTGAAGTTCTGGCACTGATCTGCAGAAGTAGGGGGAGAAAAAAGCTCTATGCATTCCAGCAGAATTCCATACACCTTGTTATGTAAGAGATTTTTATAACCTGCTTCCCACACCATCCTGTAAAGTGGTAATATATCCTGAAATCTGATTATGAGGCCTAATAAAGTCTACAAAGTAATATGGTATATTTCTACACCAAATCAATCTCTCCCCACCCCCCATCAGGGCAATTTAACCCAGGGACATTTAACCAATAAGCTACATCCCCAGCCTTTTTAATTTTTTTATTTTAAGATAAGGTCTCACTAAGTTGCTTATGGCCTCACTAAGTTGCTGAGGCTGGCCTCAAACATGCAATCCTCCTGTCTCAGCATCCTGAGTCACTGGGATTACAAGTGTGTGCCACCACACCCAGCCAAACCAAATTTCCTTACAAAGACACTTGCAGGGACATATCACAGGCAGGTTCCCAGACTCACTAAGCATAGCGAACAGGTCAAACTTGACCTTAAAATTAAGATTTGGGGCTTGAAAGAAAAAGACATTATTTAATGCCAGTCATTAATCAGTAAGTATTTCCCCGCAAAGGTTTTATCCAAATATGATTCTTTTAAATACAGTCTGTGCAAACCATTTATAAGTCTGGCTTAGATTAGTTTTTGGGTTCACAGTACAATCTTCATACTTCAAGTAAGGAACACCACACTCACCATTCAATAATGTAGAAAAGTGATCTTGCAAAACACTTCTTTTGGTATTAAATAAATCAATGACACTTTCATATTGCCTTTTCAATTCAGAGAGTTCAGGGGTGAGACAGCCTATTTGGTGCTCGAGTACTGTCATGTTGTGCTTCTGCTGTAGAATCTCCTGTTGTATCTCCTACAGACACAAAGCAACAGCCACCATTAAGTCCTAAAACAGGCTCAAATTGCAGATGACATCTCAATTGTTTTGACCAAGTCTACAGGATTTCGAATGCATGGATTTGCTTTCTCTTTGCTAGTAGGTGAATAATACATTGCAATTTAATATCGAAAAATGACTGTCCACAAAGCAATTCAAAGGTGAAAGTGCTAAATACACAGAAACTGATTTTCTGGTTTTTATTTTCCCCCAGGATTTCTCTCTATTTTTATTAACCGAAAAAGGTCAAGACTATGAAAAGTGTGAGAATAAGTCTGAAGATCAGAGGATGAGCAGCTAGGCGGCACCTCGAGTTTTGTGAAGATCTCCAAGCTGTCGGAAGGAGACAGGGCTTTCAAGAGGGACTCCGTCATCCCAATCTGGGTCTTGGCTTGGTCGAGATCCTCCCTCAGCTCAGCTGTACTGCCAGTTAGCTCAAAGCAGTTGGACTCTCCTGCTATATACTTTTTCACATGTTCCATCTTGTTCAGAATAGAGCGTTCCATGACCTGAAATCATGCAACATGAAGTTCTATGATGGATCTTTTTGAACTAGACTGCAAGAAAACAGCATTGCTAGAAATTAACCAGATTGCTTCATTTCAACATGAAAAAACAATTCTTCTCATTGCACTACATTGCTCCATATCACCAAAACAACCATAGGAATATTGCCTTGGAAAAAATAAAGAATAACATAGAAAAATTGAAATCAGCATTGTGACTTTTTTCTAAGAAATTAATTGGAAGCCTTCCCCCAAAATAAGTTTTATCTAACATATCAACTAAAGTGATATCTCATCCTTATGACATAAAACCTACAAAAGCAGATATGATTAAAACACACAGAAAAAAATTAGACAGCATTGGGGTAGAGCGGTAGAGCGCTCACCTAGCGCGGGTGAACTGGGCTCGATCCTCAGCACCACATTCAAATTAATAAATAAAAATAAAGTTAAAAAAATTATACGGCATTGATTGCTTTTTATGTACACAGCATCCAGGTAAGCACCTCATGTGCTTAAGAAAGCTGAACATGGGACTGGGGTTGTAGCTCAGAACTACGGAGCTTGCCTACCACATGTGAGGCTCTGGGTTTGATCCTCAGCACCACATAAAAATAAATAAATAAAATAAAGGTATTGTGTCCATCTACAAATAAAAAAAAATTAAACACAAAACAAAAAAGGTTGACTAACTTGCCCAATACAAAGCTAATAGGTGACACAGCCAGGATGTTACCTACAAAGTACCTCTAGAGTTCTTATTTAACCACTGTGTACCCTGATCCAAATAAAATTGAGACAAATATCTTCATACAACAGAAAAATCACACTTGGAGAAATCTCCCTTTTTTTCATCTAGCAATTAATAAATCTAGGATCACTTCAGTCATATTCTCTTTCTTGCGCCCAAGACATTCACAGGAAACCACTGTCACTCTACATGGAAACACAGCCACCATGTGACCCTTCACACAACAGGTCTGTAAATGAGTGAAAGAAGAACAGAAGAGTGCAAGAATACAATATTCTTCATGCTAATCATGGAACAAAAATAATCATCTATGCCAACTATGAAATTTGGTTGGACTTAACATAGAAATCAAATAAATAATTATTCTAATTTTATTTTATGTTTAAGATTGAGAATGCTTGGTTTATAAACACTATTAAGAGGCTTTAGAGAATCTTTAAATGAGAATTTTAAGTGGAAATTCTCTTACCTGCAATTCAAGTGGTTTTTCATTACTTTGAAGCAGAAACTGTATTTCAGTCACTCTTCTAGGAAATTCTGAAGTTTGTTGTTCATGGACTTGTAACTCTTCCTAAAACATATAATTTTAAAGGAAAATGTCTTCTTATTTCATTACTGATTTTCTGGTAACCATGATTACTATTGTTGATTGAAACTGAGAGTGCCTTTGAATTTCCCCTAATCACTTGTTTTTTGACAGAGTCCTGGGAGTTACAAACTGAAGTGCCTTTACAGGTCAGATATATGCTAGCACCGAGTGAAGCATTCTAGTTTTAAGGCAATAGAGAGAGGAAAGGCCTATGTCACAAGAATGTATGGACTGCCTAAAAATATCACAAACTTCTTAGATACGTATGTTCAAGCTGTAAATAATTTGCCCACACTTGCAAACACAATTTTGGCAGGTTTTGGCTCACAGGCTGGCAGTTTATATTCCTTAACTTCAGATTTTTAAACATCCTATAGTTTAAGACAAATTTAAAGGATTTTTTAGAGATGACTAATTTATACTTGAGAATCATAGTTTTAATTCATAACTATCATAATATACCCAGGAAACAAAACATCATCACACATTTTAAAAATGTCTTCCACATGTATAAAAATAGATATGCAAATTAAAAAATAAATAAAATAGCAAGAATTAGGGATAAAATGAGATTTGGAAGTATTAGCTTCATGTACACATACAGTTTTATATTACGTAGATCCACATAAAACTGCCAACCTGTGTTTTCTCACCTGGCAAGATAATGATTTTATATGGTGGAAACCCAATAGTATATAAACAAACAAGCAATTAGAAAGAATTCTTCTCAGAGTTAAAAGAGACGACTTTAATTCTTCCCAAATACCAAAGCCTGAGATTACTGTTTTAAAAAACAGCTTTTTTAAAGCTCTATAAAGACATTGATAGTCATTCTTTTGTTTTTTTATAATCTTTTTGAGGGGCTGTTTAAATAAATGGTGTCTGTAATCATGGTCTAGATCAGGGGTTAACAAACTACAGCCTCAGAGCTGAGAGCCTCTTTGTGTAAATATTTATTGGAACCCAACTACTTCCAAGGATTTTTGTATTGTCCACCAGCTTGATGCTATAATACCAGGGATTAGCAGTTGTTGCAGAGACAGAACAATCCATTAGCCTAAAATATTTACTGCATGGCCTTACAAGAAAAGGTTTGCCCACCCCTGGGTGTACACTACCCTTACCTGGGAACAATAACACATTTCATTAGAACTTCTGCAAGGAGTTCTTAATCTTTTTTTTATATACTATGTACCCCTTCAGCAATTTGTCCTTTGCATAATAATAATTGAAAAATAAAACATAAAGAAAATTACATAAGATTACAAATAAAAATAATTACAAAAATATTAATATGTAATAATAATTACATAAGTATTAAAAATGATGTGTGATGTATATTGCTTCATGTTTCTCTATTAATACCTTAAATGACAAGATCCAACAGTGGGCCCACTAAGTCCCTTGCTTTCAAGCTAGTAATAAGGGTACAGGTATAACAACCAAATAATGGCCCCCAAACATCTGTGATTTTCCTTTTTATTATTATTTTTAATTTTTTTTCCTTTTGTACCTTCTTTTTTTTAATCTGTGATTTTCTTGATAATGAAGTCACATGATGCTCATCCTACCATGTATGTTACCTATATTCATTATTGAAACAAACGCTTTATAAAACTAGATGTTTGTGAAAATAAAGATGTAATCTTTTGCCATCTGAGATCATTTTATCCATGAACCCTCTTAGTGTCCATGAACCCCACCACATTAATAGTATCCTCTAACATCTAGAGTAGGATAGAATGGATAGAGTTTAGGTCCCTCTCAAGGAATAAGCAAAAGAGATAAAATATTTCTTTGTGATTCTTCTATCCTGATCCAAGAAAGCATACCCAGTATTACAATGTCAACTGTGTATAAACAAAACACCTATGTTCAAATAAAAAAATAAAAATATTTAAAAATCTGATTTTGAACAAAATTTTAATTTATTAAAAAAAACTATGTTATCTCTGTTGAATCACCTTCAGCCTTTCTCTGTCCTCTTCAGTCAGTTGCAAGTCCTTTCCTCGAAGGACATTTTCAGTCCACTCATCAATGATACTTTTCAAATTAAAAAGTTTGTCCCATAAAGCCAGAGCTCGACCAAGATTTTCATAGTAGTCTTCTGTCTTCTCATTTATCTACCATGATTTAAAAGCAGAAGTAACACATGTAGTGGTGAAAAGTATGAAAACCACTGTTTCTGTCAAATACTTGTTCTAAAATAAAATTGGAGTATACTATTACTGGAGAAATAATCTGTTTTATTATCAACAAAAATATTCTTTAATTGATCATGTAGTTCTTTCTCTAAGGAAAAAATCTTAGTTCATTTGCTGTATCTTATATCAATTGAAAGCAACAGCCTTCCTAATTTCTAAAGCACAACTTTTTAAAAAATATGCTTGTTAATAGCAAATAAAAATATAATACAGATAAATCTTTAGTTTGTAATTCATAAAAATATCATTACTACTCAGCCAAAAATGTATTAAGTATACAGTTAAAACTCAATATCCTGCACAAATGGATAATAGATTAACTAATTTATATAAATAAGTTGAGTGCATATTTTTGTATCTAGAAGATTATAGATCCATTTATTAGTAGTACCTAACTTTGGGGTGAAATTAATTCCTAAGTTATAAACCTTCTATTATTTGAACATTTTTATAACAAATATAGTTTAATTTTTTAATTAGGAATACTAAATATATATCCCCAAAAGATCAATTTGTTATGAAATAGAATTTGTAGTCAATTAAATAATCACATACATCAAGCCATCTATCCACAATAACATTAGCTTCTTTTGCAAAAGGAGGCTCTTCAAAGGTTTTCATTTTATTTAGGTAAAATTGTAGGTTTTTACAGATCTGGTTTATCTTGTCAACTGCTTCCAAATGTTCATTAAATTCTTCTTTGACAATTTCAATCTGTAAAAAAGATGTAAGAGATGTTTTTGATATATTGACATAAACTAGTAAAAAAATCACAATCCCCTTTTTGTTTTATGATAAAACTATCATAACAAAGAGTAATTCTTACATTGTTCTTTAAACAGATTTTTATTGTCCCACTTTCTATATACTTTCTAGTGTATAGAATTCTAATTAATTTAGTGATAATCCTACACTCAAATTTCCTCCTACTCTGCATTACGAGATAGTTATAATGGTTATAATGATCAAAAACCAAATTTTAGCCATGAGAAATAAGATTCTATAAAAAAAAAAAGCATACTCACTTGAATGGATAAAATGTATGATAGTCCCTATAGTTCTCTAATAGGAATCATACCTTCAATGTCAAAGAACTTAAATGCTTATCAGAATAAATAAACAGAACTCAAAAGCTCTAATATGAATTCTTTTAATCTTCCTGAAGGTGAAATATTATTTTATCAAAAAGAAAATCTCCTATATAAAGAACTCAAAAAACTTAACACCAAAAATACAAATAACCCAATCAACAAACGGGCAAAGGAACTAAGCAGACACTTCATAGAAGAAGAAATACAAATGGTCAACAAATACATATATAAAAAGTTCACCATCGGGGTTGGGGCTGTAGCTCAGTGGTAGAGCCTCGCAAGTGTGAGGTACTGGGTTCGATCCTCAGCACCACATAAAAATACATAAATAAAGCTATTGTATCCATCTAAAACTAAAAAAAAATTTTTTTAAAGTTCACCATCAGTAGCAATTAGAAAAATGCAAATTAAAACTACACTAAGATTTTATCTCATTGCTAGTCAGAATGGCAATTACCAATAATACAAGTAACAATAAAGGTTGGTGAGGATGTGGGGAAAATGGTACACTCATACATTACTAGTGGGGCTGCAAATTGATGCAACCACTCTGGAAAGCAGTATGGAAAACTTGGAATGGAACCACCATTTGACCCAGTTTTCCCACTCCTTGGCATATACCCAAAGGACTTAAAATCAGCATACTATAGTGATGTGGCCACAATGTTCATAGCAGCTCATCACAATAGGTAAGCTATGGAACCAACATAGGTGCTCTTCAATAGATGAATAGATACTCAGGCATAAAGAAGAATGAAATTATGGCATTTGTAGGTAAATGGATGGAAATAGAGACTACCATACTAAGCCAATCTCAAAAAGCCAAAGGCTGAATGTTCTCTCTGATATGCGGATGCGGACATATAATAAGTGGGATTGGGGGTGTGGAGGTTCACTAGGTTGGACAGAAGGAGATGGGGAGAAAGAAGAGGGATTGGGAATGGGAAAGACAGTAGAATGAATTGGATATAACTTTGCTATGTTTATATATGAACACATGACCGGTGTGACTCCACCTCATGTAGAAGTTATCCTCCATGTGTGTATGATATGTCAAATACATTCTACTATCATATATAACTAAAAAGAACAGATTTAAGTAAAAGAAGGGGCTGGGAGGGGCTGGGATTGTGGCACAGTGGTAGCGTGCTCGCCTAGCAAGCATGAGGCACTGGGTTCGATCCTCAGCACCACATAAAAACAAAGATATTCTGTCCACCCAAAACTAAAAAATAAATAAATAAATATTTAAAAAAAAAAAAAAAGAAGGGGCTGGGATACAGCTCAATTGGTACAGTGCTTGCCTCACATGCACAAAGCCCTGGGTTCAATCTCCAGCACCACAAAAAAAAGAAGGAAGGAAGGAAGGAGAGAGAGAAAGAGAGAGAAAAAGAAAATCTCCAATCACTTGAAAACTAACAACCTAGTCTTTCTTCAGTCACATCCATGTACAATTGGTTCCAGAAACCACAAGTGCACAACAAAATCCACAGATGCTCAAGTCCCTGATATAACATGGCAGAGAATTTGTATGTAATCTATGCATAGTCTCCTGTATATATTCAATCATCTCTAGATTACATATACTTAAATAGTTATTACACTATATAGTTTAGAAAATTATGACAAGATAAAAAAAGGCCACATTCAGTACTAACACAATTTTTTAAAAATACACTCTGCAGTTGGCTGAATCTGCACATGAAGAATCCATGGATATTGAAGGCCAACTGTATTTCCAAATGTGGGTCAAAGAGTAAGTCTCAAGGGAAGATCTTAAAACACATCAAGCAGGATGAAAATGAAGATCAAACATCAAAACATGGGGGACACACAGCACTGCTCAGAGGGAAGCTATAGCACTAAATGCATACGGAAGATATGAGGAACAATTTCCAATCAATGGCCTATGCTACCGCTTCAGGAACTCAGGAAAAGAATAAAATAAACCCAGAGCAAGTAAAAGGAAGTAATACTAAAAATAAAAGTGAAAATGAGTTAGATGGAAAATAGAAGAATATTAGGGAAAAAAACTCAATGAAACAAAAAGCTAGTTCTTAGCAAAGAGAGTAAAACCGACAAACCTCTAGAAGAGTGACAGGGCAAAAAAGAGAGAAGAAAGCAATACCAGGACCAGGAATAAAACAAAGGATGTCCATGCAGACACTACAGACAGCAAAAAGGTGATGGAGGAGTGCTACAAATAACTCATATGAGTGACATTTTAGAACTGAGATGAAATGGACCAATACTTTGAAAAACATAAAGGACTACAACCCATCCATCTTTAAAGATACAGCATGGACAGTCCTATTAATATAAAGAACATTGGATGTATGGTATAAAAACTTTCAAAAAAAACCCACCAAAACCCTACAGGTCCAGACAGTTTCACTAGAGAATTCTAGAAAACAGCTAAAGAAGAATAACCATCAATTACAAACAATCTCTTCTAAAAAACACAAGAAGTGGAAACAGTCCCAATATCCTTTGTGAATACGCATACATCAGCAAGTAGAATTCGGCAATATATAAGAAGTATTACATACCTAGTCATTTATTCCTGAAAAACAAAAATTTATATATACCAAAGACCCCTGCACAAATTTTATAGCAGCTTTATTCATAACAGACAGAAATTGAAAAGAATATCTAAATATCCTTCTGTGGGTGCTGTATATGTATACCAAAAAATAGTATAGTCAGAAAAATGAACACACTATCAGGACATGCAAGAATCTCAGTCAATCTCCACAAATTATGCTGGGTGAAAACACCCAATCCCAGATGGTTACATGCCATATGATTCCATTTATAGAACATTTATGAAATGACAATATTATATAAATAAAGAATATATAACCAGTTGTCAGGGATTAAGGAAGGTGTGGGAACCAGAGGAAAGTGGATGGGGCCATAAAATGATAGGAAGAGGGACCCGGTGGTGATGTAGAAGTTCTTTATCACGATCGCGTTGCTGTCAATATCCTGACTGTGACACTGTATTATAGTTTTACAAGATTACACCATTGAGAAAACTCAGTAAAGGTTACACAGGATCTCTTTTGATTACTTCTTACAACTGCACATAAATCTATAATCATCTCAAAATTAACAGTTAAACTTAGGGACTGAGTGTGTAGCTCAGTGGTAGAGCACTTGCCTAGTATGCATGAGGCCCTGGGTATGATCCCCTGCAAGCAAACACACACACACACACACACAATTTTAATTTTAAAAAACTGTAATTAGGTAAAATCTTTAAAACGGAAAAATAAGGAACTGGAGGTGTAGCTTAGTGATGGAGTGTTTGCCTAGCATTCGTAAGACTGCATTGTATCCCCAGTAACACACACACACACTAAAATGCAAAGTTCTTTGCATTTTCTTTGTTACACTGGCACAATTACCACTGGGTGAAGAGGAAAGAAGAGCAGAAGAGGGTATTTTAGTCATAATGGGACCTGTGGGGTTTGTTCTACAATGGATAGAAGGGATAAAGTAATGGGAACTAAGCCCACTCTGACACTTCTCAAACATTAATAGTGTCCTGACATTTCAGCCGTCTGTTCTTGCTTTTGCTCTTCTGTGTTTCACTAAAGAGAGTAGAAATGTGGTACCATAACCTAGATAAACATCCAGGTTTCTATGGTTTTGAAGGACAAAAGTTCCCAGTGGTATCATGTATCCAGCCACTGGTGCAAAGCATCATGAAGATACTGTGATTGACAGTTTCTAAAGACAATTCCCAAGTCACTGCCAAATTAACTGAAAGTTATGTTAATAATCAGCATTAAAATTTCCTTTTCAAAGACAGTTTCAAAAATCTGAGAAAAGAATTAAATACCAGTGTACCAAAATTTCCATATAAAATAACATTTCAGCAAATATATAAGGTGCCCTTATATTAAGACACTATACAAGATAAAGAATTTTCAATAAAACAAAAAAGTCTTGAACTATTACACATTTCTTAAGGGTTATTTTATTAATTTTTATTATTTTATATACATATATGTTCATAGATATTTTATATATATGTATGTATGTATTTATTTATTAGGCAATGCTGGAGCCTCACACATGCTAGGCAAGTACTCTATCACTGAACTACACTCCCAGTCCTTATCAATTTTTAAAATACCTTTTGCAACTAAGCTTTTCCAGTTAATAAAGAGTTCAGGCAAAGCAAAGTTATCCAATTTTAACTTCTGCTATATATGTATTTCAAATATGCTTTCAAACCATGCAATTCTATACAGTGTTTGAAACAAGCGGTCATCATCAGACCTTCCTGGGTAATAATAAGGATTTTGCCTGTTACCAGGATATGGTCTCAGGAAAGTTCCTCTACTCTTATCCTCAATTTCTTTCTTCTTACACAAGCAAGTTGCCAATATGACTGTACAAATTCCAAAACACAAATCGAACCACATTTATGAATAAGTACAATCTGTGTTCATGGATAAGTTCTTTTTTCTGCTTCATGTTATTTCCTTACTGTTCAACAGACAAGATGAGTAACAGGCCCTTGGGAACAGTATTTCACACCTACCTTCTCCCCTACTCACCGAGGCAGAAGGACCCAGCATACAATGACCAAGCCATCAACACTAAAAGTTATTGTTATCACCACCATCATTGTTCTTAGTATCATTTTAGTAGTAGTAGTAATAACTTAAAACCTCAAGCCCACATGACAATCCTATTCAGTCTCAATTTGTATAGCTTCAGAATTTTGGGCTTCTGAGGCAAGTAATAAATAGAGAGATGAGGAGATGAACACACACAGTGAAGAATGGTAAAGAACACAGAAATGAGTGACTTTGTAAAGTACAGCAATGCACATCTTCCATACTAAGAGTCTTCTACATTTAAGATTATATCCTTATGATCAATTCCTAGAAGTTAAATATTTGATCAAATAGTAGAAAGTTTTCAAAGATCTTAAATAATATTGTCAAAGAGTTTCCTAAAAGAGCTGTATAATACACTCTTTCACCAGCAATGTAAAGAGTGATTGTTTTGTTGACTATCAAAAGCTGTATTAAGGGCTGGGATTGTAGCTCGGTGGTAGAGCGCTTGCCTCGCATGCGTGAGGCACTGAGTTCGATCCCCAGCACCACATAAAAATAAATAAATAAAGATATTGTGTCCAACTACAACTAAAAAAAATTAAAAAAAAAAAGCTGTATTAATATGAAAGCCACACAAACAAAATATATTTGTCAAGAAGTAGTTTGGGAGTCCTTTTGATTCTTATTAACAATTTGAATTTATTTTGTATATACAAACGACCATTAGGATCAAGGGGTTTTCTCACCAATTTCTATCAGTTCTGTATAGATTACTGCAAACTCTATGCTATCATACTTATTGAAAAGATTTTTCACTCTACAGTACTATTTAAAATAGTAAAATATTAAAAATTTAGTATAACAATAATTTCTGTATACAGGGCATGTTTATGTGAACAGTCATTGCTCAATAGTATAAATACTATATATAGGCTTTTTTTAGTAAAAGCCTATCTATTTGATTTATTCATGGTTAAAATTAATGTTGAAATGAGAAGCCATGAAGTTTTCATATTATTTAATAAGGAACCATAGTGAGCTGGGGGTATAGCTCAGTGATAGAGTTTAGAAAGCACGAGGCCCTAGGTTCAATCCCCAGCACTAGGGGAGGGGAAAGAAGCCACAGTAAGCTCTTGTCACAATGATTCCTCACCATAAGTGGCAAAGAACTGACAGGCCATTCCATTTTGCTCAATACAAAGACAATGAAAAGGTCAGCAAATATTAAAATGCCAGTTTCCATATTTTCAAGTTAAATATTTATTCTATATTCTATAACTATAAAGTTGGGTTTCTGTCTAAATCTATTTACCAAAAATAAGTGAATAAATAAACTTTTGTAACACTGAAGGATTTTAATAGTTACCTTGCAAGAATCATAGACTTACAACCATGAGACAATATATGTACCATATTTGTTATGAGAAATTACATGTTTTTTTTTAATATTTTTTATTTTTTAGTTGTAGGTGGACGCAATATCTTTATTTTATTTTTATGTGGTGCTGAGGATCGAACCCAGTGCCTCCCGCATGCTAGGCGAGCACGCTACCACTGCGCCACAACCCCAGCCCCAGAAATTACATGTTTTATTAGGCTCGAGGGTTTATAGTTCTACGTAAAGACTACTCTGCCTGTATTAATCTGGTCCATTTATGCTTCAAATGAATTGCTCTCAGTGACCAGATTTAATAAAATTGCTTTCTAACACCCAGGTGTATCAAGCTAACTACATTCCCCACATGCTTATGGCACCTCGACAGCACTTGAACTTAATTTTTTTGGTAAAATCTGAAAAAAAAAATGAGCCTAGGCAGGAGGGGTTGGGAGGAAGGTAAAGAGAATCCAGCCCACTTGCACCACAGAATTTCAAAAAAGGCTTCATATTACCTCAAGGTACCCATGAAGGCAGGCACAAAGGGCCACAAACAGGAAAAGAGGATGACATTTTTTTTAAGAAAAACACTTGACTCAGTCCTCCTCTCCTGTACCCTGGTAGAGGACAGGAGGCTAACTTTCTGGAGAGGCTCTGGACTTGAGGCTACCAAGCATAGCTGAGGACAGAGGTGGGCTCCTGTTGTGGCAGCCACAGAGGAGCTAATAAAGTACAAGGGTCAGACCTGGGCCACTAGGAAGACTCACACAGAGAGCGGCCATTGCCTAGAGGTGATGTGAGGAAGTTTTATCAGTCAGAATTTTCATCATCCAGAAAGAACAGTTTATAGTTACAGGGTTAATGCAAGTATGGGGGCATGTAAAGAGTGTTCAGGCACCTTGAAAGAACTGTAGATCGGCCTCACACAGGGTGGGCCTGGTGGCTAACACTCATCAAGACACCGTTTACCTGTAATCCTAGCAACTCGGGCGATTGAGGCAGGAGGATCATGAGTTCAAAGCCAGCCTCAGCAAAAGCGAGGTACTAAGCAACTCAGTGAGACCTTGTCTCTAAATAAAACACAAAATAGGGCTAGGGACGTGGCTCAGTGGTCAAGCGTCTCTGAGTTCAATCCCTGGTACTCAAAAATAATAATAATAATAATAATAATGCTCTTAACTCCCAGGCACTGAACCTAGGTGCCTGTGCTAGGTGCTCACCAAGCCAAGAAAGGGCTGCTTTCTTCTGGCAACAGGGTCCCACTTAGCAGGACTAAGGCAGGACTCCAGGACTAAGGAAGATTCACATAATAAAGAAAAGTGGCAAGTCAAGAGGAACTAGGTATCTAGTCAGTGTACAAAGCAGGGACACAAGTGTTGAATAAGGCAGAGACCTTGATCTTGAAACGAGAGACAAGGTAGGAAATGGGTGTTGGGGACACAGAAGAAGGGTAGTTACATGAACTGGGACATAAGCTGGAGGGCATCTTAGAAGGCTGAACGTGATTCTCTGAGAACAAAGAAACCAGAGTTCCTTAAATCTACTGGAATGAGGAGAGGATTCTCCTAGTTCCCAAGACCAGAAAAAAAACCCCAAAGCTACCTCCACTGAATGGAACCAGACAAGCTGCATCTGAGCAGCTCTGTCTGCTCATGGTCCTAGTGGCCTTCGTGGAGGAAGTCTGACAGGAAGACAGTCACCTCTCATACAGTTGGTTTCCAAACAGGGTCCCTCCTGATTGGTGAGCTCTATGGAATGGCAGCTGAGAAGAGGGGGTGCAGGGGTTGCACATAAAGGCTAGTCCTGACACTCTGAGTGTCACTTTGAGCTCGAGGGTTTATAGTTGTAGGTAAAGACTACTCTGCCTGTATTAATCTGGTCCATTTATGCTTCAAATGAGTTGCTCTCAGTGACCAGATTTAATAAAATTGCTTTCTAACACCCAGGTGTATCAAGCTAACTACATTCTCCACATGCTTATGGCACCTCGACAGCACTTGAACTTAAAATGCATAAATCCAAAGGAAAAAAGACTTTTTGATGTAAGGTCATGTAGTATGGTATGGTGTATGCTTCTCTATTTCATTCTTCTACCATGCTAGTTGATGGCTACTATATGTAAAATCATAGAAAATAATGACATCTAGTGTCCAAAAATGTTATTCTTTTTAGCATATGAAGTTTTGATTGGTGAGGACACAAACACAGTTGCAATAACTTGGAGATTTAGCTCACACACCTTTATAGGAAACAAGTAAAAATATAATTTTTTTCCTTGTCTATTCAGAACAGAGAGGATTTTCCTATCACCTCTGTTCTCTCCAGACTACAATGAAGTCTCAGCTTCCCGTCAGGAGGGTGGTGTAAGGGCTGTTACAGCCTTAAAGAGGTAGCAGCAGAGGGTGACTGTGGGCTCCAGCAGAACCACAGTCCCAGTATCAAAACCCAAACACAGCTAGACGTGGTGGTGCACAACTATAATCCCAGCAGATCAGGAGGCTGAGGCAGGAGGATCACAAGTTCAAAGCCAGCCGCATTAACTTAGTGAGGCCCTAAGCAACTTAGCAAGACCGTCTCCAAAAGGGGCGGGGGGGGGGGGGCATGTCTTGAGGACATGTCCCAGTGATTAAGCGCCCCTGGGTTCAACCCCTGGTACCAAAAACAAGATATTTATAATACCCTCTTCCCTGACAGGCTCATAGTGAGGTCACTGGGTAGAATGTTTCTTTTGGAACAAGACTCACCTCTGCGATCCTTTTCTTCAGGTTCTCCTTTCCCATGTAGGAAGCCTGCAGGGAGATGACATTCTCTTCTTTCTGAATCAAAGTTGTCAAGATACCTTTAAAATTCTGATATTGTTTTAAGAGCTCCATAACTCTTCCACATTGATCAAGACTGAAGAGAAAAAATGTAAAAGAGCTAAATATACAAAAATAACAAAACTACTGTTTCTCTTTGTAAGTATCCTACAATAACGACCAATAAGTTAAAAAAAGACTTTTCCTCTCAGTCCGGTTCATAACATTACAACCCCAAAATGATGACATATATATATATATATATATATATATATATATATAAACCTAGAAAATAGATGGTGTAAACAATCACTGGGTTAGTAGTGTCACCAGATCACTATGAAAAAGTTAATAAGCTCTAGAGAGAAATACATGATTCATAACCCTACAGAACCAGCATCTTAATTTCATCATTAATCAAAAAATGTCTGGAAAACAGTGCCTTGCTATCATTATTCTTGGAGATAAAAAAGTAAAGCTGTACAGTTAGTTGACTTGTATCTAGTATGGCTGATTAGTCATATGACTCTGGAAAAGTTACTTTAGTCTCTTTGGACCTCAGGTATTTCCTCTGTAAAGTCAGAGGGTGGACTACACCCAATGCCCCAGAGAGGCTTTATCTTGACTCCTGTACACGCGGGTTCTGGTAGGACACGGGTGGGATCCTGAGGAGAGGGTGCAGAAAAGGCCATTGAGGGGCAGCATTGCTCAGGAGAGCCATCAGAGAGCCTCAGGCATCTAGGCACTTCCCAAATCAAAACCCTGGCAGGCCACATCCCTGGAGGAAAAAGAGCAGGAAGTGGCCAGAGTCAGAGGAGGCCACTTTTAGAAGTTGCCGGAACTTCACATCACAGATATGGCCCTGTAAGCTCCAGTGAAAAGACCTCTGTCTGCCCCTCTGTCAGGTCTGTGGGGTGTGTTTTCAAAGTGACATTTCAAAACATTATTTGTGTGCAGATGCAAAAAAGATTTCTTTTCCCTTACCATTCAGCGATAGATGTTTTTGTATTTTCCCACAAGAGCGCTGTATTTTGGCACTGATGAATCAGAGTTTTTTCTCTGCCATCTCTGAATTGTGGGAGAGAATCAGCCATTTCTTCTAGGTGTGTTTTCTCCTCTTCATACCCATCTAGATCCTTTTCCAGTCTGAGTAATAATTTTTTCCTTGATTATGGATGGAAAAAAAATTTTATAAGGCCATGTTAACCAACTGGATTCCACACAGATGTGGTTAATGGGGGTGGGGTATACACTCACTTTCCATTTCTCCTCATGAGGTCAATGCCAAAACTACACATTGTTATTACAGACTGCAGGCAGCTCTTTGCATTTCCAGAATACTACTTTGGTGTTTTAAATAAATATAATAAATATACAAAATCATAAGCAGTAACATTTTTCTGTGATGAATACATATGCAAAAGATGTGTCTATGCACGAGTGTGTGTGTGCGGATGTGTGGGAAAGACGGCATGGTACGGCAAGAAGACATGGATAACTAAACATGCAAGGTTGCCAAGGAAGGGTCAGGGTGGCAAAGAGAAAAGAAAGGGAAAGGAAGATCTTGCAGTTCTACTCTATGTACAAAAAGCTCTCCCATATCCAAAAGGAGACATTTAATGAAGGGTTTAACTTATAAACTAATCCTGGAGGGATTAACTCCTTCCTCTCCTCCAATTCTCTCTTGAATCCATTCTCATAAGGCTTTTACCTCCCAGTGCTCCAACAAAACCGCTGTCAAGATCTCCAGTGACCTCACACTGGGCAGTCAGAGCTCCTCAGCCTTCACCTTCCTTCCCTGGTCAGCAGCACTACCCAGGGTTGATCACTCTCCTCGATGAAATGCCTTCTTCATTGGCTCCCGGGACCCAGTTGGTTTTCCTCCCATTACACTGGCTGCTCCATCTCAGTATCTTCCCTGGTTCATTTATTGCCCTGATCCCCTAACGCAGGTGGCCTGGAGTATACAAGTTGGACCTCTTGTCTCTCTGAACTCACTTCCTCAGCAACCTCATCCATTATTTATACCTTCTAAAATCCTGAAAACTCTCAAATGTATGCCCCTAGCTGCACCTTTTCTCGACACCATCTATTTTTAAGAGTCAAGGTGAGATTATTACCTGAATATCAGATAAGTACTTCAAACACATCATCTCTAAAACTGAGCACACCTGATCTTTCATTCAATGCCTGACAAACATCAGTCTTTCTCATCTGTTAATGGCAATGCCATTCTTCTGGCTGCTCAGGTCAAACCTTGGACTCATTCCTGACTCCAATCTTTCTTTTAGTGACCATGTCCAATGTATCAGCACACCTTGTAGACTCTGTCTTCAAAATATATACAGAATCTTAACACTTTATAACATCAGGTGATGCTACCATCATCCCTTACTTGGATAATGTCTTCTCAACTGCTATAGTCTATTCTGAACATATCAACCAGAGAGAACCAGTTAGGGTTCAAATCAAATCATTTGCCTCTGCTCAGAACCTTTCAACGACATCTCACATCACTCAAAGAAAAAGTCAAAGTCATCACAAGTCCAACAAGGCCCATCACGAGCTAATCCTCAAACACCCATGCCATCTCTGACCCCCTCTTTCCTACTTCTTCCCCTCACTGCTGCACCTTACCTCCTTGTCTCTCCTCAAACACACCTGATCTTTGTATCTCCTGCTCCTTCAGCCTAGAAGGTTCTTTCTCCAGGTAGTCGCATGACTTGCTCTTCTATCGTTTGACTCAAAGGTGTCCTTCTCAGTAAAGGCTTCCCTGATGACACTATTGAATTGTGACCTCCTCCCCTTCTCTAGTTTTACTCCATAGGTTTTATCACCACCAGACATAGTAAATATCTTACTCCTCTCAGTAGATAATAAGTTTCACAAGGGGCAAGAATTTTTGTCTATTTTGTTAACTGCTGCATTCCCAACACCTAAAACAGTGCCTGGCACACAGTACATATTTGCTCTACTAATAGCTACATTAACAAAGTAATTTATTACTTATAAACACATGATTTTTTTATTTACCCACTAATATTTATTACTAAAATCTATCATTACACTTTAATAAAATAATAACTATATTAATAATTAGTTCAACACTTTATTATAAGCTGAGGTACTCTAAAAAATCCCATGGGACTGAAAGTAGGGAAAAATTTCAGAGGGAAAGGCACACTTAGTTATACTGACTGTTGTCATTTGGACATGAGGTGTCCCCCAAAAGTTCATGAGTGAGACAACATAGAAGTGTGAACTGATTAGAATATGAGAGCTGTGACCTCTTCACAGATGAATCCATTTGATGGATTAATAATTTAAAAGGATTACTATACTGGGTGGTAAAACTGTAAGCAGGTGATTCATGACTAGAGAAGTGGGTCACTAGAAGGATGCCTTGGGGATGATCTACTTTGTTCCTTATTCCTCCTGCTCTCTTTCTGCTTCCTGGTTGTCATGAGCTGATCATCCTTCTTTCCCCATGTCCTTCTGCTGTGACGTTCTACCATCACCTTGGGCCCAGTGTGATGGAGTCAGATGACCATGGACTGAGCCTCTAAAACCATGAACCCAAATACATTAATCCTCCTCTAAGTTTGTTCTTGTCAGGTATTTAAGTCACACAGATAGAAAGCTGACACAGTGACAGAGTTGGTCAGCTGAAGTCCCTCATGAGACTACTGAAACTAGAGAGTGTGGAGATTTAAAAAGAAGAGGAAAGTTCTACAAAAGTGACTCTTCCTAACATTTTAGCTTTCAGGACTTGGAGGACGTACTCTGAATGCCAGAATTAAAAAGCTCATATACAGAAGGCTGCAGTCCACACTAGTTTTGCTTGGTCTCCACAGTAACACCAATATTAGCTTTCCTCTTCAATTCAGCCCCATGGCCTCCCCCTCAGTATCACCCTAATCCTACTGGGAGGAGAGGAGGAGCCCAAATAACCAAGGAAGGCATGTGCATCTTCTACTACTTCTTCCTTTCTTATCAGATGTGTGGGGTTGGCCAGTCTTCTGTCCTTAAGAGAACTCCATAATTAATACACAGAAGAGCAAGGGACTCTGAAGTAATGCATGTCCTTTACACTATATTTCCTTCACTACTATTCTGTTCAGAAGACACATTTCAAAGAGAAGAAAATTATCTAACATTCTCTAACGATATCATATCAATAAAAAGAAAGCTTGCTCACATGAAAACTACTGAAAAGGATGCTGAACACTGAACAGAGACAGCAGGATGGAATAAAAAAAAAGAAAGAAACAGGGGCTGAGGCTGTAGCTCAGTAATAGAGCACTTGCCTCCCAAGTGTGAGGCACTGGATTCGATCTTCAGCACCACATAAAAATACATAAATAAAGCTATTGTGTCCATCTACAACTAAAAAAAATATTTTAAAAAAAGAAAGAAACAGAAGTATTTGTTTCACATAATAGATATTTGAAAAGTATCACCTTGGATGGAAATAGATGGGAACAGCACTGTCCTTACCGATGTTTTACGGCTGGAACAGTAGGATCCTTAAGACCAACTTTGCCGATCTGATTTTGTATGTCTTGAATATTTTTAAAGAGTTCAGCATTTTTGGAATTACAAGCCTCTAATAAGTTGATTTCCTCAGCAAGTTCCTCCTGTGTGTCACAGACAGATGACTCTAATAACTTCACGGACAGGGCATCAAGAAGTTTTCGACAGGCAGTGTCTTCACCTAGGTCTGCATCTTCAAGGCTTATATCAAGCTCCTTCAAACGTTGATCCAAACGCCTGGCCTTGTCTCTCATCAGACGAATTTCTCTCTTGATATCTTTTACTGTCAAAATATTTTCTGGTGCTACCTGTGCATCTGAAGCTGAAAGGTCAATAATAAGCTCAATAGAGAGATTAGCTGTTCTTAGAGAATTCAAAAACTCTTCCAGAGCTTTTAGGGCATCTTCGTTCATCTGCACCTTGTGGTTCATTTCTTCAAGTTGTGTTTTGCATTTCAATATGATATTCTGTGTTGCATGTAGATCAAGTGGGTATAAATCCTTTAATATGCTGTTGCCCGGATCTTCTAAATTGATACATATTTTAATCTGTTTTGCTAGGGAATCTTGGATAGTCTGAAATAAAAATTTTAAAAGCTAAAAAGACTGAGGCAGGAAAAAGAAAAGTGCATGTCAGAAACTAATCCCAATCACATGACTAGATTTGATCTAGAAAAGTACATCTGAGTTTAACCAAAGATGACAGTTTCATCACAAGGAAACATTTTAATTAGAGATGACCCAGAAGGATATCTTCTGATACCCTTCCAGATTTTTCAAGCCTCAAAAAAAAAACAAAAACAAGTATATCGATCTATTGTGTCAAAGCAAGTAACTAGAGATGAAGAGTTGAGATATATTTTACAATCTGAAAAATAAAACAAATATCTTTGATTTAAGATAGGATATGGAATAAGTAAACTGCCAATTGATTTAAGCCTGTGAGTCTAGTATGATATTTAAGAAATTCGGTCACTGAAGAAGGCATTTATAAAGAAGGCTTTATTTTGAATTCAAAGAAAATATTCTATTATTACTACATGTAATTTACCTCCAAATGTGGAAGAAATGGGAACGTTGAGAAATAAAGACAAGTCTAAATCACTGACTTATATTCCATCATAGCTTATTCTAAATCTAAACTAGGATAAACAATTAAAAGTTCATACATATATCTATAAATCTCTGAAGAACTGATTATTTGATAAATATGCTGTGTGAAATTATCTACCTTCAAGTTTTGATAAATGCCATCAGTATCCACGAGATGAAATTCCTGGATGGCCACTTGACAGAGGGGCAGATCTGAGCCACACAGGAAGAGTGACTCCTCCACTGGTGATACAACCTGCAGTGCCATCGCCAGAGACTCCACTCTGGATGAAAAAATAAACCAGATGTGAGAGGAAAGAGCAGACAGCCATCCTATGAAAACACATTAACACCATTTTTTAACCAAGAACAGGAAATGTTACCCTCCAAAATATAGTTAATGATATGTACAAATCATCATATAAAAACCCAAAACCACAGATCTAAAATACCAAACCATGAGTCATTTGCTATATTCAAGTATTCTTTTTTCCCCCATGCATTCATCCATTGATTCACTCATTCACCAAACCTTCATTTAGTAAGAGATACTAGACTCAGGTTAAATATGTTCCCATTGGCTAGAGAGAACTCCAGTTCGTTTCTGCTGTTTTGACTTCATTATCAATGACTTCTCTGTGTCCTGACATCCAAGCATTCTGAAGGGTTTAATAGATACTACACAGAATGAAAATTTGTTATTAAACATACTAAGCATTTTCTTTTCTTTTGAAATGCAAAAATATTGAGAGTAGTTTGACTTTATGACTAAGAAAACTCATGACTATTTAACCATAATTATGTGTAATTTATTATATATTGATATTACAAATATTATCCATACTAAAAGTATGGAAATATAATGATGTTCAAAGGAAAGGCTCTACTGATAAAGAACTGCAGTGTGACTGTGGATAAGTAACAGACTCTGAGCCTCAGTTGCTTCCTATAAAAAATGGGAATATGTACTGGGAACACAAATCCTATGTATATGGGATAATAAAGCACTCTCATTTTAAAATGAAGAAGTCAGTGGCCTCAGAGGTTATGTGATCTAGCCAAATTCATGCCCAAGAAAAGACAATGGGAAGAGCATGGCCTTTGGAATTAGAAAGACCTTAAGTGTCACCTTAAGTCTCTGGCTAAGGGTATGACTTGGTTATATTATTTAACCTGGTCAAATATGTTTCCTTATCCATAAAATGCCAATCATAACTGCTATAGTTTGGATTTGGAAAGTCAAATCCAAATCCCTCTAAAGTCCCGTGTATTAATGGCTATTGGGAGGTAGTGGAACCTTTAGGAGGTAGAACCTGGTAAAAATAAATTTCATTAAGGATGTGCCCTTGAAGGGGATATTAAAGCCCCAAGCAATTTCTATCTCTCTTTGTTTCTTGGCCTCCAAGAAGTAAATAGGCTTCCTCTACCCCATATGCCTACCATGATGTTCTGTGCTTCCACAGGCCCAAAGCAATAGGGCTGAATGACCATGGACTGAAACCTTTTCCCTTATTAAGCTAATTTATTTCAGGTATTTGTCACAACAATAGAAAGCTGACTGACACAATAATGCTAATCTCTCTTATGGTTGTGATAACTAAATAAGAGAACATGTTTAGCATACCAATAGTCTTGTACTATTAAAAGTACAATAGTCTAGTACTTTTAAAAGTTTTGGACTTATTAAATTCAGGGTTAGTAGATCTCAGAATTATACCTGGTATTAAGAGACATTTGAAGCTCATTTTCTTTTTCCTTTAAAGTGTCTCTCTCCTTAACTATAACAGGTTTCTCCATGTCACTCATGAGACTTTCTAACTGCGATGAAGTGATTTCAAACTCTTTCCAGCAAGCATCAGTTTCATTTTTTAAGACCTAGATAAAATGCATAAATTAATTTATCAATGAAAGGTTAATAGGCACAATTATTCTTACAAAATGAGATATTTACCAACTGTGGGAGCAAACACAATGTTTCCTATCAAAACGTGCCTTAAAATATTTTCCAACCATCTACAAATGAACTGTCCTGCGGGGAAGAGATCTCAGAATATCCAGGCAATGAAGCAAAAGGAATTGACAATATAGTTTTCAAAGGTGTCTCCCTTCCCCTTTCAGAAAGACACATGTAGAAGTAAAAACAGATATCTATCTCCTCTGGCTAGTAAATCTCTGTTACCTGCTAAACTGAAAGAAAATTGAAGTTAACCACAACTGTTTCTGCACACAAGTGAATAAAATTAATTTATGGTTTATGATTAAATATCTATAAGTATATACTGTTCTTTTTTTTGGGGGGGAGGTAACTGGGGATTGAATTCAGGGGCACTTGATCACTGAGCCACATCTCCAGCCCTATTTTGTATTTTATTTAGAGACAGGGTCTCACTGAGTTGCTTAGTGCCTCACTTTTGCTGAGGCTGGCTATGAACTTGCGATCCTCCTGCCTCAGCTTCCTGAGCCACTGGGATTACAGGCGTGGGCTACACACCCAGTGAAGTCTATACTATTCTTGTTTCCTATCTTCGTTCTTGACCCACCAACAACCCACTACCTAAGAAGCCTACTGAGGGATCAACAGAGTATTTTGTTCTTCATTTTCCTAAAGGATTAACATTGCTTTTCTAACCAACTCACTGTTCAGTCACTGGAAAAAAGTCTCAAGACAGTGTCTTAATTGTGATGAAAACTTAACTAAATCATCACTTGAACATCAGAGACTTAAACATATAAATTTGGCGTATTCAGATGGAAAATAGAAGCCAGATGGCAGAGTGTGACTGAGAGCTGGCATAATAAGATAAAGGGAACTAGAATATGTGGGACGACTTTATAGGGCCCACCTGTAGTCCTTTCTTCACCTGTTGCAGGGGTTCCACCTGCTGGTGTACAAGGTTGCACTACATTGCACAGATGATCTTCAAAATAATTAAGATATTTATTTGCCGAGTTTAGAATTCGTATGACCACGAGTAAGAGATTATCTTTTCTACAGCATCCGAGTCAAATGCAATACCTTCTCTGAAGAATTTCTAGGAGTATGATTCATAATTTAAAGTGAAAACTCCCTCCACTGCCTGTCCCTCACTGAACAACATCCAATAGTCAACAGTTGGTGTACACTGCAGAAATTTTAGACAAATTTAGTTGGGAAGATGAACAACTGAAATGAATATTCAGTCACTAATTCACTGATTTTGGAGCAACACAGAAGTAGGTTGAAATTGTCTTTAAACACATTGTTTTTGACCAATTCACCTAAAGCTCCAAGTACAGTCAAAAGTTCTGTGAGCCACAATATCTGGAGTATAAGATTAAAGCAGAAACAATAAATCAAGACCCTGAACCCAAGTTTCTCCTGGTTTAGTTCCTGAAAACAAATCACTTTATAGAATAGGGTGACAGTGAAAATGCCATCCAACAAAAAGAGTTCTTGGGAAACACCTTGCACATGTGACCTCAACAAAAATAGTGCCATCCATACTCATGGTGGCATTGTCTGTATTAAAAGACATAACCAGAGAAATCATATTTGTGGGTATTACCTGTAAATCTGTTAGTTTATCCTGCAGATCAGCACTACTCATTTCCTCTTCATTACAGAAACCAGAAGTAATCCTGAATTTGTTATTTTGCAGATGTAGTTCAAGAATTTCTTTGTGTGTATCATACCTGTGAAAAAAATTAAATGCAACATTACTTAATTTTGAAAAATCAGGAAAAAAATTTTAAAAATTCATGTCAATTGTGTACATGGAAATCCTATTTAAGTTACTGGACCGTTTGCAAAATTACAACTAAAGAATAATTTTTTTTTTACATGTTCTCAATGAAAGATTTTTGGTGGACTTTCCAGTTGTTTAAAATAGAGGTTACCTCTTTTTGGATGCACTGTGATCCTCTTTTGGCTCCTCCATAATGCTTTCTTGTTGTTGGGGTTTTAACTCTGATGTCAGGTTAAAATTCTCAACAGGTTCCATTGCCTAAACAAATACATAAAAGAGTAACACAATAACTTAAACATACTTAAGTATCTGGAAAAGCTACATGCTTTATGCTCAAAGAGGTATCCTTGATTTTTTTTTAATATCCCAAACCAGGAGATAATACAATTTCTTTGAGATTTCTCAGCTCAGGAAAAAGTCCTCCTATAGGACAGAGGAGATTTATTAGACTGAGTCTCGCCTTCTAATTGGTAAATGAATGCTACCAGCCTCTCAATGCTGTTTCTGACCGAGACCGCATGGCCAGTCAAAATCAAACAGAAGCCTGCAGTGAAAAGCAGACTTTTCAAAACAAATATATCTTGTTTTTTCCTTACACATTTTTTTCTGGAATCTGGGCTATGATATCCAGTAAATGCCAACTTATCTAACTTGAAGAATTTAGAAAATTCAATTCCCAAGGAAAATGAAACCTATTACAATGAGAAGATGAATGATAAATGCACTAGTTCATTTCAATGAAATTGAGGCATCTGTGCAGACCAAGCTCACTCTCTTCCATCCTCAACAGCAATGGACACAACCTGTCTTCACAGTGATTCAAAGTGGTCTCTGCTGGGAACAATTGCTTGCATCCTTAGAACGAGATTAAGTGGTACTTGCTACAGCTTTGATGCACTACATTCTAATTCCTGGAAAGCAGTCTTCCTTGTATTTGGTACGTGGGGATTCGTAGTTGATGAAAACAATCAGATCATGAAACCAATGCTTAATTAATGAGAAGTGGGTCATTTTACACTTTGCCTTTTATACTGAGTTTACTTCTACAATGTATTATCCACATTGAACACCTTTTCAGTTGACAGCTGATTATCTGGTTTGGCAAATGACACCTCACTGTGGAAATCCTTTCCGCCGTTCTCAGCTGTGGTCATGGTTTCCCTAGGAAGGAATCGAGACTGAGTATTACAACAGAGTGAGAAAAATGGAACCCCAAAGAGAACGAATGACCCTCAGTGCCACTTGATTATACAAAAGGCTTCGTCCAATTTTACCCCAAAGCCTGGCTACTCTTAGGAAGTTCTAACTCGTCTTTTGAGAGGCCTCCCACAGGGGCCAGCAGTGTCACATGGATCTCAGAAGCACATTTCAGAAGTCTTTCTATCTTCTGCTCATAATCTCTGAGCGCTTGCTGCACTTCTTGCTGATGCTCCTGCAAAGTCAGTTCTTCACACAGCGCCCTCAGGACATCTACATGGTGATGGAGCTGACACAAGATGACTTCCTTAGAAAAGCAGGCCTGAAAGATGGAATGAGAGAGAGGCGGGTATACGCGATTAGTCCACAAGGATCTGAAACACACAGGTGGGTGTGACTTTAACAACATGTTCTTTCACAGTCTGGCTACTGTGGTTCCTGTAGGATAACAGGCACTGGGGAAAGATTAAAAAGTCAGCCCTACAGGAATTTGCAGCTCAGAAACAAGACATGCACATTATTTAGCACATAGTGTCAAGTACTGTGAGAGAGACACTCCTTGCCTTAAGAAGTCAGAGAAAAGCCACTCGGGAGGCTGAGGCAGAAGGATCTCAAGTTCAAAACCAGCCTCAGCAACTTAGTGAGGCCCTAAGCAACTAAGACTCTGTCTCTAATAAAATATTTTTTTTAAAAAGCGGGGTGGAGGCTGGGAATGTGGCTCAGTGGTTAAGTGACCCTGGATTCTAGCCCTGGTACCAAAAAAAGAAAAAAGAAAAAGAAAATAAGAAGTCATAGAAGGCCTACCTCACAGAGGGAACCACATGAATTAGCTGTGGAAGGAACAAAGACAAGCTAAATATAAAGGAAGGAAGGGCAGAGGAGGAGGGACACTACAGAGGTGTTCTGGGGCCAGAGTGTACAGAAACTGAGTGGCCTTCTAAGGAGTCTGGAGTTGTCTTGGGGGATCACAGGGAGCCAGCAAAATATAATCTGTGGTTCAAAAGGCTAATTCTGGTGGTGCTTATACAAGATGATGCAGTCATATGTCATTGAGAAAATAACCAGGCTACTGTGGCAACATTGACTGGAAGGAAGGGAAGAAGCTGTTCTGAAAAGGGCCACCTGGAATTTGGCCACTGTTGTAGACATGCAGAGGGAAGGCTGAGTGGAAAGAAAGGGGAAAGCAGGGGAAGTCGTTCTAGGACAGCAACACCTTTCATAACCAAGATGTAGGACAGAGGACGAAGAGGAGGAAAAGTTGGAGATGACTGGTTCAATTGTGGACACGCTGATCTGAGGTCCATGAAGAACACTAGTGATACCTTCTAGTCAGAAATACAGTATCATAAGGAACAGTCACAGTGAAACCCATCAATTTATATAATTAATGAGTTAGTATTTATGATGAAAAAAAGAAAAATACAGAGCCTGGAGCTCAGAGGAAAGGATTCTACTGGAGATAAAGTGTAGGCACTGTCACTGCCAAGAAGGCAGTTATAACCACTGCATGCACGAAATCACCCAGAAGAAGAATGAAATTAACCAAAAATGGAGGGCCTCCAACATATCCTGCAAAACCCCAAAACAGGAATAGAGGAAAAAAAGGAAATTTATAAAGAGCACTAACAAGGACTTGCCCCCAAAGTCCAATCTGTGCAACAGAGACTGATTTGGGGAGAACCACAGCAGCAAACTGTTAAAAAAGAAATGAAAAGAAAGGTCAGCACTATCAAATTCATAGAAGCAACCCAATAGGTTGGAAACCAAAAAGATCCTCCGATCTGCCTCAATTTGCTTTATATTGTGTTATGCCCATTTTCACAAAAGCTGCACTTCTGAAGACAACATGTCCTGACAAAAGCATCTGCGGGTACTTCAGCAACAGCAGACAGTTGTCACCAGAGTCTCAGGACAGGGGACATGGAAGCATATCAAGGGAGATCATGCAATATGAACTCAATGCTGGATTTTCTCACTTCTAACAAGTAAAAAGCACAGGCTGCAGTTAGCACTTGAGCCATGTAAGTAGCAACCCCCAGGGGACATGAAGCCTGAAGTGATTTTCAGAGCAGATTTAATCCTGGCCACATACAATGATTTAGGATAAACCACAAAACGATAACCAATGACAAGATTTCAGTGGAAATAGGTTGTTTTACCTCATGTTCTTTGATGAGACCCTTGGTCTTTCCTCTACGAATAAGTTTCTTTTCTTTATTTATTTGCTTTTCAAGCTTGGAAATATTGTCGTTAAGCTTTCCTTTTTCAATATCTATTTTTAGTTGCTGAATATACAAAGAAATTTCACGATGAAGAGACTGCAAAAAACAAAAGAACATATTAATCATGGGAACAGAATACATGAAAACTATTTGTAGTAACAACAAAAATATTTATAGTAACAAAAAGAGAGAGCTTAAACAATATTCTGAGTCATCTGTGTATCTTTGGGAGAATGTTTTAAAAACTCATAAACACATTTTTTTTTCTTCCTGACAACTAAAATTGTTTTTCTATTTTTTTTTGCTTCCTAACAACTAAAAATGTGTCTTAGCTGTGAAAGACACTGTTAAAAGAAAGAAAGACAAGCTACAGACTGGGAGAAAATATATGCAAAGCACATATCTAAGCCCAAGGAGACATAACAAACAAATGCTATGTGTATCCTGGATGGGATCCTGGAGCAAACAAAACAAACATTAGGCAGAAACTATGGAAATCTGAATAAAGTATAAACTTTAGTTAATCGTAATGTACAAATATTGGCCCATTAATTATAACCATGTACTGTAATAATATGTTAGTAATATGTTAATTAGAGAGGAACCTGGACACGAGCCTACTAGAACTCTCTGAACCATCTTTGCAATAGTTCTTCAAATCTAAAACTATTCTAAAATAAAAGTTTATTTTAAAACATGCTGTAGAAGCTGGGTGTGGTGGTGCATTTCTATAATCCCAGTTACTTGCAAAGCTGAGGTAGGAGGATTGTGAGTTCAAGGAAAACCTGGGCAACACGGCAAGATCCTGGCTCAAAAAGAAAGAAATCAAATCAAATCAAATGTGTTTTAGGAAAACCTTTCACAGTAGCTATTCAATTCAGTTACATAAACATACATACAGTCCTTCCTTGGTATTTACGTGGGACTAATTCCATCCCCCTCCCCTACCATGGATACCAAAATCCAAGGATGGTCAAGTCCCTTATATAAAATGATGTAGTATCTGCATATAACCTACACATATCCTCCCATGTGCTTTAAATCATCTCTAAATTACTTATGATGCCTAATACAATGTAAGTGCTATATAAATAGTTGTTATGCTCTTATTACCCAAGGAATAATGAAAAGGAAAAAAGGCTGTACATGTTCAGAACAGACGCAATTTTTTTTTCTCAATATGTCTTGACCTATGGTTGATTGAATTCATAGGTGAAGAGTCAACTGCAAGCCAAGCGTGGTGGTGCACGCCTGTAATCCCAGCACTTTGGGAGGCTGAGACAGGAGAATCGCGAGTTCAAAGCCAGCCTCAGGAACGGCAAGGCACTAAGCAACTCAGTGAGACCCTGTCTCTACATAAAACACAAAATAGGGCTGAGGATGTGGCTCAGTGGTGGAGTGCCCAAGTTCAATCCCCAGTACCAAAAAAAAAAAGAGTAAACTGCATAGGTTAAGTATACACACATATATTTGTGATATTAATCACTATTTTTTGAGCACAATCTCCGTGGCATATTCTTTATATAAATCCTTGCAATAATCCTGCCAAGTAGATTCTGATTTTCTCATTTTTCAGCAAAGTTCCTATAAGTTGAGAAACTTATCCAGGATCATATCTTCTGCATCCAGGTTTGTCTGCCACCAAAGCCTAGGCCTATGTCACTATGACATGCTGTAAAAGGACGTGTCAATACACTGTCTCAGTCAGGATCCTACCAGGAAACCAGAAAACACACTAAATATTTAACTCTAGGAATATGATTGCAGGAAATTTATTACACTAAAGCTCAGAGAACTCAAACAAGACAGTCAGGCAATTCAGAGATGAGCAACTACAGGAAGCTGCTACCTCTGCAGGCCGGAGGCATCAGTGGTACCCAGGGAGGAGGGAGAGACATCCATCAGATGCTGGAGCCATAGGATCCAGAGTTAAAGGAGACATGGCTGCTGCCAGAGACCATGGCCAAGAGAAGGATAGAAAGAACTACTTCACACTCTCCCTCTCTCCCCCTCCAGGTGCTTTCTAATCTAACAGGGTGGTCACTGGCTGAAGGCAGCCAAGAACAGAAGGTGGCAGGTGTAGAGCCCAGGATCAGCACGTCTGCAGTATACTATAGACAGGGGAACCCCAGGAATGACCAATGACAAACAGGCCCAAGACCAGACCAGAGCATATACAGGACCTTACCTCCCACTTGGCACAGGCACCTCTTCTCTTCTCTTCCAGAGACAGCTTGACATCCTCAGGAACATTAGGTTTCAGTTCTTCAATAGCTTTCAAATACCTAACCATACTATTAGTATTAAAAATTTTCAGTGCTTCCTGAAAAATAAAGCACCAACATGAACATGTAAGCCTCCTTATACTGTCAAATTCCTGAGCAATTTTGGTAGGTTTTTAACAGATAGAACCAGAAGGGAATCTGATGACAATCCGAAGACTTATAAGAGACCTCTCTTTGTAAATTAAGGTAAATAATTTTTTTGTAGCTCTTGAATTCTATTGACAAGAACTAAAAATATTTATCATTCAAATGTAGTTAGGTGTTTGAAACCCAGACTTTTGCATTTCGTG
This sequence comes from Xerus rutilus, assembly GCA_028644305.1. Taxonomy (NCBI): domain Eukaryota; kingdom Metazoa; phylum Chordata; class Mammalia; order Rodentia; family Sciuridae; genus Xerus; species Xerus rutilus. Next base: position 33,912,864 of record CM053401.1, read on the forward strand.
AATCTTTTTGAAAAGAATTACAAAATATTTATTATGCAAATGTAGTTCCACACTTGATATCTTCATGATGTTCCAAATAAATTTTGCTGCTCCTTCAAAAATTAACTCAAAGACTTATTGGACAAAATAATGAGGCAAGGCCAGGTGTGGTGGTGCATGCTTATAATCCAGCAGCTCAGGAGGCTGAGGCAGGAGGATTGAGAGTTCAAAGCCAGCCTCAGCAAAGGCAAGGTGCTAAGCAACTCATTGAGACCCTGTCTCTAAATAAAACTACAAAATAGGGCTGGGGATGTGGCTTAGTGATCGAGTGTCCCTGAGTTCAATCCTTGGTGCTCCTCAAAAATAAATAAATAAAAAATAATGAGGCCATGACATTGTTTCCTCTAAAGTTTTAATGCACGGAGTAGACAACCTTACTTTACAAGTAATACAAGATGAAGAATATAACAGTATATAGGAGAGATTAACATTGCAGTAAGACAAAATTTATAGTAGGATTTATATGGCAAATATTTAATATCGAGCCTAAGTATTATCATGCTGCAAGAAGCCAATATTGCCTTGTCATCAGGTCAAAGTTTTGCCCAGGGCCAACCACAGGGGTAATCCTGCCCCAGTGAAGGAATGGCGTTGACAAGGATGGGGACAGCCTTGCCTGAAAGACACCTGCTCCTTTCCTGACACACTCTATGAGAGCAGAAACTGGCCTGCAGAACTAGTGAATGATAGACTAAAAAATGGGTTGAGATCTGTGAATAGGGCAGAAAACCCTCAGGAGAGAGAAGCTGGAAGAAATTCTGGAGTAGAAGGTAATTAGACAGGGTGGGAATTTGTTTACTCATTCACCACACTTTATTAAGAGCCTACTATAGCCATGGCACAACACTGACTCCAGGACCTTTCTCCAAGGCTTCTTTGAGCATTACTAGATTTAGGACCTGGGAAATACCCTAACTCCTAAATGCTAGCAGAAATCTCATTGCACCGTCAAGGGCAGTAGGAGCACCCACTGCCTGGGAATCCATGGAGTCCCAAGGATCTCAGGGCAATACCTGGCACAGGACAGATTTTTTTTTTTTTTTTGTCTTTTTAAAGTACATAGTTATTTTTCCTCCTATTAGTGTCAAACAGTATATACTATGTCTTGTGGATACATATTCCTGAAATAAGATCTCCCCGGGCACATAAATATATAAGCATTTTTTAAAAATTTTATGTACATGGCAGTAGAGCGTATTTGGACATATCATACGTACATGGCGTATACCTTCCCATTCTTGTGGTTGTACATGATGTGGAGTTACACTGGTCATATGAACATAGGAATGTTATGTCTGATTCATTCTACTGTCTTTCCTAGTCTCATCCCCCCCCCCTTCCCTTCATTCCCCTTTGTCTAATCCAATGAACTTCTAGTGTCACTGCCCCCCACCCCCTCCCCAGGCCTTATTGTGTGTTAGCATCCACATATCAGAGAGAACATTTGGCCTTTGGTTTTTTGGGACTGGCTTCACTTAGCATGCTAGTCTCCAGTTCCATCCATTTATCGACAAAGGACGAATGTTGTTTCTGGTAAGAGCAGGTATCCGCTTTACTAAATGCCAGAGGCAAAAAGGGGAAATCCCTGGCCTCAGATTCTGAAAAGAAGATGGTCAGGGAGAGGAAAATGGTATAAGAACTGACAGTTCCAACTCTTCTCCCTGGTAAACAAGAGGCATAGAAAATTCTTTTTTCTTCTCCCTTTGTTTGGTAGACCAGATCTGCCCTCCCACTTGGGAGGAAGGAAAGAAATCCTCACACTCCCTCTCCTCATACTCCAGTCCCTCTCTCATCTCTTCACAGTGTGGTTCTGTCTGGCTGAAGGCCAAGACCAGCACCTGCAGGAGTCAGCCCATCTGCAATTTTAGTGGAGGGGGGAACCACAGGAATGATTTATAAAACCACTGACTCGTAAGGTCAATTCAGCACTCTTAGTAACTTGGGAGTAAAAGCAGAGAAAAAAAAAAAAAAAAAAGACAGTAGGTGGTTGGCTGGTGGCTGGCCAAGTGCACAGAGTATAAGATCAAGCATGAGAGGGCTTTCAAGGCTGTGGAGAAAACAGTCTGAGAGCAGAATCCAGCATGGGTAGCAATATAGGAGGTCAAAATAAGGTTAAGGCCCAGAAGAGAGATAGATGGAGGGCATAAGAGAATGAAGAGAGGCTCCTGTTAGGGCACCTTTTCCAAAATAGAATGGGAGCAGTAGGACCGGGGTTACTGCCTTCATCTACCTTCATCTCCCCCACGATGCCAGCATCCAATTTTAAGTATTCGATATGTGTGTTCAATGCTGAATAAATGAATGAACAAAAGACCATGTATTTCCCCACCTCCCCCAGTGCGTCCTAAGGTAGGGACCTTGTTTTCTCTTGCACCCCGCAAACACCTCCTATAGCATTAAGAACAACAAGTTTCCGGTTTGGTTACATCTTTAGATGTCACCAATGCCTGCAAAATCTGGGGATAAAAAATCAAACTGGAAAAAGCAGGATTACGGAGTCTTTAACTTTTAGGTAAGTATATATCCATGAATAATTTCTAACAAAGCCTGTTAATAATATTAGTATTCTTTTACATTCACAGAATTTTAGTTGTGCAAAATACTTTCATATGCCTTATTTTCATTAAAAGCCTCCCAATGTGTCTAGAACTAAAATTATTATGGCCATTTTACAAATTAAAAAAAAAAACAAAGCCGGGCGCGGTGGCTCAAGCCTGTAATCCCAGCACTTAGGGAGGCTGAGACAGGAGAATCGCGAGTTCAAAGCCAGCCTCAGCAACGGCGAGGCGCTAAGCAACTCAGTGAGACCCTGTCTCTACATAAAACACAAAATAGGGCTGGAGATGTGGCACAGTGGTCGAGTGCCCCTGAGTTCAATCTCCAGTACCAAAAACAAAACAAAACAAAACAAAAAAACCCACAGAAATTAAAGTCTTGCTCAACATCAAAGTCAGCTGCACTCTTTACACTAGATCACCCGATACATATCAGGGACTCCTTGATAAAATTTGAATTAAAATATTCTTTACTTGAATGCTTATTTTTTTTTAAATATTTATTTTTTAGTTATAGGTGGACAGAATATCTTTATTTTATTTTTATGTGGTGCTGAGGATCGAACCCAGTGCCTCCCGCGTGCTAGGCGAGCACACTACCACTGTGCCATAACCCCAGCCCCATGAATGCTTATTTTTATTAGCCTCAGGAAAACAATGTGTAATACTGGGAAATTTTTTAAGTTACAGTAGCTTTGTTTTTTACAGGCAAGGGAATCTTGACTTCAAACGAGATAGGTAGCTAATGATCTAATGATAAATATCCTACTAGTGATGGTTGAGAAGATTCCTACCTTATATTTTGAAATGAGTCCACGGGGGCTTTGTCTTTGCCCAAGTAACTGTTCAGCCCTCATAATGTAAGATTCCAGTTCCATCTGGGACTCTTTCACCTTCTGCTTGACATCCAATTCTTGTGAAACATCAGTTGAGTTTTTCAACACTGCAATTAATTTTACCACAGTGATCTGTAAAGGCAAAAAACAAAAAATAAAAAAACAAAAAACATCAATAACATTTGACCCAACTTCTTGGTATATTTGTTAAGTTGATAAATATTTTCTTTGAGTAGCAATTTATATTTTCCCATAAAAAATGTCTAATTTTTTTATATTTCTACTTTGCAGTATGCTTTAAATTATAAAGAAATAAAATGCAAAAGTGATATTTTACAAAACATTTCCAAATTTTAGGGCCAGCCTGCCCTTCCTCCTACCCACAGACCACCTGGTTTTAAAGAATAAGTTCACTAATTAGGGAATATTAAAGAGAGACCTGGACTTTCTCATTTGCTTCTTGAATCTTTGCCTGAAGCCCAGTTGTGAGAACGTGCTGGAGAGATTCCTGGCTTGAAATATTTTGAACATCCATTTGTAAAGTATCTTCGGTTCTAGCCAGAAGCTCTTCATACATAGAGCCTCTGGCAATAAGATGCTATTAAAACAAATTGAAGAAAGCTTCAGATTGCATGTTACATATTAACCTTAACAATCACATCAAGAAAACTATAAAATATATAAAAGAACAGATAATCTGCAGAATCAAAAATTCAGTAAATATAATGAAAGATAATTAAATCTTACATGTAAATAAAGAATTACAAAATAAAATAATCAGAAACCACTTTTCAGCTCTCTGAAGTTAATAAAACTTAAAATTTTTCAATAACAACTCAAGGATGGTGTGGGTATAATGAAATAGAAATTATGTTGCATAATATCAACTATGAAAATGGTGATCTTATTGATCTTAGGGTAGTGGACAGAACAGAAGGATAAAGCAAAGTTCCTTTCTCTCTATCCCCTCCTTTAGCTGTCATTTAATCAAGCATTCAGACATTCGTTTTTTTAAGATATTTCTTTTATGTGCACTATATCCTAGAAACTGCACTAGGAGCTAGGCATGACACAGGTTCAAAACAAGAGCTATTTTTAAATCCTATGGATATTTTTCTATAAATATAAAACCATAAAGTATAAAAATGGAACTTTGCTTTAAAAACACAATTAGAGCTGGGAATGTGGCTCAGTGGTAGAATGCTTGCCTAACATGCATGAAGCCCTGGCTTTGATCCCCAGCACCATCATTAAAAAAAAAAAGTTTAAAATAAAAGCACAAATAAACTCCTGTTATCCACACTGTTCAGCAAGTTCATTTCTCACTTTAGAATATATTTAGATCAAATATTTTGATCCCGTAGAGATTTACTTAATTCTTTATTCACATAGTATATTTCAGTGTGATCATATTCTCACTGTTTATAAGAGGGATTATTGTTATTTGAAAATATTTTTAAAATATTTTTAAATGGGGCTGGGGTTGTGGCTCAGTGGTAGAGTGCTTGCCTAGCAAGTGTGAGGTACTGGGTTCAATCCTCAGCATCACATATAACTAAATGAATAAAAATAAAGGTCCCTCAGCTGGGCGTGATGGCGCAAGCCTGTAATCCCAGCACTTAGGGAGGCTGAGACAGGAAAATCGTAAGTTCAAAGCCAGCCTCAGCAACGGTGAGGCGCTAAGCAACTCAGTGAGACCCTGTCTCTACATAAAACACAAAATAGGGCTGGGAATGTGGCTCAGTGGTCAAGTGCCCCTGAGTTCAATCTCCAGGACCAAAAAAAAAAAAGTCCCTCAACATCTAAAAAATTTTTTTAAATAATAATAATTTTAAATATATAAAATTTAGATTTATTTTAAATATTTTATTTAATAGAATATTTTGTTTAAAATATTAAATATTTTATTTAAGTATTTATTTTAAATATTTAATTTCTACCTCTTTTCTTTCACTTGAATAAATTCCAGACAGACTAAATAAGTAAGAATAAAAAAATTAGAAAAGCACTGGCAGATGAAATAAGTTTTGTGGTTTTGGGTATTTTTTCGGTACTGGGGATTAAACCCCGGGGAGTTTCACCACTGACCACATCCTCAGCCCTTTTTATTTTTTTTATTTTGAGATAGAGTCTCGCTAAATTGCTGGCGCTGACCTTCAACTTGAAATCCTCCTGCCTATGCCTCCTGAGTCACTGGAATTATACACATGGGCCACCATGGGCAGCTGAAATAAGTTCTTTTAATTTTTATTTTTTATAAATATACAATCCTTTCAAAGCAACAAAAGCTATCACTCTTATGAACAATAAAACACAAAACGTTGAAATATACACTTTTCAGAAAAGTAGATTTAGAAAATAATATAAATGTTCTTTTACTCCAGGAACTACCTATCTTATCCCAGCTCATGACCTGCTCCATGAATTTTACAACTGAGCTAGAACTCAGTAAACCTCAATTATAACTTCTTTCCCAGGACAACTAAATAATACTGAAACACTCGTTTCATTGCTTTTCAATGACTCAAAATCTTGAGAATCAGGACAGAATGGAGTTCTGCCATCACTCATGCTTCCCACATCAAGTAAGGAAGGGAAAGCGGCTTGTTCAGTAGAGAACTGAGTATATGACCTCACATTCCTACTGCGCTGAGCAGTATGTAAGAATGATGCACTTATCTATTCATTGTCCTCCAATGTGAAAGAATACATATATATAATGTATTATAATGTAACATATATATAATATTATTTTTATACACACACACACACCAGGGATTGAACCTAGGGGCACTTAACCACTGAGACACATCCCCAGCCCTTTTTGAAAATAAAAAAAAACTTTTATTTTGATACAGGGCCTCCCTAAGTTGCTTAGGGCCTTACTAAATTGCTGAGGCTGGGTTTGAACTCGAAATCCTCCGGTCTCAGCCTCCTGAGTTGCTGAGATTACAGATGTGCACCACCACACTCGGAGCAAAAGAATATTTTCATCTCGTTTTATACCTGGAAAAATTAGTTGAAGAACCAACACTCAGAGATATTTCAAGCAAAATCAGAGATGATCCAGGGATTAAAATTCATGCATTGGGAGCTAGGGATATAGCTCAGTTGGTAGAGAGCTTGCCTTGCAAGGCCCTGGGTTCAATCCCCAGCACCACAAGATAAAAAAAAAAGAGCAAGAAAAAGAAAGAGAGAATTCATGCATTGCTTAAAAACCCAAAAAAGAAAAATAAAACTGTAGAATCATTATTATTTACTTTGAAACTTTTCATTTCACAAAAAAATGTAAGTCCATGTAAGCCTCCAACCATGAAAACACCCTCTTAATACTTTTACACTCATACCTGCAAAGATTTTTCTATGGCACTATCCACATCATCTTGATGTCTCAGAAGATCCAAAATGGACTTGGTTTCTGCCTCCCACATCTCCACTTGTCCAATCAGTTTCTCGACCTCTTCAGCCACTTTTAGTTGTCCTGTGGGTTCCTCATGTTCTTCTTCATGTTCTTCTATAGCCTACAATATTCAAATTTATCACTGAGAAAATGTCATTATAAATGCCTTATAAAACCACTTTCCACTTAAGAGTTATACCCCTCTCTGGAAGAGTGCTAATTCAAAGCATAGTCATGGGTCACTTAACAACAGGGACACATGCTGGGAAATGCAGTGGTGGGTGATGAACATCAGCGAGGGAACACACTTGCGCAAACCTAGGTGGTATAGCTACTACACACCTAGGCCTCTGGGTATGGCCACAGTCATGTATTTGGTCTGTCACTGGCTCAAATGTCACTTATTATGTAATATCTGACTGTATTTTAATGATATAAGGACTGGTTGGGACAATGGTAATAGCAGTTTATGGTAGTGTATACCACTTTCAAATGAAAGGGTTCTTTACCTATATTATTATAATTATAATATCATTCCTACTAAATGGTATTATCTCCCTTTTACAGATACGTTAAAGCTGAGAAAATCAGGTTTCAAAAACATGTTTCTAAAACTCCTATACAGGGCTAGGGTTGTAGCTAAGTGGCAGAGCACTTGCCTAGCACGTGTGAGGCATTGGGTTCGATCCTTAGCACCATATAAAAATAAAAGTATTGTTTCCATCTACAACTAAAAAAAACCCCATATGCAATTAAACACACCTATTATTAACAGTAATTGTGAAATGCCAGAGACTGAGAATCAAATTTTTTAACAATCAAATCTTTTTCCTATTTATATTCTCTCAGCATGCTGTAGGTTGATGTTATAGTTTTACAAGACAAATCCAATGCAAAGTTGATTTTAATCAGATTACATTTTAAATGCTCAGAAGACTATTGTGTTTTAAAGTATATTGCACAAAATCAGATCTTATCAGATCTTTTCAGATCTGATTAGGCTTCTTTTTTTTGTTTTATTTTGTTTTGTTTTTTACAGGGCTGGAGATCAAACTCATGACTTTCTACATTGCCAGGCCTGATCAGGCCTTTTCTTTTTTGGCGAGGGGGAGAGGCAAGGGAAAAGATAGGGGTTGAGCTTAGAGCCTTGTGCATGCTAAGGGCTATATCGCTGAACCACACCCCCAGTCCCTGATTAGGCATTCTCATGGTTGAAACCCCAATAATCCACCATAGCGACTGGCCTTAAAGCCAACTGAAATTCTTACGTAAAGCTGTATAAAGTTATTCTGCAGAAGGCACATTTCTGAAACCACAGGTATTACATCTTTCACATGTATGATTTGTAATGTATTTACTTGTTCCTTTTCCGTATTCTTACCTATAATCTGCAGTCCCCAGATTATCCACAAAACAGGGAAGATCAGTTAGGCTTTCCCTCCTCGTTTTATAGAAAGGAAGCAAGGTTACAAGGAGATCAGGGGCTACCCTGGAGTTAATCCACTTTTGAGTATTAGTCAGAAATAATCTAAAAAGATTTTCAACTCAGTTTTACACCACTCAGAAGGCATGTGTGGGGCTGGGTTGTGACTCAGTAGTAGAGCGCTCACTTAACACATGCGAGGCAATGGGTTCCATCCTCAGCACCACATAAAAATAAATAAATAAAATAAAGGTATTGTGTCCATCTCTAACTAAAAAATATTAAAAAAAAAAAAAGCCATGTGTGTTTTCTGCATGACTGTGGAACCCCACATGAAATAAGGGACCCACAGTCCTTGCATGCTAGCAACTGCTTCATGAAGGAAACAACCTACCCATTTTTCTAGAAAATGATCACATGGTAACTATTATCTAGTAATCCATACATTTACCACTCTTTCAACAATATGGCATTATCAAAAGAAAAACAGCAAAGTTAAACTATATCTGCAAAATGAAATAAACAAACTATAACCATGTTACCTTTATATTCTGATTATGATTTTCAGGAAGTTCTACTGACATATCTGTCGAAAAATCAACAGTTGATTTTTCTTCTTCTTTAGGTAACAGAATATTTCCAGAATTGTCAAGAATGGGCTGATCCTGTTTTTCTGAAAGTGGCAATTTCATTTCCTATAAAAGATTAATTTTGTGAAATTTAATGCACATACTTCTATTTGTATGCTGATATATACTATAAACAATAGGTGGGGTAATATATTCGAATATATCTTTAGAATTTATCAATCAGCAACAATGTTATGGAAGGAGAATTTCTCAAAAAAAAACCACTTAAAATAAATAAGGAAAAAAATGATTTAAACTAAAATAAGAAAAATAATAATTTAAATTAAAAATATTTATTGTAACTGCTTTTATGAGACACTGAGCTGAATATAAAGCAAGCCCAGGGTGTGTCCTCAAGGAACTTGAAATCTAACAGGTGATATAATGCTTACACTATTCTTTAATAGTAAATGAATTTCTGGGCTGGGATTGTAGCTCAGCGGTAGAGCGCTTGCCTCGCATGCGTGAGGCCCTGGGTTCGATCCTCAGCACCACATACAAAGCAATAAAATAAAGACATTGTGTTCATCTACAACTAAAAAAAAAAAAGTAAATGAATTTCAACTAGAAAGCTACATCTTAGAAATGGTTAAAGATAAAAGTTCTCTTAGGTATACACCCAAGAGAAATGAAAACAGGTGTCCACACAAGCATGTGCAAATGTTCACAGCTACACTACACTTTCCACTCACAAAGTGGAAAGAATTCAAATGTGCATCAACTGATGAGTGCATAAATAAAATGTGATATATCCACATAATAGACTGGTATTTGCCAATAAAAAGAAATGAAGTGCATATAGATATATCATGTTATAAAGTGATGTACCCCAAAAACACCATGCCAAGATACAAGCTTGTCACCAGAGACCATGCATCGTATGCTTTCATTTATGTGAAATGTCCACAATAGGTAAATCTAGAGAGAAACAAAGTAGTGTTGTGGGTACCAAGGGCTGGGAGGTTTAGCTGGCAGCATGCAGGAACTGCTAATGGGTGCAGGGTTTCCTTATGAAACTGATCATGGTGATGGCTGCACATCCCTGTGAACACACTTTAAATGAGTGAATCATATGATGTGTGAATTATATCTCAATAAAAAGCTTCCCCAAAAAGGAAAGAACTTACAAGTGGAGTTTTTGTAATAAACTTTCTCCATCTTTTATTCAGCCTTCTCAGTTCTTTAGAAATAGAGGATCCAACTTCATCGTTGCTGACTTCAATTAAGAAACTTCCCACTTCGTTTAAAGTGGTGTGCTCTACATTCCACTGGGCAAGTGTCTCAAAGGGAACCTGTAATAACATACACACCACATAAATATTCAATGGAACAACACTTGTCTTTCTATCATCTAAAATAAATCTTCACCAAGGCTCTTTGCAGAGACCAGGACTCTCCCCACAGGGAATTTACCCAGCCCTGTTGCTCCAGCTCTTGGTCTCTCATTGCTGTTTGGCAGGTACCAGACACCTGTTTTTACTCCTGGTCCTGGACCTTTAGGAAGCATCTGCTCTAATTTTCTAAGTGGTTGATGAACTTACAGAAAAGGTTACCAAACTTTTTTTTTAATGGAGCCCTTTATGTTTCAATGATTTTTTTTTTCACAGAATCTCTAAGCCAAGGAATTATCTAATAGTTCCCATTTTTAAGTTGTCAGACCCAACAACTTAGAAGCAGCATGGTGTCCAAGAGGTAGATGCTGCTATATCTCCCTCAAAATGGAAAGTAAGATCTCTTTAGCAGCCAAGGGCATCTCAGCAGAGTTTGGGAATTTGAAGCTTATGGGTGCTATTTTTCTCAGAGTTACATATATTTTAATGGAGGACCTTTAAAGACAGAGGAACTGTTAGAAGCCAAGGATCTGAACTTCTAGTACCAATGTGGGTGACAAGTGGTCACAAGTCCCTACAGTGCTCTTTTTTTGCAATGATATACTTAATACAAATTTCACTTCCAAACAAACAACGTATTTCCCATTAAGTAATTTCAGTTTCCAATTGGAAAATGTTTAATCTGAATGGCTATCTAGTTCCATTTACAGCAGAGGAGAACAAATTAAAGAAAGAAAAACTACCTCAGATAGTCATAAAGCAAATTATTACATGATTAGCAAATGAAAGTAATAAAGAATTACATTCACATTTCTTCCATATCTCTCCACATCAGGCTTTTGATTGTTCTCCTCTAGAAACCTGGGAAGGTTTTAGAGGTAAAGGTTTCAACCAGATTGAAAAGTACAACTTAAAAACAACAGTTTATTTTAAATATGTCTATAAGCCATGTGGTACTGTAAACATTTTATTCCTTACATAAAAGCTTGGTAATATCTCCCAAAAGCATACCATGTATATAAACTATACCCTAATAAAGCTGTGCATTTGTGAGCACATGTGCATAAAACCTATAATGTGGATAAAGCAGTCTTTTGATCAATATATTAGGAATAAACTAAACTCTTTCCAGGACCTTAGAGAATTTTCCAAAAAGTGAAAAAGAAATGTTTACTCTTCTCTAGATTCTCATCATTGGATTAAAAACAAGAGTCTCTAAACAAAACTTTAAAAGTAAAGAAGATGTCATTAGACTGCAAATACCTCTTTAACTTGCTTCTTTGTCTCCTCAAATCCAGCTTTCAGTATGCAAAGGTTCTCTTCATAAGTAGCCCAACAGGCCAGGACTTTTTCTAGAGTGGACTTCACATTATATATATTTTTTCTGTACATAGAAATATTACTTTCCATCATCATATATTGTTCATTAATATTCTCATGTTTTCCAGCTACAACGTCACCAAAACAAGAAAGTAATCTTAGAAAACAGCATTTTGTTAATAATATTCTTCAGAAAACTATTCACACATCAATTGAGAGTATTGTTCGCCAACAATATTAAAAGTGAAAACAAGAATTTTCCAAGGAAATCATGCATGTAAAACTAATTTCCAACACATTAAAAGAATAAAGAAAGCAAATATAAAATGTCATTTTTAAGCAGTGGTCATTTCATCAAAAAGTAACTGAACTACTTTACCTAAATTTTTATAAATTTCTTCACATTTTTGAAAAGGAATATCAAGTTGAGCTAGGAACTCTTTTTCTTCAATAAATTTCTGGGGGGAAAAGGAAAAAAAATGTTGACAGTTTTCACTTTTCAAAGTTTGCCAAGAAATTGATAATGTGATATATGGAATGTTGATAAAGCACATAGTTGTTAAAATTTCAATAGTACTTTAATACTACATATTCCAATAGAAGATGAAGGGCAGTTCATGAAGAAGGACAAGTGAGATCTAGGAGACCTAAGTATGACCTGTAAGTATGACAGTATGACCGCTGAGGACATTTATCTTAAGTGGGGTGATACGTTCTACAATGGTTTTTCCTCCTGTGGGAAAAGGCAAGTTAATTATTTACAGCAATTCCAAAACCTCCCACTTCTAATATTTTATTAATATTGCATAATTGCATTGGTTGCTCTTATTTCATGTTCTATTAATATATTATATATATTAGATTATTAGATATATTAGCTTTTATTACAGATATATTCTCATCCATCACACAAGAAACATCTGAGAGATGACCATTAATTAAATTCTGCCTTGGAAAAATACTGAGTATTAATTGTATACTTATTATGTGCCAGTGAGGTATTATGATTATTTAAACAGAAAAATGAAAATTCAAAGAAGGTTTAAAAAAGGACAATATTAAAAATCTAGTCTAATTTAGAATGATGCTTCTTGTTTGGGAACAAAGCTTTTCAATTATAAATTGCAATCAATTTATCGAGTACTTCAATTTTTGTGTTGAAATTTATAATCTTGGATTTTGCTTTTTCCCCTGCCTCATTTCCAAAAATGAAAACAGAAAGAAGGATAAGAAAAGTAGAGGTGATGGTTCTTTGATGCTTCAGGAACAGACTAATATTGAAATCACTTGAAACATTAAAATTGGAAGAGAAAAGCTAAAGTCATAGAAAAGTATCCCAAAACAAAACTGAAAATGTATTGTTTTTTCTACTATTAGAACTTGAAAAGCTAAGACTAAAATATTTTTTTAAAAATTTAATTGTTGAAAGAAATCATGAATTGGGGAAGAAAAAACACAAAACAAAATTTCAAGTCAATGAATGAAGGAGCTTTAAGTGGAAAAAAACACTGAAACCTGGTAGATTAATTGTCCTGCTTAACTCAATCTTGTAAATGATGCTGTTTTCTGTCTCTTACCCTCTGCCATGCCTGTTATTTGACTACCAGCAATTCTTTTCTCCAGGCAATATGGAAGCTTACATGAGCAACCAACAGAAACTATCCCAAATCTTTAGAGTTAATGGGAAATTAATCCAATGAAAAATGCAAACTCAGCACCTAGCCGTGGAAAACAGTTGCTCAAAACAGAATAAAGGAGCTTACATGCCAATCTTCCAGCAATAATTCCACAGATTCTTTCTTCCCAAATTTTATGTTCCAAACATCCAATTTTAGTTTCACTTCATTTAGCAAACCAAGAACTAAGCACTTGTAGTAGTGAAATTCTAGAAGTAGAATGAAATTCTTCCCTAAAATGTTGTTCACTCTGAAAAACATTGCACGTTTTAGAAGTTAATATAACTGACAAAATGTGAGAAACCTGTTTGGCATTTTAAAAAACAGTGAGGCTTTAACCTTCTTTTATAAACACATGGAACTCACATGTATTCTAAAGTTGTCTCTTTTTTTTAACGTAAGACAAATATTATAGCAAGAAATGAAACCACCCTTTCAGAGGTCAAAACACCTAATAGAACATTTTCTGAAGAAATTATTACCCATTGAGAAATCCTATAATGAAATGTTGATCAATAAAATATCTTACTAAATTTGAAAACATCTGTGTAATTTAATACTACTGCAATTGAAAAGCTTACATATTAGCCGAGGGCGGTGGCTCAAGCCTGTAATCTCAGCACTTAGGGAGGCTGAGACAGGAGAATCGCGAGTTCAAAGCCAGCCTTAGCAATAGCGAGGCGCTAAGCAAGTAACTCAGTGAGACCCTGTCTCTACATAAAACACAAAATAGGGCTGAGGATGTGGCTCAGTGGTTGAGTGCTCCTGAGTTCAATCCCCAGTACCAAAAAAAAAACCTTACATATTAAAACAGTTTTCATTACCAAGGCTAACACCTTCTCGTTCTAAAAAGTTGCTTATGAAAAATAAGAAAAGAGAAGATAATATAGACAACCAGTCATTAAATAATCTCCATATCAACACAGTTGTACAGTTCATAAAGTGCTTTCTGATATTTCTTCCTTTGATCCATATCCTTATGAGACATGAACAGGGTGATTATCGTTATCCTGTATTTATAAACCAGAAAGCAAGTTCAAAGAAACAGAGCTTGGGCTGGGGCTGTAGCTCAGTGGTAGAGCACTTGCCTCGAACGTGTGAGGCACTGGGTTCGATCCTCAGCACCACACACAAAATACATAAACAAATAAAATAAAGGTTTAAAAAAAATCTAAAAAAAAAAAACAGAGCTTACACCAGAGTATTCTACCATTCAATCAAAAGGAAGTTAGCATGATATAATGTGACTCTTACAAAAAATTGAAGGCACTGTTATCGAAATTTAAAGAGAACACTTGTAAAAATTAGCTAAAAATCTACATTCCTGTGTTCCCATGGCATCATGCTACAGAGTCCATGGGTCCATGTGAACAGTACCAGCGGTTATGCAATGGTAGTGCTACAGACCGTCTCTTCATCTCCTCCAGGATGGTAGGGGGCACCAATGGCAAATGTTCTTCGTCTCTATTTTCAAAAGCCATGAGAATACGCGAATGGTAGTCAAACCTCTCCATCAGACTCTGAAAAGAAATTTAGCATGCCATAAACTAGACTTCCTGCCGAACTCTGCAATGGGTGTGTTCATCTCACTCACAATATGTCTTTTTTCAAAAAGGTCAAAAGCCCCTTTCTTTTTAACTAAGACTTTATGAGTAAATATTTTAACATAAAAGTTCTAAACTGGAATATTCTACAAGAGAAGCAGATTGCCATTTCTTTGATAAAACCATTATTAATTTTTTTTCTTGTCCGGTGTATTGTCTATTCCTTTGGGGACTCAAATGCAATTATAAATCTCACTGATCAAATTTCATGCCATTTTAGTGAGAACTTAATCTTCCTCATTTTAAACCAGTCTTCCTCTGTCCCCAGCCTTTCCCCCCACCGTCCTCAGATCCTACATTTGCTTTAGAACTCCTTCTAGTGCATTCTTATTGAACAAGCACAATGGTCATGAACATGAAAGCATCTTCTGGATCCTCAAATACCAGGGAATCACTCTACACTGCGCTCAATCACTCATTGCATTGGCTTCTGTTCTTTCTAGGACAAAATCTCCCTCAAGAGCAGAACCTAACACAGTGCTGATTTTTCTGCATCTCTTTTGCTTTTCCCACCTTAAATAAAGTCATTTTCTCTTCTGTCTGAATCGTGGCTTCGGAGTAATTCTGGGAGGTCGGTAACTCCTCCTCCATGAGCTCCTGGACCTCCTGAAGCCAGGCTTCAATTTCACAGAGGGGCCAGGGTAAGGCATCATTCAGGCTTGTTTTCCACACATTAATCTGAAAATAAAGGAAGATGTCCTTCAGCAGAACTTTTCTAATGTATTTCTTTACATAGAGTATGTTTAATTCTTCAAAGTGCCTCTGAAAGCCAAGACTGATAAATGTGATCCCTTAGTCAAGACAATCTTTATCAATGGGTAAACTCCTTAGTTCTAAATGTCATTTAGCTACTTGCTGATCAGGAATATAGTGCCTTCAAAGCTGTAGGAAAAGAAGGTACAATAAAGAAAAAGATTTAGATACATTTATATTGTGTTACAGGGGGGAATACTAAAATACTAAAAGCCCCCCTCTAAGCAGGCATGGTCATAATCAAGGACTATCTTTGAAATGTTGTATGGCCTTGTGTTCTCTAACATTACAACCACACTTCCCAAAATTTATAGATGATTTTTCTCCCTAGCCCCAGCCACATGTTCACACTAGAAATCTCTACATATCTCCTGATATCTGCCCTTTGCCACACCCTTCACAATCCAGGCACACCTCTTCCTTCCTCAGCCTTCCCGCCACTCCCTACATGCACGCATGAGTCACACAAACCCTGACAGCTTGTTTCTCTAAACATGCAAAGCGGTGGCTTTCTCTATCCTTTCTGCCTGAGTTTCCTTCCCTTCTAAGTACTGTCAAACCCACTCACTCACACTGTCACTTATTCACTCATCAGCAAGCACTTACACACAACTCATTAGGAAAGCGTTGGGTATAAAACTAAAGAAGGCTTCTAGGATAGAGAGGGGACATGTGGTAGCCACACCTTATGGAGTGCTGGGCAGCAGTCAGGAGCAAATCAGATGCCTCTATGGTGACCTGGGGGGACCTTAAAATACAATGTACTCAAAAATAAAAAAAATTATGTACAATCTCAGTTTACAGAATTTAAAAATACATGTTTATATAAAATCAATGTGTATTTTGTGAAAACATCGAAAACAAAATGATATACATTAAACACCTCAAAATGATGACCTAAGGAGAAACAGGAATGGAAAAGAAAGTGTGGGTATAAAAGGAAATAAACACATAATAAAACACACAAAAACAAGAGCAGGGCTTTTCCCAGACATGGAAGAGTGGAGTTGAACACAACCCCCTGCATCACATCAGAGTCAATCAGACAAATAAAAGCCACAGTTCCATCATGGGAAGCAGATAGGTACATGGTTACAATGAACAGTGGCAGGTGAGGTGACAGAGCCAGCTAAAGGAGTTGGGGATGGGGGGTGTGGAAGAATAATTAATGACCTGAATTTTTTTTTCCCCAATAGTACTGAGAATCAAACCCACAGCCTTGTACATCCTAAGCAAGCACTCCACCACTGAGCTATACTATAGCCCATGATCACTGAAATTCTTGAGCACAATAAAAATCCATCTCCAAGGCCATCTTCTTTCCTAATTGTGGCTTTTTATCCATATCATTCATTTATTGCTTTTCAGTGGTATTCTCCTCCCAAAGACACCACTCTGAAGATCAAGTACAAATCAAAATTTGTTTCACTCAGAGTAACTTCCTCTGATGAAAGTGTGAGGCTTATGTCTGTATTTTCTCTTTCTGTGATCTAGTTCTACTGAATGAATCAATGCTATTCTTAGAGTTAAGTTGTTTTTACTTAGAGGGAAAAGTAGACAAAATCTGCATATTACATGCCATTCACTTTACTATTAATTCATTCAAAAACATTTACTGGGTGTTCATTGGACACAAAACAAATATGTACGACTTTAAACCAACTACTCAGGTATACAAAATAAAAACAGCTAGGGGTATAGTTCAATGGTAGAGTGCTTATCTAGCATGCACAAGGCCCTAAGTTCCATCTCTAATGGGGTAAGGGGGAGTTAGGCTCCTCCACTAAGGCAGCATACAATGAAAGCACAAAATATTACAGGATTTTTCACTTTGCCTTTTTAAAAATTTTTTGCCTTATAAGTTTATTGTCTCAAAAAGTATATAGCAAAGGTAATTCTACAATTTTGAATCACTAAGCATAGGCCATTAAGTCTCCAGTTGGAAACCAAGAGTCAAAATTTTAATATAAGCAAATCAACTTTTCTTTTTTCTATGCTAGGGATGGAAATTAGGGCCTCACATACACTAGGCAAAGGCTGTACCACTGAGCTACATCCACAGCCCCAGTATGTGTTTCTATTATATCTAATTATTGCTGCATTTCCAAGAAATAAAACAAACTAGAAAATTGATACATCTTTGAGTTAGAGGTTAAGAAGGATAGGTCTAATTCAACTATAATTCTCTATATAACTAAAAGAAAGCTTCATATATATATACATATATACATATTTTTTTTTAAATGAAACCAAACTTGTGCTTTTCACTCAGGTCACACTCAAAATATTTATACAGTAATCAAAAGAAGAAAAACAGGCAATGTTTACCTTTCATTCCTTTCCTTTCTCACTTAATAAAGAAAACAGGTTCCACACTTCCTTTCTCAGACAATTACTTCTGAATTTGGTTGAAAATTTACATAAGATCTTATCAGGTCAAAAAGAAAATAACTTTTTTTTTTTCTAGAGCAGGCTTGAAATGAAACCATTACTGGCCTGAGGTTGTGGCTCAGTGTTAGAATGCTTGCCTAGCATTTGTGAGGCACTGGGTTCGATTCTCAGCACCACATATAAGTAAAATAAAGGTCCACTGACAACTAAAAATATATATGTACATATATAAATATATAATATATGTTTAAATATAAAATATATATACATATATATTTTTTAAAGATGAAACCATTACTAGGAAGCTTTAAGATAACCCTGTTCTCAAACTACTAAATCAAAAACTGGATGATACTTAGTTTTAGACACCCAATGACTTCAAAATCAGAATGTCTCATTTTGCCACACTGAGAAAATGAACTGCAGTCTACTTGAATAAGAAAAAAATTCTTGAATACTATCAAGTTGTAGCACTTAATCTTGCAAAATAATTCTTTTTGTGATTTTGCTCATTATTGCAGATATTTTGTCCAAATCATATTCTGGGAACTTAGGCCAGGTCTCTGTGTCCTGGAACAGGCTGAACTATACAGACACTCTCTTTTTCATTGACTTTTATTAAGGACCTGTCACGGGCAGCTCTTGTCCTTTCACAAGAGTCAAGTTCGAAGTTGAAATCAGCAGGTGCAGACAGTGCAATAAGCCTGCCTCTTGGTGGTAGGATTCCTGGAAGTGCACTCCTTTCTCAAAATCAGAAAGGATGGCTCTTTTAAGCCATGAGACAACTATTTAACTCAACATGTGGTGTGGAAAACATATTCAGAAAATGGGCTGACCCTTCTGACAGCTAAGCAGAGATGAGCAAACATCTTCTGTTCAAAGCCAGAGAAACTGGCTTTGACTTTGTGGGCCATACAGTCTTTCGGTAAATTCATTAAAAATTATTTCATTATCCATTTAAAATAAGTGGATTTTATGATATGTACATTATACCTCAATAAAGTTGTTTTTTAAAAATGAAGGCAAAATGAAGACATTTAGAGATCAAAGAAAACTAGGCAAATTTGTCACTACACTATAAGATTAAGTTAAAGGAGGTTTTAGACAGAAGGAAAATGGCCTCAATGGAAACCAAAATCTGTAGGAGGAATTAGAAATGGTAATTATCAAGATAAATATGAAAGATTAATTCCTCTTAAAATAATATTCTTTAAAATATATGGTTGTTTAAGGCAAGGAAATTTTAATGCAGCATTGGGGGCTTAAAATATATGTTTATCATCAGGATTGATTTTTGTATTAGAAATTAAAAGCCAATTTAATAAAATCCTAAAGGTTTTTATAAAAAAATATATATGTTTATGCCACATATATGATATACATGTCACATATGCATTTATATATAGAACAACTAACTACAGGATAAAGAATGGAAGATAAGTGAATCGGTTTGATGGCAAGAATTTTATGTGTTGAAAGAAATTGTACAATAACTAAGGAATTGTACAACTCTGAGCAGACTGCAAAAACTGTGGAATATATAATGTCATTCCTAGAACAACCACAAAAAACATAATGGAAAGAGGTAGAATAAAGAAGTCATGGGCAAATTAAAATGGAATTCAACAACAACAACAATAACCCTAACAATTCAAAAGAAGACAGGAGGAAGAAATGGAGATACAAATGGAATAAACAAAACAAAAAGTAAAATAGTGTACCAAACTTGAACTGTATCAACAATTACATTAAGTGTAAATGGGCTAAGCACTCCAATTAAAAGGCAGGTTTTCAGAGAGGGTAAGAAAGTGAGATCCAATTCTGTGGATCTTTAAGAGATGCCTTGTGGCTGGGCTATAATTTAGTTGGTAAAGTGCTTGCCTCACATGGACAAGGCCCTGGGTTCAATCCCCAGCACCACAAAAAAAAAAAAAAAGAGAGAGAGATGCTGTGTATATATAAAAATTCAAAAAGGTTAAAAGTATGTGAAGGGAGCCAGGTGCAGTGGCGCACGCCTGTAATCCCAGAACTTTGGGAGGCTGAGACAGGAGAATCGTGAGCTCAAAGCCAGCCTCAGCAACAGCAAGGTGCTAAGCAACTCAGTGAGACCCTGTTTGTACATAAAACACAAAAAAGGGGTGGGGATGTGGCTCAGTGGTTGAGTACCCCTGAGTTCAATCCTCGGTACCAAAAAAAATACATGAGGGCTGGGATTGTGGCTCAGTGGTAGAGTGCTCGCCTCGCATGCGTGAGGCACTGGGTTCGATCCTCAGCACCACATAAAATAAATAAAAATAAAGATATTGTGTCCATCTACAACTAAAAAATATATTTTAAAAAATACATGAAGGAAAAAGATGTGCCATATAAATAGCATCAGAAGACTAGAATGACCCCATTCATATTAGAAAAAATAGACTGCAAAAAAAAAACAACAAAAAAACCCAGTATTACTAAAGATAATCGGGGTATTTCATAATGGTAAAAGTATCAATTCATTGGAAAGACACTACAATCATAAATGTGCATATATCTAACAAAGTTTTTAAATGAATGAAACAAAATTGGACAGAATTAAAAAGAGATTTCTAGGGGCTGCAGTTGTGTCTCCGTGGTAGCACACTTGCCTAGATGTGTGAGGCACTGGATTCAATCCTCAGCACCACATAAAAATAAAGATATTGTGTCCTTCTACAGCCAAAAAAATTTCTTTAAAAAGAGATTTCTACAAATTTTAATACCTCCTGGCAGTTAGCAGAACAACTGGACAAATTGCCAGTCTGAATGACACTAGTAACCACCTGATCTTAATTGATATTTATAGACTTACATGTAATAATTGCAGAATACACTTTCTTTTCAAATGCACATACACCATAAGCAGGGCCAGAAATCAAGTCTGAATACATTTACAAGGATGAAAATCATACAGACCAATTCAGACTTAACACACATATATCCATCTTTATACATGCTTTCTGGGTTTGTCTCTAACCCTTTCAAGCATCTGTTGATATTGACACATGATGGTGGAGAAGGAGCTGCAGGTCAACCAAATCATCTACTGTGGCAAAATAGGTATAATTTACCATGGCAAACCAAGAATAGCTGGAAATGATAATATTGGATAAGTTTGCATTTAAGCACAATGCCACAAAATCTTATTTATTTATTTATTTTTAAATGCTTTTTTAGTTGCAGATGGACACAATATCTTTATTTATTTATTTTATGTGGTGCTGTGAATCAAACCCAGTGCCTCACACATGCGAGGCAAGCGCTCTACCACTGAGCCACAACCCCAGCCCCACAAAATCTTATTTAAATCCAACTACTCTCCAAAGGATGCTATGGAAAAAACATAATATTATCCCATTTTTCTAATGAAGCATCTATCCTGTATTTTACAGAATTCTTCATGAAAGTCTACAATAAAGCCTTCATCCAACAAAACAAAATGCCCCATGAAAATGTTCTTCAAACCAACATAACACAATCACCTTATGGTTGAGGCCATCCCAGGCTTCTCTCAACTGTAATTCATGCTTATTCAGCTCCTGCAGATCCCTTTTTAATGACAGGACTTCCAGGAAGGGTACTTTTTCTTCATTGAATAACTCCATATAGGACATCAGGCTCTATAATTAGAAGAATATTTGAAATTTGTAACATTTAATTCAAATTATAAAATGCAATATACTCTTAAGGTCTACACCTAACGTTTATATTTAAATTTTGTCTTAGATAAAGGTAAAATCTCTGACCCCAGTAGCCTCTCTCTGATCTGATTTCTTTCTTCAGTGCATCCTGATAATTTGGGTACCAGCAAAATGACATGCGTCTTGACTGGTGACCTGAATGGGCAATGTTGGATGCCTGCTAGAACAGAGCACCCTGTTCTAGAGGACAGATCATGATGCCACATGCAAGGTTTGTCCTCCCAAATATGGGTTCACAACAAAATAAGAACAAGTACATGTGAGAATTATATCACAGCAGTTGTCATGCATAAATGATTTTCAAAGTTTTTATGATTAATTGAACCTGAGCTAATACTTCCTAATTTATTTTATGCAGACCAAAAAAACCCTTTCTCCCTGCCACCCCAAATTAATTAACAAAGCTTTTCTTGGTTCGCATTTGTGTGAAATGTCAATGTTTATATCAGTTCTGTCAGTCACAGTGGCACACCCCTGTAATCCCAGTAACTCAGGAGGCTGAGGCAAGAGGATCACAAGTTCGGCCAACATGGGCAAGTTAGCGAGATCCTGTCTCAAAATAAGAAAATAAAAAGGGCTGGAGGTGTATGTAGTTCAGTGGTAGAGTACTCCTGTGTTTAATTTCCAGCACTGAAAGAAAAAAAGTTTATCAATTCCATAAATATTATTTATATAATTACTGGTTATTTCTAGTTAAATTTTATATGAGATGGGCCTGGTGGCATATTCTTATAATTCAGCTGCTCAGGAGGCTGAGATGAGAGGATTGTTTGAGCCTAGGAGTTCAACATAGTGAAATCCGACCTCAAAAAAAAAATAATTATGCATAAACCAAGAGATAATTTATTTATTTAACTTATTTCTGATAATTATTTACTTTGTAAAGTATTTTATTTAGGAAACATGAATCTATTGCACATTCCTAAATCAAAGACATGTGCCTGAACGATGCACTTCCATTGAATGTTGAGCATCTGGTCAACAAAAAGAATCTCAGACCAGAGCTAAGGAGCACAAGAGTTCTACACTGTTCCAACAAAAGGAAGACAAAAAAGTCTTGTCTCTTCCTTCCCCAATGGCTCCAAATGAAAATGATGCCATGGCCTGCAAGTCACACACACGTTGAGAATTAGAGTTGGAAAGGCTAGATTCACCTGACTCCCCCACCTCACAGATAGGACAGTGAAAGCCCCTAACAGCTGTGAGGGCACATGGATAGCATCCCAGCTTGTTCAGAACAGAGAGATGTTAGGAAACAGAACTGCAAAAACATGGGGTGGTAAGAAACAGGACTGAGACACCTTCACTTTGGCTCCTTCAAGATTCTACAGCCACTTACCCTGGAATAGCAACAGGATATAAAAAGAACGAGAAGTTTAAGGCTAAACTCTAATCAAATCCCACCTCTAAGGGCTGGGCATGGTATCGCACACCTATAATCCCAGTAGTTTGGGAGGCTAAGGCAGGAGGATTGCAAATTCAAAGCCAGCCTCAGTAAAAGCAAGGCGCTAAGCAACTCAGTGAGACTCTGTTTCTAAATAAAATACAAAATAGGGCTGGGGATGTAGATCGATGGCCAAGTGATTCAATCCCCAGTACCAAAACAAAAAAACTCCCACCCCTACCCTTCAGCAGCTATGTAACCTTAGATAAGTCATTGACTCTCTCTCAATCTTATTATCTTTATCTGTCAAACTGAAATAATGATACCCAACTCAGCAAGATGTCTTAACCTGTAAAATACTTATCAGCTAGGTGCCTGGTACATAGCAAACGTTCAATATATGGTGGTGATGGAAGTTAGGGCTGGGGATGTAGCCCAGTGGCAGAGCACCGTAGCATGCACGAGGCCCTAGATTCACTCCCCAGCACCAAAAAGAAATAATGATAATAGTTGTCAGTATTTCCCAAAGGACTCCTTGGTTGAGGCTCTGTATTGTATTTCTGGGATGTCCCATGGCTCATTTCCTGATTTTTCCTTTCATTCAATATTAATAATAAAAAAGCATGTTCTGCTATAAACCAGGGATTGGAGAACTTTCACTGCAAGGGGCAAGACAGTAAAGCTGGCTTTATGGGCCATATGGTCTCTTTTGCAGCTACTCAACTCGTGTTGTCGTGTGAAAATACCTACAGACAATGGGCATGGCTCTGTTCCAATATCGTTTTATTTATAAAAACAGATGTCAAGGTTCGTGGGCCATAGTTTGCCAGCCTGTGCTGTAGAAACTTGCTGTGCAAAGTATTCCAAGGACCAAGGTCTCAACAGCAGCAGGGACCTTGCTGGAAATGCAAAATTCCTGCCCTGGAACTACTGAATCTCAAAATGCATTTTAACAAGATTACACAGTGATTCATATGCACATTAAAGTTTCAGAAGCACTATCCTATTATTCAGTCCTAAAGCCTGGAGTTGACTTAATATTTAAATATCTAACTCAGAAAGAGTTTTCTAAAAAGGTACCTACTACTCTTCCCTAAGAGAGTAAACCACAAATAATTATTTAAAGTCACACTTACCTGATACTTTTTCAAGTAGGTCTTGCCTTCTGACTCCTTCAGTGCCTCTTGAAGCTTCTTCTCTTGCAGAGTTAGCCAGGCCATAGCATCTTTCACCTTGTTCTGTAATTCACACACACACACATCAACTCTACCTTAAATAGACCTGATGACTTTTTTTTTTAACAATAAAATTAACAACTTGAAACATCAGTGAAATAATGTCATCATTACATGCCAATGACTCATTGTGCCAAAGAATAATTTTGCTTATTCATATAACACCTTAAATTTTAAAATAGATTGAAACTAACATCTAAACATCACAGTGTACTTCTTTCTTAATTAAAAAAAAAAAAAAAAAGGAAGCAAGCAATGCCCCCTCTGTTTTTGGCCTATTCATTTCCATTATTCTTCAATTTCAGAGAACATTATTTTAAATCACTGCTTTATACTAGGCATTTTCGAAGAATGCTTTCCAATTAATCTAAATAAGGAAGGATTCAAGAGATCTTCACTCCCTGAGAAAAACACTGGCATCAAAAACATCTTGAAAGTTTGAAAGGTCCTAAAATAACACTAATAAGGTTTTGATTGTGCTATCACATGGAAGTGAGCAACGATTTCTTGCTTAGGTGATAGCTTGCTTACATTTGGAAGCAGACTTTAATGCAAGAGGGTAAATGAGAAGTCCCACCTTATGTCTAATCTTTTTTTTTTAACCTTCATTTGAGTTTTTTCTAGTAGGCAAAGTGTTTCTAATATTTTATTTGCATTCAATTTCATGGACAGTTGAATTTTTCATTTTATTTTTAAATATGAAAATTAATTAGGAAAGA
>CM053401.1:33938377-33953341 GCA_028644305.1 Xerus rutilus
CGGTGGCTCAAGCCTGTAATCCCAGCACTTAGGGAGGCTGAGACAGGAGAATCGCAAGTTCAAAGCCAGCCTCAGCAATGGCGAGGCGCTAAGCAACTCAGTGAGACCCTGTCTCTACATAAAACACAAAATAGGGCTGGGGATGTGGCTCAGTGGTCAAGTGCCCCTGAGTTCAATCCCCAGTACCAAAAAAAAAAAAGAAAAGAAAGCTAAATGTATTCAACAAAAGGATAGCTTTTTCTAATAACACAGGTTTAAAAAAAAAAACACATCTGGTAATAGTGAAAATATGAGAAACTGAATTTGTTTTTTCAAGTACTAGAACCAAACCCAAGATTTTAAGCATGTTATGCAACCACTATCTACCACTGAGCTACATCTGTAGTCTCTTTTTAAATTTTGAGATAAGGTCTCACTAAGTTGTCCGGGCTGGCTTGGAACTTATGATCCTCTTGCCTCATCCTCCAGAGTAGCTGGCATTATAGGCAGTGCCACTACACCCAGCTATGAGAAATTGGATATTCATATTGCTAGTAAGCACACCAAATGGTTCAAACTTTTTGGAGGGCAATATGATTAATATTTATCCAAAACTTAAAAAGATAAATCCACAAACATTGAAGTATTTAATATATTTTTATCAAAAATTGACAAAATAACCATATAATCAATAGTAATATAAGAGCTAAGTGCATGGCACATGCCTGTAATTCCTGTACTTTGAAGACTGAGGCAGGAGAATCCCTTCAGCCCAGGAATTTGATCCCAGTCTGGGCAACACAGCAAGATCCAATCTCAAAAATAAAATAATTATAATTATTATAATTATAGATGTGACCAACAAAATTAACAAACTTCATCTGAATTGGCATTGAGCTGATAGGCTCTGTAATTAAAATGGCAGAACCAATATTCTATTAGGGTGAAAATTAAAATTGACCATGCTAAGCCATAAAGTAAGCCTTGGCTTTTTTTTTTTTTTTTTCTTTTTTTTTTGCAGAAGAGGATAGGGGAGTACAGGGAATTTAACCCAGGGGAGCTTTACCACTGAACTGCATCTCCAGCCCTTTTTATTTTGAGAAAGAATCCCTCACCAAGTTCCTTAAATTCTCCCTAAATTGCCACGGCTGGCCTTGAACTTGCTTGACATCCTTCTGCCTCAGCCTCCCGAGTCACAGGGATTCGAGGCATGGCCCCCATACCCAGCTAAACCTTGGCAATTTTGTAAGACTAAAATCATTCAGATGATATTCTCTGACCACACTAAAATTTTAGTTCGTAATGAAGATGAAACAGACAAAAACCATCAAATACTTGTCAATTGAGCAATCGATTTTTATATAGGTATGGGCCAAATGAGAAATCAGAATATATTCTGAACAGAACAATAATTAAATTATATTAATTAGAAGAAGCAATATTTTAAAGACACCACTTTCTTCCAAAACATTCCATATATTCAATGCAAATCTAATCATAATCACAGCAAATTGTGTGTGTGTGTGTGTGTTTGCGTATGTGTGCACACATGAGGAAACTGACAAGTTATTTATAAAATCTGGATGGATATACAAACAGCAAAGAATAGGCAAGATAATCCTGAAGAACAAGTTGGACAAGATACACCATTAGATATCAGGACTTACTATACAGCTATAGAAATGAATATAGTAATAGTACTGGTACAAACATAAATAATGGAACAGAATAGGTAATCTGAAAATGGAACCACTCATTTATGGTTACTTGATTTATGAACCTGCCACTATAGAAGAGAAGGAAAATGATGACCCAATAAATAGTGTCAAATCAACTGCGTAGCTATACGGGGGAAAAAAATTTTTTTGAATGCTTCAATATAATATAAAAAAAAAAACAGCAACTACAACCCCACTCTTGAAAGATTGTATATCTAAATGTGAAACAATTACGTTTTTTGAACTATAACATCAAATAGGATCACCACTAGACACGTGAGGTTTTTAATTTAAATTATTTAAATTTAAATTTTCACATTCATTAAAAATTTAAATTAAAATTTAATTAAAATTTAAAATCAGCTCCTCGGTCATACCTGCTACTGGTTTGTTCAGTGCAGCTATGGAACATTTCCATTACTGCAGAAAGTCCTACCAAAGGCTGGGTGTGTGGCTCACTGGTACAGTACTCACCCAGCCTGTAAGAGGCTCTGAGTTCAGTCCCCAGCACAACAACAAAAGATGGAAGGAGAAAAGATCCTACTGGACAGAATTGTTCTAGAATATAATGTAAATGAATATCTTCAAGATACTGGCACACAAAAAAACTTTTTTAAAGGATGTGGCCATAGAAGAAGTTGATAAATTCAAACTACACTAAAATTATAAATGTCTGTTCATTGAAAGATTAAAAAGGTGAGCCACAGAGTCAGACAACTTACTTGCAATTTATGTGTATCCAACAAAACTTTTATCCAAAATCTATTTTAAAGTTTCTACAAATCGTCACCTACAACATCAGAGCTAAAGTAAAGTTCAGAGCATTCTGATAGTTCATTATGAAATATAGTACTTAACAAAATATATACATATACATATATATATATACCTCCATTAAAATACAATTAATATAATTCAGAAAGGTATTGATTAGAATGGGTTTTCAAACAGTATGAATAACATGATCCCATTTTGTTTAAGATATACAGTTGTCCCTAGTTATCTATGGGGGATTGGCTCCAGGGTCCCTTCCAGGTACCAAATGCTCAAATTCCTTATATAAAATGGCAAAGTATATGCATATAATTATGCACATCCTCTGTGCACTTTATATCAGCTCAATTACTTGTAATACTTAACACAATATAAATGTTATGTAAATGATTTTTCTACCACACTAAAGAATAATGAAAAGAAAAAATCTGTACACATTTAGAACAAATATGAATTTTGTTTCTGAATATCTTAAAGCCTCAATTGGTTAAATCCATTGATGCAAGACACATAAATATAGAGGACAAACTGTACATGTATAAATATATATCAATTCCTGCTGCATATATTATGAAGATCATACATCAAATAGTTTATTATAGTTATCTGAGTAGTGGACTATAAATGATTTTTTATTATCCATTGAAATCTTGAATTATATCTTACATACCTACAAAAATATGGGGGGAAATACTCATGAATTATCAAATTTTAACATTTTACCATATTTGGTTTTCTGTTTCTTTCTCCAATTCCACTTCCCTCCTTTCCAAGAGGAAAGAAACCACAATCCTAAATTTAGTTTTCATCATCTTCATGCATATTAGTTTATCATAAATACAAGTGCATGTATCCAAAAGTAGTATGTAGTCTGGGTTTGCATGTGTTATATTTTATATAAATTAATTATGCTATATTCTAGTTTTTCTAAAATAAGCATTGGCTTCCCCATATAATTTTTAGTTATTTTTAAAGTAATTATGGATATACAGAAAATCAATCTTTTAGGGCATACAGAAAAATGGACACTAAGTCAGCATCCCAGGCCCAAAAGAACATACTTATCAGTTATAAGTTTCATAAAGTCAAGACTATAACTGTCACTATATCTTGATGTGCCCTCGCACAATAGCCAGCATATCATAAGAGCTCAAAAATCTCTGTGGAAGCCAGGCATGGTGGCACATGTCTATTACTCCAATGGTTTGGGAGGCTGAGGCAGGAGAATTTTGAGTTCAAAGCCAGCCACAGCAAAAGCAAGGTGCTAAGCAACTCAGTGAGAACTTGTCTCTAAATAAAATACAAAATAGGGCTGGGGATATGGATGAGTGGTTAAGTGCCCTTGAGTTCAATCCCCTCCGCACCCCGCAAAAAATCTCTGTGGAATGAAATGACTCTATGACATGAAATCTATGAAATAGAATCTATTGGGATGGAAACGAATGTTGCAGGATTATTCAATCAGATTGAACATAGGTGCTCAAAATTGGGGAGTTTAAAAAACATAATAGATTAGATCTCAAGCATTTGTTCCAGAGGCTTCCTTCTCCCTGCTGTGCCTCAGCAAACAAATAGTAGTAAGCAAACATTTACCATCTCAGGTTCTGAGCAGACTGGTGCTGATAAGGATAATTATCCAGGATATCAGGATAATTCGACATTCAACTTTCAATTGAAATACAACAAAGCTGGGTGTGGTGGCACATGCCTTTAATCCTACTGGCTCCAGAGGCTGAGGCAGGAGGATCACAAGTTCAAAGCCAGCCTCAGCAACTTAGCGAAGCCCTAAGGAACTCAGCAAGACCCTGTCTCTAAATTAAATGTGAAAAAGGGCTGGGGATGTGGCTCAGTGGTCAAGTGCCCTTGGGTTCAATCCATGGTACCAAAAAGAAAAAGAAAAAGAAATACAACAAAAATTGGCAAAAGACTTGCTAAATATTTTCTGCCTGTTCAAGATTTCCGGAGTGTCCTATTTATGCAAAAGCTCAGGATTGAATCAGGCACTGAGTGACAGTTATGGGATTCCACTCAGTTCAAACTTTGGGAATTACAGAAATAATTTCCTATCATCACACTACTTACATGAAAGTGCAGTATAATTGTCCAAATTAGTCCAAGAATAATGGATGGGTTTCCCTCTATAATATCAGTAACGCGGATATTTATTAGCTTGACCTGGAAATGAAGAAATGCAGATTAAAAGAAGAATATATTCCATAGCAATAATCACTCCTGCAAATTTTCAAGTGAAATTTATACTCACTGATTGGTTTTCTAGAAACTTCAGAGCATGTTCTATATTGATTCTACACTGGTGTGTATTAGATCCTTTATCACGAGGCTATGAAATTCAAACAGATATATTACTTAAAAATATGAAATGCATTTTTTAAATCAACAAGTTTCTTCATGTCATATAAAATCTTACCAACTGCTGTCCTGAGAGTACTTCTAGCAGGTCCAGGAGGACATGCCCCTTTCTAATGTCTGTGAATAACTCTGATATAACTGAGGGGGAGGTGTGCTGAAAAAGAACACAAGAAAAATAAGCAAACTCTGATGATTTGAAAAATCATCAAATCAAAAACACAAGACCTTAAAGAATCTCATAAATACACTTTGAATCTTCAAAAAAGCTAAGATTCAGCAGCAATTTTCTTCTTTTCAAATTTAATTTTTATTTATTTATTTTAAAAAAAATTTTTTTAGTTGTAGATGGACATGATATCTTTGTTTTATTTATTTTTATGTGGTGCTGAGGATCGAACCCAGTGGCGCACACATGCAAGGCAAAGGCTCTACCACTGAGCCACAATCCCAGCCCCTTTATTTTATTTTTATTTGTTCTTTTTAGATATATGACAGTAGAGTGTACTTTGACATATTATACACACATGGAGTATAACTTCTCATTCTCCTGGTTGGACATGATGTAGAGTTACAATGGTTGGTTGTCTTTCCTATTCCCATCCCTCCTCCCTTCCCTACATTCCCCTTTGTTTAATCTGCTGAACTTCTATTCTTTCAAAAACACAGTACACCTTAAGAATCTCATAAATGCACTTTGTATCTTCAAAAAACTAAGATTCAGCAGCAATTTTCTTCTTAATTAATAAAATGATAAAGACCATGCGAAGTTCTACATCAAGCCATAATAAGAAAGGTAGTGAACTTAATTTATTTCATGGCAAATTTCCAGTAACACAATACTTTTTCTGTGTGGAGCTTTGCCTGAGAGCTTAAAACCTGCCTGTAAAAGTGACATTAAAGACATTCAGAATCAGCAAATAGTGGCCCATTTAGAGAGCAGGTTACATTTCTGTAGTAACATGCTAATGTATTTACCCTCTGTTCAAATTACAAGCATTGTGTTGGGATAGGCAGATAGGGGGCCGTGTTAGTAAGAGACTCATTCATTCCGCATCTAGGTCATTCCAGGCACTCAGCATCACTGAGAGGTAGGATGGCACAGAGATTATGATCAAGGCCTCTGGGTCCAGAATGCCTGAGCTTGTATCCCAGCACTATCACTTACAGGCTGTGTTATTATAGGCAAGTCACATAACTTCTCTGTGCTTTAGTTTCCTTGACCTTTATCAGGAATAATACTACCTACCTCATAGGAATGCTGTGAAATCATTTAAATGTCATGAGTCCTCATAATCACTACATGTAGAGTTCAGGATAGTGCCTACCACATAATGCTCAGTATAAACAAATCATTATTTTTATTTCATCTGATAAAAGAGACATCACTACTTTAAAGAATTTTCCTATAGTGTCCCCTACACATAACAAAAGTACCCCTGTGTGTGCTGAGAAAGAATAACAAATACACCAGAGCCGAGGTGACTTTCAGCACATTCTCTCATGAAAAGACATTCCGCAACCTTTTCACAGGTCACTGATGCCATCTTTTTAATGGCCTCCGTGGAGCCAAAACTGAGGGAATGGGAAGAGAAGCAAATATCTTTATAACTTAATTTGCTCTTTTTTCCTCACCTTTGCCAACTGTGAATTTATCCAGCAGGTGAAGGTTTTCTTCTGAGTGTCTTCCTGTTTGCCTATCAGAGAGAAAAACGACAGCAGTTGCAAAATGCTTAGAACATAGCCAAGCTGCTAAGATCTGTCACTTGGGTACAAAGCACAAGCTTACCAACTTTCTAGCTCTTGGACTAAATTTTGGACATTCATCTACATGGTGTTTTACAAATAGCATGTTGATATAAGATTTAAAAAAAAAAAAAAAACAGGTTAACTGCCAAGGGACAATGGTTTTTAATACTTTTTACTGAGAAAAGAATTAAGCTCACAGACATGCTTGATAGTACTGTACAAGGAACAGTAAGGAGTCCCCAACCCCAAACAACTCACAGTCCAAGTCAAAGTCATGCAGTAAATGTAACCCTGGAATATGCAAAGGTTTTTTTTTGTTTGTTTGGTTTTTGTTTTGTTTTTGGTTTGGTTTTGGTTTGTTTGTTTGTTTTGGGTTTTTTTGAGGTACTAGAGCTCAAACCCAGGGCCTTGCACATGCTAAGTGCTCTACCAGTGCTCTATGCCCCTAGGCCCTGAAGATATTTTAAAAAGGTTCATAGGGTCATTGCAATTTAGCCTTGATATTTGTCATGAAAATCCATCCCAGAGAACACACTGTGGCTGAATGAACTGTAAATGAACTGTAATTAGTCAGAGACCTGGGTTTGAATCCTGTGCCTGTGAGACCTTGAAACCTCATCTAGAGCAGTGCTGAGCAGTCACCTCCAGAGACCATCATGAGGACTGAATGATCCACCTAAGCACTGGCCATAGGCTCTGGCACACAGTAAACAGAGGAGGTGCTGGCTACATCTCTCATCAACCAGTCAGGAGCCAGGTGAGTGGTGCACATAAGAACTGGGCTTCTTTCCTCAGTCCTCCATCCTGATGAACAGGCACAGCATGAATGCAGAGAGCCACCCACCCCTGCACCCAGTGTTCCCAGCCTTCCTTTACCATCGACCTCGAGTTCATCTCACTTCGCCCTCTATCACTGCTCATGTCAGTCGACACACACATGCACGCACACACGCACACACGCACACTCAGGTCCACACACATCCCCTTCATGCTCAATACCCTCTCATATTGAGGCTTTGTCTTCCTGTTTCAGTTGAAACCAGGCTTTCCTCCAGGAACTTCCCCTGCAGCCCTCCCACTATCTCAGATGGTCCTAGGACCATTGGTCCTTGCTCCTCGCTGCAACCTACACGCCATTCTCCACTCTCTTCCTTTCTGAAACGTCTAGCTTGGAATCTCATGTCATAAGACTATCTTCCCTGTTAAAACCATCTACCTAAGCCTGTCATTTCCCATCATTTCTGCACGATTTTAGCTTTTTCCCTACGGTTGGCAATTTCAATACTCAACAGTGATGGAAGTTCCAACCTCCTGGTCCCGCTATTCTTAAATTTCTCTTCAGTAAATGTGCCTTGGGCTGGGGCTGTGGCTCAGTGGTAGCATGCTCGCCTTGCATGCATGAGGCACTGGGTTTGATCCTCAGCACCACATAAAAATAAATAAAATAAAGATATCATGTCCATCTACAACTAAAAAAATATTTAAAATAAAATATGTGTCTTCTGCCCTGCCTCTCTCACTGTCACAGTCACACACAATTTTTTCATTACTAATAACTACAACTCCTCCATAATCTCAATTTGGTGCAATTACTTTTTTTGGGAAGAGAGATTGCCAGGGATTGAACTCAGGGGTACTCGAGCACTGAGCCACATCCCCAGCCCTATTTTGTATTTTATTTAGAGACAGGGTCTCACTGAGTGGTTTAGCACTTCGCTTTTGCTGAGGCTGGTTTTGAACTCACAATCCTCCTGCCTCAGCCTCCCAAGACACATGTGCCACCCCGCCCAGCGGTGCACCTGCGTTTAACATCACTCCCTATCTATTGGTTCTCTCCTTCTAGTGACCCAATTCCAACAGTCCTTTAAACCCACTGGCAATTCCAAGTCACTGGTTCTTCCAGCTCTGCACTGTCCCTTGTCCCCTTGAGATCCTTCCATCCATCCTTCTCCATTTTAAATTCCATGCTTGATTATTACCAACACTCACGGCACCTCACCCATCTAGTATTTGCTTGGCACTTCATCCTACAGACATGCTGCTGAACATGGCTGGAAACGCCCCCAACAGTGCTGACTGCCTTGATGCTGTCCAGTGGTCACCTTTTCCTGCCTCCTCCATCCCCAAATGGCAATTTCACAACTCCTCCTTCCTCAAACATTCAGTGTCTGCTGCCATCCTTACTGTCAGTCAAGACCCTGCTTTCCAAGTCACTTAGCAATAGCCTCATCCCTCATGTAAGAACCTACCGAAGTGGTACCACCAACCCATGAGCACAGATGAACTAGCCTTGCTCATAGCTGAAGCCAATACCTTCCCTCACATGCTAGATCCTATCCCTTTACACCTACTCAAGGATATTTTGTTCCTTTCTTTTCTGTATCGTCCTGTTTCCCCTAGCTGGGACCACTCCTATCAGAACAGAGCCATGTTGTTAATTCTCCTGTCTAAAAACAAAAACCAATCTTGACTCTAGTTCCCCATCATCTACTGTTTTATTTGTCTGCTCCCCTTTGTGGCAAAAATCCTCACAATTTATGTTCACTGTCCAGATCCTCTCCTCATTCTCTTAATGAGGAGAGATTGAAACTGTTCTCTCATCCATGTCTCCATGAATCAAGGTTATAAATTACTTCTCACAATTCACTGGCTGACTTTCTGCCTTCATCCTACCAGACCCATCAGCAGCACCAATACAGAGGACTTCTCTCTCCTCCTGCTTCCAGGACCTACCCTCTCAATTTTCCTCCTACTTCACTGGGTATCTCCTCTGTTTCTTTCACAATTCACAGCTAATGTCTTTGGAAATTTTCACAAGTCCATATGACATATTCAGTATATAACCACTTCTCAATATCTCCATTACTATCACCAATAGCCAAGCCACCATTACCACCACCTGAATTACTGCCATTCCTAACAGGTCTTCCTCCCAGCCTTGCTCCTGAAGTGCTGTTCTTTACACAGCAAGCAGTGATGCTGCTAAAACGTTAGCTCAGATGAGAAAAGTCCTCTGCTCGAAACCCTATGGGGGCTTCTCACCGCACTGCCCAATACCATCTGGCCCCCAACTCTTTCATACTTGTTCATTCCACTCCAACACACTAGCCTACTATTTTCCTCCATTTCTCCAGACCCATTTTGTACTAGCTGTCCTCTTCCAGAAAGGCTCCTATCTCAGATTTCCATCAAACCTTTGGTTTAGATGACACCCCACCCATAATGATTCCCCTACCCATCCTATTTAAAACTGGAACACCCCAACTCCTGTTCCCTCTTGTCCTGCTCTATATTTTTTACTACCACCCTGATCACCTTTTAACATTCCATGTAAGTTATTTATATGCTATATTTATTATTTAACATCTCACTCTTCTCCCAATGGAATGTAGTACCATTCAGCCAAAGACGTCTCATCTGTGACATGTCCCAGAAGAGCCTGGCCCCAAGACAGGCCTCAAATAAATATATATTAAAATAACAATATAATAATAGTATTACTATTATTGTTCTTTGTTTATATTCCTTTCTGTTAACGTTGTCTGCTCTACTTTCCAAGACACTGTTTTTATTTCACTCTTTCCATCCTCCCTTAGGATTCTCTAATTCAATCGCAGTGGACTGAAATTGTTGGTACGTGGCCTATCACATGAGTAGGAGTATGACATCAAATTCAAGTTTTCAAAAAACGTTTATTTTAGTGAGAGTTCTGATTGAGAAACAGAGAAAAGGGCTAGCTGAGCAAATGGGAATGTAGGGTGTTACAATTGTTTAGTGAATACTGTGACTGGTTAAAGATGTGCTCAGCCCCGGGCACAGTGTGCACGCTTGTAATCCCAGCGGCTCAGGAGACTGAGGCAGGAGGATCACGAGTTTAAAGTCAGCCTCAGCAAAAGTGAGGCACTAAGCATCTCAGTGAGACCTTGTCTCTAAATAAAATATGAAATAGGGCTGGGGATGTAGCTCAGTGGTTGAGTGCCTCTGAGTTCAATCTCCGGTACCAAAAAAAAAAAAAAAGATGCACTTAGGTTCAATGTAATTTTTTCCTTTTTAAATCTGTTTTATTGCTCATGAATTACCAGTTTGGGTTAGTTATAGCACAATGACTTACCCTTTCTAGCATGCTCCATAATGGTGAGCTAAACTGAACTAAACACAAACGCAAACCAACTGGACACTCTGGGCTTTTGAGAGTTATTGCTATTTTATATTAATCCCATATTATAGAAGAATTTCAAAGCACCATAATTTTGCCCTATAATTTTGAAATGTGTTTGCCCCTAGTTTCAGCAGGTGATAATACAATAACTTTCAGACATGTAATTACACTTAACAAAATATTCACTGAAGGCCAATTTTGTTCCTCAATAGAAAAACAAAAAAGCTAGAGAACAAGTTTTTGTGATTCCAAGATCAAGTTGCATGCATATGATACACATTAAACAAGTAGGGAGGGATCGAGCCGTTCCCAATAATAAAGCAGAAGTTCAAAGTAAAAACAAAATAAACAACAATAAAAGAAAACAAAAGTGACTCCTTTTTCTTATCCTTAAAGGACTGGGGGATTTTCTGTTATGTTTGATAACATGTATTAAAATGCAACTTTTGAGAAAAAATTAAAAAATAAAATTTAAAAAAAAAAAGGACTGGGAGAATATTTTTCTGTCTAAAATCAAATGTGAAGCAAAAAAAAAAAAAAAAACTAACCAGGTCCAACTTTAGGTGGGGAGGGCAGGGGAGACAGCGAAATGCAGCACAAAACTCGGTGCAGAGACAGTGTCAGGTGCCTAAGGAGTTTTAGTATTCCATATCCATCTACCTGGAAATCTCAGTCATGACAAACTATTTCTCAACAAGATAAGTGACCATTTCATGTCCATGAACTAGTAGACAAAGAGGACCTTGATACTGAACAAACTAGGGACTATGCACTTTCTCAGACTAAGAAAACAGGCAGGAGCCGGGCACAGTGGAACACATCTGAAATCCCAGCAACTCAGGAGGTTCAGGAAGGAGGATTGCAAGTTCAAAGCCAGCCTCAGCAACTTAGTGAAGCTAACTAATAAGCAACTCATTGAGACCCTGACTCTAAATAAAAAAAATTAAAAGGGCTGGGATGTACCTCAGGGTTAAGTGCCTCTAGGTTCAATCCTCAGCAGAAGGAAGGAAAGAAAGGAGGGAGGGAGGGAGAGAGAGAGAGGAAAGAAGGAAAGAAAACAGGCAGCAAAGTCAGGGGTCTAATTAGATTGCTGAAACTGGAGCATCTAATCTAATCTCTGAGGTTGCAGTGAGGACTAACCCCAGACAGAGGTACAAACTTGAATTTAAAATAATCAGAAATTTTTAAAGAAAACCTAAAGTTATCCCCGTCCTAATGTGATTAAACTCCAACAGAAACAAAGGAAAAGGCAACAGGAGGAACAGTTGACAAATCCCCACGGGTACTCTCCAGTTAGCACTGGAACAGGGCACAAACTCACCCTTCTTTGAAGGGTGTCAAAAGGTTTCTTCCTGCCTTTTTATTCACTGTCCAAACCTAGAGGACACCTCTTCATCCTGGAAATAGGAACCCTTTAAATGGAACAAAGACCCTTTGCTTAACAGCAAATGAAGGTGTCCCTGGTGCAATTAGACACCTCAATTAAACGGTTTTCTATGTGCCAGGCCATTTGTCCCTTGACACACTTTTCTCACGTTTTCACACTGCCTTATTCTTGAATAGCAGAATTAATTCAACAGGAACCAGAGCCAAATAGCTCACCCAAGGGTAGGATAAGTAACCTTTTGTTCTTTTGAAGACTGAGCCATTGGAGGAAAAATGATTGAGAGACACGCTTAAAGCAACTTAATAAAACTCTTCTTAGAATGGCATGGATAGAATAGTACCTTTTAATCAGCAGGTGTTAGGGGAGAAAAGGCAAGAAATAAAGAGAATAATAGAACAAATGATGAATTTTTGTAAAAATGCTAAGAAATAGAAAAGAGAAATTATCCCAATTTTTTGAGGCGAATAAAAAATATATATTTATATATTTGTGGAAAATGTAGAGAGGGAACTTCATTCTGGTTCATATTAATTGTCCTTGATCATCATTCTTAAAAAATATTTGAATGAATTTGAGAAAGGAGGCAAAGATTTTTCTCTAGGTGTCATTACCAGAAAAATAACATTTAATCCCTAAGTTCTTAGTCAATCTGCCTTTGTGAGTTGGCAATTCATACCCATAGCTGGCAGAGAGCTAAACTGAAAACAAATTGATTTAAACTTGCGGGTGTGGATTTTAAATCCATTATAAAGCTCATTATAAAACCACCATGGCTGCTAAGTCTCAGCAAGTCCTGAGGTTTCACAGAAGTTCATCCACGATGTTGGCTTCCAGAGTCTGCCCTGGGAGTAAAGTTCAAAAGCAGTTTCCAAAGTAAAGAATCACCAGCTTCTCTTTTCACTTCACCAAGAGTGATGCAGGATTGAAATGTGGCATCTCCCAGAGTCTCCCTCACCACATCAGGTCACCTTGGAAGTAGTAAAACCCCTTCCTATCCAGGAACTTCACTTCTCCATTATCAGGTGACAACAGGTTCACTGCATACAGCCCCAGATTCATTACTTTGACCTTTCACTCTCATTAAAATCCTTTGACCACTCCTTAATTCCTTAATGAATAGGTTATAAATTCTTAGCCTAATATTCTCAGTTAATAGTACTTTGGCTCCAGTCTACTTTTTCCTGACAAATTCTCTCTCACAAATTCTCTGTGCATATCCTATTTCTCTAGCCAAACTCAAATATCTACAAATCCCCAATGAGGTGCCCCTCTTTTCTGCACTGCCACGCTGTATACCTTCTGGAGTGGCCCATCTTCCCATCTGCCTCTGCACTCAGCAGCTTCCGCGCTTGGCACGATGTGGTATTCATGGGGCATTTGACAGACATTTGGTAAAACAAGATATAGCCTCTTCAAAAGTCCCCTTTCCTAAAGTAAAGCAGAAATAATTTCTCCTGGCTCTAACCTCTGGTTACGGGTTGTGACTCTCTAAATGTGAAAATCCAAAATGCTTCAAAATCTGAAACTTTAAGTGCTGACATGATTCCACAAGTGAAAAAATTTCATACCATGAAACTTTGTTTCATCCAAAAAATTATTAAAAGTACTGCATAAAATTATCTTCAGGATATGTGTATAAGGTTTATTTGAAACATAAATGAAATTTCATGTTTAGACGCAGGTCCCATCCTCAAGAGACTTCATTATATATATATAAATAGTTCAAAAAATTTTTTTAAATTTTAAACCTATAATAGTTTTAGTTTTAAGCACTTTGGATAGGCAATACACAACCTGTATTGTTGTTATTATGAATAATCTATAATAATCATAAAAAATTTTCAAACAATACCTAGGGATATAAAATTAGAAATTAAAAGTTATTCTTAATCTTCCAATAATCCCCTATTTCTTCCTCAGCAATAACATTAGTTAAAAGTTCTTCAGCATCCTTCCAGATGAACACATGAAGAACATTAATTTGTGGCTGGGGTTGTGGTTCAGTGGTAAAGTGCTTGCCTAGCATGTGTAAGGCACTGGGTTCGATTCTCAGCATCCCAATAAAGTCTATTGACAACTAAAATAATATTTTTAAAAAAACATAAATTCTAAAATGTAAGGGGTCGTTTTTGTTGGTCTCTGGGCCCCTAGTTCTTAGAATAGTATCTTGCAAAAAGAAGGCACTCCATCAATATTTGTTGAATGAATATTTGTTGAATGAACATCTGCACATATACACATTCAATGAATATACACAACATAGTTTTAGTTTTTAAGTTGATAATTCAAAAAGCAGAAATTTAAATAAACTACTTAAAATAAAAAGACATCTGCCGGGCGCGGTGGTACAAGCCTGTAATCCCAGCACTTAGGGAGGCTGAGACAGGAGAATTGCGAGTTCAAAGCCAGCCTCAGCAATGGCAAGGCACTGAGCAACTCAGGGAGACCCTGTCTCTACATAAAACACAAAATAGGGCTGGGGATGTGGCTCAGTGGTCAAGTACCCCTGCGTTCAATCTCCAGTACCAAAAAAAAAAGAGAGAGACATCTGCTAGCCAGACTTGGTGGTACATGCTTGTAATCCCAGCAACTTGGGGAGGCTGAAGCAGGAAGATCACAAGTTCAAAACCAGCCTCAGCCGGGCGCGGTGGCTCACGCTTGTAATCCCAGCACTTAGGGAGGCTGAGACAGGAGAATCGCGAGTTCAAAGCCAGCCTCAGCAATGGCGAGGCGCTAAGCAACTCAGTGAGACCCTGTCTCTACATAAAACACAAAATAGGGCTGGGGATGTGGCTCAGTGGTCGAGTGCCCCTGAGTTCAATCCCCAGTAC
>CM053401.1:33961290-34020816 GCA_028644305.1 Xerus rutilus
AGTTTTCCCAGCACCATTTGTTGAAAAGGCTATCTTTTCTCCAATGTATGTTTTTGGCACCTTTGTCTAGTATGAGATAGCTGTATTTATGTGCATTACTCTCTGTGTCTTCTATTCTGTACCATTGGTCTACATGTCTGTTTTGGTGCCAGTACCATGCCGTTTTTGTTACTATTGCTTTGTAGTAAAGTTTAAGGTCAGGTATTGTGATGCCTCCTGTTTCACTCTCCTTGCTCAGGATAGCTTTGGCTATTCTCAGTCTCTTATTTTTCCAAATGAATTTCATGATTGCCTTTTCTATTTCTATAAGAAAGGCCTTTGGGATTTTAATTGGGATTGCATTGAATCTGTATAGTGCTTTGGGTATGGCCATTTTAATAACATTGATTCTGCCTATCCAGGAGCATGGTAGGTCTTTCCATCTTCTAAGATTTTCTTCAATTTCTTTCAAAGATCTGTTCTTGTTACACATCCCACAGGTGATCTCACCCAGTCAGTCCATGGCTCTAAATGCACATGTACCAGCCATATGCTATGGTCTCCCAAGTCTCCACCTCTCCTTATGCTTGACATTTACAACCAACTACATACTTGACTTTTCCATCTGGATATCAAAGAAACATCCCACACCTCTCGTGACAGAAATACACTCTGGATTTCTCCAAAACTTATCTACCAGTCTTGTTCATCACAATAAATTACAACAACTTCTCAACTGCTCAATGCAAAAGAGAAATTACCCTTGATTTGCTTACCCCACACATCCCCAATACTCACAAATATCTTTAAAAGTCCATGATTTGTTATGCCATTGCTATAACCCTGGTCCAAACTACCATAATACGGTATCTGAACTCCCACCAAAGCATCCTAATTGGCCCTCCTATTTTCCTCATTCTCCCATGTTCCCCTCTCCATACAGCAGCCAGAGTGATCATTTGGAAAATGTAAACCAGATCATATCACTCCTCTAATTTAAGCCTTCTAGGCGGGCGTGGTGGCAGGCACCTATGGACTCAGCTACTCAGGAGGCTGAGGCAGGAGGATCTCTTGAGCTTTGGAGTTTTAAGATCAGTCTGGGTGACATCACAAGACCCTTGTCAAATAAAAGTAAAAATGAAGCCTTCCAGTGGTTTCCTAGTGCACACCTCCTGTACAGCTGTCAAACCTGCTTGGCTCAGCTCCACCTTGCCTGCTTCTCAGTACCAGCTCAAGCCACCACAATCCAGCCACACTAGACTGCTTTTGCAGCATGAATTTACCAAGCTTCCCTACCTTACAGCTTTTCCTTGATCTCCCGCCTTAAACCGAAATGCTCTTACCCTGATCTTTGTACTGCAGCCCCTTGTGTTATTCAATCAGTCCTAAACTGTCCCTCTGCAGCTAAAGAAGTCACCCACTCTTTGAGCCATCCCTCCTAGTCCACATAAACCCACTTAAATCTTCCATTTAGCATTACCACATGTAGATGTTTTCCTTGAAAATATATACATAGAACCTGTATATAAGCACAAAGGGCCTGTGAAGCTTTTTGGAGTTGTTCACTTTAGTGTTCTCTTACCTTAAGTAGTACATGATACAAGGTAGGTCTCAGGAAACATTTGCTGCAAGAATGAATCAAAGGACAGGTCCATCTGTACTCATAAAAATCAACCACTTTGTGTGATAAAGTGATAAATGTGAATTGAGCTGTACTTCTGAAATATTTTGTTTTGAAAACATCAAAAACCCCAAGAAGTTTTCTTGTTTTGTTTTGTTTTTGCTTTTTTGCAGTACTGGGGATTGAACCCAGGGCCTCATGCATACTAGGCAAATGCTCTATCACAAAACTACATCCCCAGGAAAGACCCCCTGGAAGTTCTGCCAATAAAACATACAGATTGAGGCAGACAGCAGAACTACATGGTAGAACTCGTCCCTACTATTAAAGATCCTACTTAACTGAAGAAAAGGCTAATTCCAATGTTTTGGAAAAATCTTATGTGTTCTCAAATTTTAAAAGGGTCGTTTTGTTCTGCATTTGATCCAGGTGCCTTTTACCTTGTAACATGACACTATTGATGCAGTGGGTAAGCCCCTGTGCAGTAAAGGCAAGGGAAAAAAAATGTTTTATCAGTGGGGACTGCTCACCCTACAAGCCAACAGCAAGAGCATGTGGGTATTCTTTCTGCCATTTTCTTCCCATGCTAATTCAACATGCATCACAGACCCTCAATGATGAGGAGGTTATTCATTAAAATGTGCTGTCTCTTGCCAGGCACAGTGGTGCACACCTGTAATCCTAGCAATCCAGAAGGTTGAGACAGGATGATCACAAATTCAAGGCCAGCCTCAGCAACTGGCTGATGCCCTAAACAACTTAGTGAGATCTTCTCTCAAAAAAAAAAATTAAAAGCCTGGGAATGAGGCTTAGTGGTAAAGTGCCCCTGGTGGTAAAGTTCCTCCATACCAGGAAAATAAACACATAAAATAAAATGCCTCTCCTCCAAGGATACACTCACTAAATACTTCAAAATACGGGCTGGGGTTGTGGCTCAGTGGTAAGAGTGTTCACCTAGCACACATGGGGCACTGGGTTTGATCCTTGGCACCACATAAAAATAAAAAAAATAAAGGTATTCTGTCCATCTACAACTAAAAAAAAAATATCTAAAAAAACTTCAAAATATTTCATTTCTCTGATAAATCATCCATATGCTTTGATCTACCACTTTTAAATGACTCTACAAATATATGGTGGTACTAAACTCTCGCTCTTATACATGTTAAAAACAAATGAGCCAGGCACAGTGACACACACCTGTAATCCCAGCACTTTGGGAAGCTGAGACAGGAGAATTGCAAGTTCAAAGCCAGCCTCAGCAATGGCGAGGCACTAAGCAACTCAGTGAGACCCTGTCTACATAAAACACAAAATAGTGCTGGGGATGTGGCTCAGTGGTTGAGTATCCTTGAGTTCAATCCTCAGTACCAAAAAAAAGAAAAAGAAAACAATAAATGTGGTTGTCTTTTAGTATAACTTCTCTGAATGATTTAGAAAAAAAGGAGTCATTCAGAGAAATTATAATTGCTGATGTTGAAATCAGATCACAAGAGTTATCTAAGGGCACACTTAGAATGCCCTCCAAATTTCAGAATGTTAGATCATAGACTAAACCCATCGAATGCTTATAAGTTAATAAACTACATTAGCTTCTTAATTTCGCATTTTCAAAGTGATATTTTGAACTTTTTTTTTTCCGATACACTATTTCAAACTCTGAATAATTACAACCCTACCCGACACATATGCATACACAAAAGCTCAGAAAATCTTCTATCTCCTGGGGCTAATTAAAAAGGATTTTTATTTCTATAAGGAATGAATGAGATCTTTGTTAACCCACTTTAACAGGACTCTAAATGACCCTGGATTTATCTTGCCCTAGTTTTCAAAATGCAACTGACCCAGAATAATATAATCTTATCTCCAAACCCCTGGCAAAAACAGAACCAAAGTTCCCAGAAGCCAAAACTGAACATGCAACCCAAGGGAAAAAAGAAATATATATATATATGTATATATCTTTTTCCTGAAAATTACTGTATAGTACAAATAGCACAAGAACTCTTATTTTATTTTCATTTAATTGGTACTTTTTTTAAGATGATAAAGATTTATAATGCCAAGGCAAACAACACAGCAAAAGACAGTATCAACTACTATGATTATCAGAACTTCCTGGAAGCTTTGTGTTATTATGGTACAACACTGATAACCAGTGAAGGACTGTAACTCAATTGTTTTCTCTGGGTGTAATAATCATCCAACCAGCCAAAACAGACCCCAGACAGGATTTGCTTTTACTCATAATAATTGAGCAGTCTGTTAGGGAAGCAAAATTATTAACTACTAATACACGTCTTTTTCTTACCCCTCCTTCACCATTTCTATCAATATACTACCCAGAAATTTTGTTGCAAAGGGGTAAAAATTCCATTTGGAAGAATTTTTATTAATCCTGTTCCTCTTTCTAAGACTTCACCAGGGACTCATTCACAGCCACAGATAGCACAGAGTTTCTCTCAGAAACATGATACTAAACATCACAGGCATACACCTCACTGCTTCATGTCTAAAGAAATCTGTTTGCATCCTAACCTGCCAATTTTTGTGAACATTGAACAATTCTTTTAATTCAGAATACTTTATAGACCTTTGTGCTTTATACATGGAATGGACACCCCATTATTCATTATGCAATTGTTTACTGAAGGCCTAAAATATTCAGAAACTTCGCTGGCAATAAAAGATACGTAGTATTGCACCCAGGGCACCCAACGTGCACTTGGCGGAACTCAAGATTATTGAAGCAAGTGACATCCAAAGCTGAGGGGAAACCCCAGAAAAGCAGCAGTTACATGGAGGTAAGCCAGATAACAACAAACCCCAGGGAAGCCTTGACCAGATTTCGATTTTTTTTTTTACAATGACTGGAATACATATTCGCCTTCAAATAATGTTATATGCATTCAGTTTTTATTCTTTACCTCCCCAAAAATTGAAACATGAAAAGATAACCCAGACAACAATTCTAGCCATACTTGGGTTGCATTTTTACAATAGATACCAAAATAGATATGCACATAACCCCATAAAATGACTGGATCTGCGTCCCTGGCACTTCTGCTTGGCATCCACAGGGAAAAGCAAACTTAGACTACAGGCGTCTTGAAGGTGCTTGATCTAGTTCCTTTTGTACCTTTAACCCTCAGCACCCTGCACATAGTTGGCCTTACTAGGTCATGGGAAAATAAATATTA
Organism: Xerus rutilus; assembly: GCA_028644305.1. Taxonomy (NCBI): domain Eukaryota; kingdom Metazoa; phylum Chordata; class Mammalia; order Rodentia; family Sciuridae; genus Xerus; species Xerus rutilus. The sequence goes on from CM053401.1 coordinate 33,966,094, forward strand.
CGTCTCATTGTGATGCTTCCAACCTAACCTACTAAATCTGGATCATGCTTTTTACTCCAAGTAGAATATTTTTAATTGGCAGGTAACATGTGTTTTTTATCATGTACAATATGATTTGCTTTTTTCTTTTTCTTTTTCTTTTTTTGATACCAGAGATTGAATACAGGGGTGCTTAACCACTGAGCCACATTCCCAGCTCTACTTTTTTTTAGACAGGGTCTTGCTAAGTTGCTGAAGTTGGCTTTGAATTTGCAATTCTCCTGCCTCAGCCTCCCAAGCCGCTGGGATTACAGTCATGCGCCACCACACCCAGCTACAAGATGATGCTTTGAAGTACATGTACATTATAAAATGGTTAAATATAGATAATTAACAGATGCAAGACCTCATACAGTTGTTATTTTTGTGGTAAGAACACATAATGTCCACTCCCTTTACATTTTTCAAGAATACAACATCAGGGGCTATGGCTATGGCTCAGTGGCAGAGCACTTGACTATCATGTGTGAGGCATTGGGTTCCATCCTTAGCACCACATAAAAATAAATAAAGGCACGCTGTTTATCTACAACTACAAAAAAAATTTTTTTAAAAGAATACATCATCATTAACTATAGTCACCTTGTTGTACAATCAATCTCTTGACATTTATTCCTCCTATCTCACTGTAATTATGGATCCTTAACATGGATAATTTTTTTTCTTTTTTCTTTGGTACTGGGATTGAATCCAGGGACGCTTAAACACCGGGCCACATTCCCAACCCTTTTTATTTTTATTTTTATTTTTGGTACCAGGGATTGAACTCAGGGGTAACACTGAGCCACATCCCCAGCCCTATTTTGTGTTTTATGCAGAGACAGGGTCTCACTAAGTTGCTTAGTGCCTCACCATTGCTGAGGCTGGCTTTGAACTCGCAATTCTCCTGTCTCAGCCTCCCAAAGTGCTGGGATTACAGACGTGCGCCACCGCGCCCAACTTATTTTTTATTTTGAGACAGAGCTTTGCTGAGTTTTCTAGGGCCTTACTAAGTTGCTAAGACTGGCTTTGAACTTGAGATCCTCTTAACTCAGTCTCCAGAACTGCTGGGATTACAGACGTTCACCACTGTGCTGAGGCTAGATTTTTTTTTTTATCCAGCTAGATAATTTTTAATGTTACTCCAAATAAGAAATAAAGTGAAAGCCTCCCTTCAGATGGATACTCAGTAAATAATGAATATATTTCAGTGGATAATAACCTAACTATGGAGACTCACATTTCACTGCAGAGCCTTATGATACCCACCCACGAGACACAGAGGGTTTTTCAATGTTTTATAATACATCATCTAGACAATAACAGCACTGAATAAAACATATACATATTGTTTGAAATGACACAGTAACTGGGCTGAACATGTTTTTATACAGGCCCATGCAGATGGTTACCCATTCACCAGCCTCTTAGCAGGACTGCATGAAAGGTAACTCCTCATGCCGTGGTGAAGGTAATAGAATACACTCCCTCCTAGCTCAGTGTTTAATTCAGGATAACATTCTACAGCTAGATGCTGATTTTATAAGGCATTACCTACATCATTTTTGAATACAAAATAATTTGCTTCTGTTACATAAATTATGTCCTTTTTGACCAATAAATTACATGTTGTTTCAGATAAAATATGCAGTAATCATTTTCATAGGATAAAAGGGAAAGAAACACTACGCTGTTAAGTGAAAAATCCAAACGGAAAGATTTAAAGATTCTATAATGAATGCCTTTTTATTTTAATTTTATTTATTTATTTATTTTTGTAGCAGAGATTGAATCCAGGGGCCCTTAACCACTGAACCACCTTCCCAGCCCTTTTTTGTACTTTATTTAGAGACAGGGTCTTGCTTAGCTACTCAGGGCCTCACTAAATTGCTGAGGTTGGCTTTTTTTTTTTTTAGTTGTGGATGGACACAATATCTTTATTTATTTATTTTTATGTGGTGCTGAGGATCGAACCCAGTGCCTCACGCATGCAAGGCAAGCGCTCTACCACTGAGCTACAATCCCAGTCCCTGAGGTTGGCTTTTGAACTTGCAATCCTCCTGCCTCAGCCTCCGGAGCCACTGGAATTACAGGCTTGTGCCACCGCACTTGGCTTATAATGAATTCCTTTTAATAGTCTGAATTTCCACATCTTAAATTTATTTAAAACATGGATCATTCAGAGTAAGACAAAATGCCCTAAACTAAAATTCAATTTTACATCAATGCACTCAAAATCATAAATATAATTCCCTTTTCTTCCTAACCACTCAAACATTCCCCCTACTAGACCAAAGAACGTAAATATTGACCTACAAAAAGTACTTCCAAATCCCTTTCTACAAATATTTTCTCAAATGTATTACAAAGATAAAGAAAAAGAAGGAAATCACTTGCTTACTTACAAAGCCCCCCTGACTTTCAGGCCCACTTCCTTTCAGTCCCTGCACACAAGGGATATCTGTTCTCACAGCCTATCAATGATGAATCACCACATTTCAATCAGGCATTTAATTTTTTTCTGAAGTGCATTATTCTGAGCCAAAGGTGACTTTTGGCCATAATTTCCTAACCTGAGATGAAGTTTTGCTCAAATAAAGTATGCTTTATAACTTCATTAGACCATTTTACTACACCTCTGCCTCTAAAAAAAGGTTCTGAAATGAACGGGGGGGAGGGCGGGGGGGATTTCTTATGATCTTGAACCTCTCAAATTACATAAAACCAGTGGGGTGCAGTGGCGCATGCCTGTAATCCCAGCCGCTCGGGAGGCGGAGGCAGGATGATCGAGAGTTCAAAGGCAGCCTCAACAATGGTGAGGCACTAATCAACTCAGTGAGACCCTGTCTCTACATAAAATAGGGCTGGGGATGTGGCTCAGTGGTTGAGTACCCCTGAGTTCAATCTCTAGTATCCCCTCCCAAAAAAATTACATAAAACCTCCATTATCCAATTACTCCAAGGATCAGTAAGCACATGTGAACTACAAGTCTGTTTAAATGGTGACCAAAGCCAACTGCTTTTAAGATTATTGCCAGTAGTCTTCAATTCAGTAGAATGTAACAGTAACATAATCTATCAATTTTTGGTTTTTTTTGCCCAAATAGCTAATAGTCCTACCATGAAACCAAAGTTACCTTCAGAAATGTATACAAATTAGTTGATTCCTTCCTATTTTCCTTCCTTCTACTTGAGCTAAAAGAAGCATTATAAATCCACTAATAATATGGAGCTTAACTTTGAGAAATATATTAATTTCACAGGTACCTTTTCCTTCTATAGGTGTGGGAACTTTTTTTTTTTTTAGGTGTCAGAATTTCTTGATATCATGGGTATCTCTTGAGTATACCTAGCTGATGTGAACAGACCTTGCCCAGTGCCACCTTGACAATACTGTGGCACTGGCTTCCCACTTGTCCCCCATGGACTGATGCATTAGGCACTATGATCCTCTAAATACATCACATAAGCAAATTACTCAGACTGGCTAGATCTTAGATATGACATTTCCCTTGCTAAATAGCTCATACTAGTCTTCTATTATAAAGCAGATTGTATGACCTAGTTATATTTCAAAACATGCTATATTTCTGGTAATTTGCTAATTATTTTGAGCAACTTATAAACCTGAGATCACTTAGGTGACCTGAAGATGTCCATCCACATTCTAGATTTAAGTTTGCTCTGGACAGAATAGACTAAGGCTGAGACTTAATAGACTCTCAGAGAAGGTTGGTAGGGAAATTACTCCTACAAAATTGTTCTTTGAAGTGTGTCTGAGGGCGTTCTGTACAGTGAAAACAAAACTATACTCCAAGTCAAAACCTGGTTGCTCACTAGCTGTGTGACTGTAGGAAGGTAATTCGGACTTCCTGAGCCACGGCCTCTCTGTTCACCAAACACATAAAGATCTATCTTATAATATGGTTGTAAAGATCAAATGAGATAATGTAGATCACATGAGATAATGCAAAAGAGCTAGTCAGCTAAAACATGCTATGTAGAAGTCAGGAGGCTCACTCTGTAGTAGGGAACAAAGTATTATTAAATACAATAATTATAATACTACAAGTGTTCAAACAGACATAAGAGAACAGAGGGAGCACATACTTCAGTGTCACAGAGAAGAGCTCATGGAGGGGGCTGAGGCTGGCTGACCTTCGGATAGATGAGCTGGACTTCCAGTGTTAGAGAAGCAATCAGGGCTACAGGAAGATCAACCTGAGCAAATGCACACAGGCAAGGAGGATTACGGCCCCCTGGGAAAAGGTGGGGCTAGAACACAGGGTGCTTATGGGGGTGGGGTGGGAGATGATGGCAGAGAGGAAGGCAAGCACCAGATCAGAGAGGACCTGTGCCTACACCAAGAAGTCTAGACCTGTCCTGTGTGTGTTGGGAAGCCATCGAAGAGATATGTCAAAACAAACAACAAAAAGTAAAATCAAAACTCTTGGTTTACAAATTTACCTATGTACCAGGAGGTTTCTGCTCTAGCTGGTGTTACTACACAGATTTTAAAACTAAGATTTATAATTATAAATATATAAAAAGAAATGACAATATGTTTATGGAGTCCTTACTCTGTGCCAGGCACTGTGCTAAGCCCTTTGTGTTTTTTTTTCCTCTTTGGGAAAACAGCAATGAGGGCATGATCAACCATATTATGCAAATGTATTATGCAAATGAGGAAACTGGGGTTCATAAAAACTCTCCTGAGCTTGTATTAGAAATTAGATCTATTTATTCATTGTAGCCAAAACTCTAAAGAAAAATCAAGAACACTATTTTTTTCATTTAAATGAAAATTTGATTCCAACTACTTATGAATATTATGAGGCATTATAAAAATGAAAAATTTGGGGGGCTAGGTGCGGTAGTGGTGCACACCTGTAATCCTAGTGGCTCGGGAGAATAAGACAGAAGGATTGCACGTTCAAAGCCAGCCTCAGCAACTTAGCAAGGCCCTGTCTCTAAATAAAACACAAAAAAGGACTGGAGATGTGGCTCAATGATTAAGCACCTTTGGGTTCAATCCCTGTTACCAAAAAAAGAAAAAAGAAAAATTTTAAATTCTTACTTCAAGTACTACATCCCAACCATGTGAATGTTTTTTACTCTATACAGTATTTTAAAAGCCTGATATAATCTATTCCAATAGCTATGGATTTCCATCTTAACCTTGAAGACAAGAAGCTAATCATTCAAAAGATATTTTTAATTAAGAAAATATGAGAAAATCTTCTTATAATCCTTAACATAAATGACTAGGAAAAAACTATGACTTTTAAGGTCCTAAATATTGTATAGTACTATTCATAATCTTAATAGTACTTTAAAATACATAGCTTTATAAATATAGATTTTTCAATAGCCTTAGTTCTTCTATACTAGCTAACTCTACAACTCCACCATTTGTTTTATCAACAATATAAAGTCTAATGGCTAAGGAATTTTCAAATTATCAAACTTCATAAAAAGCACTTTAAAAAAACGATACTTTGAGATGCACATACAGGATTCACATGACTGAAAGATCATTCACACATAACATTACTAGTAGTCCTTTCTATTAAGGCAAAATTAAACATATGCATTTAGAAGAAGCTATACAAAAAAGACACAAAATAAGTACAAACAAGGCCAAGCAAACTATGGTTAACTAATTGGTAATGCAAATAAAATGCATACTTTCAGAGTCAGAAACCAGAGATACCAAATTCCTAGACAGCCAGACAGGAATAAAGACATTTAAGTGCCACAGGCTGAAAGGGTTCTACAGTTGGAAGAATATAGATGTATCTTAAAAAACATAAGAGAGATAGAAACCAGTAGGAGTTGTGAAAAGATGAGGGTTAAGTTTTCCACAGTATCTGTGTATGTTACCCCATCAGATCTTAATTACCTTGCAGTGAAACCTGGAGATCATCAATGCCCAAGGAAGCCTGTTGAGCTTTGCCGGGATGGTCAGAACTAGATGCCATTTTTTGACCCAATGGAGATTATATCATGTCCATCTCAGTTACAGAAGTGAACTGAAAGTGAAAAGGGATAAATGTTCATTAGTTCCTCCACAGCTCTGCATTTCTGGTAAATGTGCCCTGCCAGAAAATAGCAACAAGCAAACACTGCCCTCCAAAAGAATTGCAGCTTTCTGGGAGTGTTTCCGCAGTTCATGGGGAACAAAGTAACTACGCCTTCTTTTTGAATCATAATCAAGATTTTGCCCTGTGACCTATTCATGCTCTTTCGAGTTGCTGGCAGAACTCCAAAAGAAGTAGCATTGTGGATTCCATACCAGGCATGAAAAGGAAACTTAAATTCAGTAACTTTCTAAAGGAAATAAAGTGGACATAAACTGGTATCTTAGGCATTAGCCGGTGTGTTGTTAACCTTCAACTTTCTTCATAACATTTTATTTAATTTAGTTCCTTTTCTGGTCCATAAATGTTGCCATTCACTGGCAACAACAGCTGAGCCTGCATAACTTGCAAAGTGAAATTTAAAAAAACAAACAAACCAAATGTATCAAAAAGAATTTTTTGATGAGCTATTATATTATTTTCCCAAGGACTTACTTTTCTACCTACACATTTCTCCCCTCAGCCCCACCTTCAGTCTCTTAAATCTTACTTTTGTGTGTGTGGTGTTGGGGATTGACTCCAGGGCCTCATGCATCAGAAGCACATGCTCTATCTCTGAATTATACCCCACCCTTGAGTCTTCATTCTTCCAATAAAATTCTTACTTTCCAACTCTTTAAAAGCATTGGTGCTAGCAAGGCACGGTGGCAGACGACAGGAGAATCATGAGTTCAAAGCCAGCCTCAGCAACAGCGAGGCGCTAAGCAACTCAGTGAGACCCTGTCTCTACATAAAACACAAAATAGGGCTGGAGATGTGGCTCAGTGGTCAAGTACCTGGTACCAAAAAAAAAAAAAAAAAAGCATTGGTGCTATCCTTTGCTATATTAATTATGTTTTGCTACATCTGTTCAATGAGAGGAAAAGATATTTTTCAATCTCCAGCTCTGGAAATAGCTATGAATTCAATAAATGTTTTGTAAAAAAAAATTGAATCATGAAATGTTATCCACAAATTTAACGTGCTTAAATATTTGTTTTGTAAAATTAGGTTACAAAGTAATTTATTGTATTATCTAAATTAGTTGAATATATGGACATGTCCTGTAAAATAATTGAAAGGACTGACACAGCATGTTGAATATTGTTCTTATAGCATTTTATAGAAACTTGTGGTGACTTATCTAGGCTATATTATCTGTGCATTATCAAAAAGCCATTAAGAAAATTCAGAAAATTCCATTAATCAAGTAGTATATACCATAAGTCAAAAGTATTCTAATTTTGTTGACAAAGTTTTATGATTATTTTAAAATTTTTATTATTGCATTATAATGATGGATAATAGTGGGATTCATTTTTATAAATTCATACATGCATATGATAAAACAATATTTGGTCAACTGACTAATTTTTAAAATATTATATAAACATGTTCAATAAAATAGTGTTTTGTTGGAAAAAAGCATTGGTGCATGTGTGTGTGTATGTGTGTCTGTCTACTAATTTATGGGGACTGAGAATAAAACAATGATTTCTCTCAAGTAGATAATTAAATAATAAAATAAACCTAACGAAATACATAAAATGTATGCACAAGACTCAGAACGTAGCTCGGTGGTAGAGCACTTATCTATTATGTATTTGATTCCCAGCACCACAATCGATCAATCAATAAAATAAGATGTATGTACAGCTTTGTAATCAAGCAAGTATTGCACAAAGTTAATGTTAGAATCTGTGTGTTGGGGCGTGGCTCATGGTAGAGCACTTGCTAGCATGTTAGAGGTCCTGGGTTCCATCTCCAGCTGCAGGATGGGGAATGGGGAGGTGAGGGTGGCACAGAGGTAGAGAAACTGTTGAATATATGGACATGTACTGTAAAACACCCTAACTCTGTTATAACTATAAATTTATTATAATAAAATGTTGAAGGGAAAACTAAAAAATAAGTCTAAGGCTAACAGCTAATCAGTCATATTAAATATTAAACAGACTATTTTTAAATATGCAGAGGATAAAAATCATTAAACAGTTCAAAAATCTTTCCATCCCTTCTTCCTCAATGTTTATTATCAAACCTCTCCTTCTATTATCTTTCCTGTGGATCACTGTTATTAAAGATTTTATCTACCAAATAAACTTTATCAGTAATTCAGTTGTTCACCCTCTGAATTAAGATGCCTAAGAACCAGCCAGAGCTAACAGAGTAGCTCTACTGAGTTGATTCATTCTAACTGCAAGGGATGGCTAATTATTAGTTCCCAAGGGCCCAGGTAGCCTGGCGACAGAGAAAGATACAGATGTCCTCAGCCTTGTGATATACTGAGGACCTTCACTACTCCTTTCCATATCCTCCAGCTCCTAAACCTAAAGTGGAGACAAAGTCTACTTCATTTTCAAAGGAGAAAAACTGAATCCAGAATGAATTTCCTAAGGACACCTATTGTCTATCCAGGACTATTTTTAAAGGGGATAATAACAATAGTGGCAGCCACTTTATGCAACACCCACTATATATAGGCACTGTTCAAAGCACTTTGCATATACCACCCTTTGTAAGAACTGTCTGAGCTAGGTCCTATAGTTATCCCCACATTTGAAGACAACCAAAAAGCCAGGCATAGTGGCACACATATGTAATCCCAGCAGCTCAGGAGGCTGAGGCAGGAAGATTGCAAGTTCAAAGCCAGCCTCAGCAACTTAGTAAGGCCCTAAGCAACTCAGGAAGACCCTGACTCTATAAAGTACAAAGGGCTGGGGATGTGGCTCAGTGGTTAAGTGCCCCTGAGTTCAATCCCCAGTATCCCCCCCAAAAAAGACAACTAAGATGCACAAATATGTTATGCACTTGTCTAAGGATACACAGCTAATAAATGATGGAGCCAAGATTTGAATCTAGGTGGTCTGGGCTTCAGAGTCTATACTCTAATTTGATACATGACCATACTCCTACAGATAGCTATAAATTTTCCCTGTGTCATTTTTTTTTTTTAAATAGTACTAGAGACTGAATCCATGGGCATTGTGCAATTCACTACATGCCCAGCGTTTTTTGTCTTTATTTTGAGACAAGGTCTCTCTAAGTTGCCCAGGCTGGCCTTGAACTTGCGATCCTCCTGCCTCATCCTCCCAAGTCACTGGATTACAAGCATGTGCCACTATATTCAGCTGTTCTTTTATTCATTTATCCAACAAACATTGCTATGTACTAGAAGATGATCTCAAAAAATCCAATCTGAGAATGACAAATGAATACAATATGAAGCATAGTTCTCTAAGAGAGGAGTGTAGGGGATTCTCTGTGGCCAAGGCGTGCATGCCTCATCACTTGAAGGTGGAGATGGATGTGATCATCAGCAGCTGCAATGGACAGAATCTGTATTTCCCTCAAGATTCCAATTGAAATCCTCACCTCCAAAGTGACAATATTGGATGGTGGAGCCTTTGAGAGATGATGTCATGAGGCTGGAGCCCTCATGAATGGGATCGGTGCCCTTATTAAAAAAAAGGTTGGAGGAGCTAGGTTGTAGCTCAGTGGTAGAGCACTTGCCTACGTAGCATGCGTGAGGCACTGGGTTTGATCCTCACCATCACATAAAAATAAATAAATTAAATAAAGGTATTGTGTCCATCTACAACTAAAAAAATTTTTTAAAAAAGGTTGGAGAGAGACCCCTATCTACTTCTACCATGAGTAACAGTAAGAAGATGGCTGTCTATGTGGAAGTGGGCCCTCACCAGACCCTGCCTCTGTTGCCAACTTGATCTTGGACTTCCATCCCTCTAGAACCATGAGAAATACATGGTTGTTTATTTTATTTTTTAAATTTAAAAATACATGGTTGTTTATTTTATTTTTTAAATTTTTGCAGTACTAGGGATTGAACCCAGGGCCTCACACATACCAGGCAAGTGCTCTACCGATGAGCTGCATCTCCAGCCTTCTATTGTTTATAAGTTACCCAATTTAAGGTATTTTATTAAGAGAAGCCTAAATGAACTAAGACAGGAGTTATACATATTAAAACAGCATGTCACTCTAAATAGTTTCATTAGCATTGGCATTATTTAGATGACATCTCTAACTTGGTAAGAGCTTCTCTGAAAACCACTCACTGCCACTATTAATCAAATATAAGGTACCAAATGTAGGGGAAAGAATATGTATATATTTTCTTACTTATAAGAAAACATTTCTTATTTATGAAAATATTTCTTCACTTTGGGAGGCTGAGACAGGAGAATCGTAATTTCAAAGCCAGCCTCGGTAACAGCGAGGTGCTAAGCAACTCAGTGAGACCCTGTCTCTACATAAAACACAAAATAGGGCTGGGGATGTGGCTTAGTGGTTGAGTGCCCCTGAGTTCAATCCCCAAAACCTGGTACCAAGAAAAAGAAAAAAAGGAAAATATTTCTTATTTATATTAAAAATAAAAACAAGAATAAATAACAAGTTAATAACATGCTAATAACCAAATAAAGAAATATTCCCATCTCAGACTGGTGTGTGGTATTCATAGTATTGTATGTTAAAGCTGTAGGGAAAATTAGGTAAAATTGCAAAAATAAAAAAACAGACTTTAAGATAACTAGATGTGTCAGTTTGATTTTTACTGTAAAAATTTATTAGCAAACATGTCGTTAAATATAATAATTTTTATATCCTGAAGAACTTATTAGAGCTTCTAAAAACATCCATCCAAAGTAAAACCAAACTTTGAGTACTGAAATCAATGACAAGTGTCATTAGCCCAGATACCATCTTCGGATAATTACTTATCAAAACATGCTACAGCAATGATGAGGATTTGATTAAAGATCTTTTTTATGATACTCTCAATGCAATTTTATTTGATAACAGTGAGAAAGAGGAATTAACTTGTCCAATAGAGCCCATGCAAAACTGGAACAGAGTAGAGAAGATAAGCCTGGGGAGATTTCTCAGCTTTGTATTGAGAAGCTAGAAAGACTAAAAAGGGAAGGCAGAAAGGGGTGAGGGTTTGGGCCAGAGTCACAGGGTCTCTGTCAGCCAGACTCCCCAGGACTGTGTCATCACTGTGCTCTGACTCCTCAGGGGTGGATCCTCAGGTGGATCTCCCACCACTTGCCTCAGCTCTTCCCACTAAATGTTGCCACAATTATGTAGGAAATCAGAGTTCAGAATTAAAGTAGATGAGGCTATTCTTAAAAGTGAATAATGGACCTTCTTCAGGAACATAAGGAAAGGTTGGGTAAAGAATGTAGTGACATTAAAGCTTCTAAGATCAAATGAAGTAATGTGGAATTGTGTTTTAAAAATTCATGTACATTAATACACACGCTTTTATAAAGGGTGTAAGCTATTTTGAAATGATGGTGGTTTGCTTGTGCAATATATCTTAATATGTCTGTGGTATCTACAAAACCTCAAAACACTAGTGAATTCCCCTTTTTAAAAGAATCTTGGCATTTACGTTGGATTATTATGAATGAGATGCTTTTAATGAAATCCGAATGGAGGTCATTTCCAATGAGTGCCACCATGGGTGATTTTTATTTTCTCTTTTTTGCTGATCTTCATTTTTAAAATTTAAAATAATAAATGCCCATGTCTGCTGCAATAACATTTCTTTTTTTTCTTTTATTTTAATGAAATGCCAATGAAATAGAGAATAACGTATTACGTAGTTCAGGGTCAGTTTTTCAAACCATATACTATACCACCTGCATATCTATATCTTCATAATGAGAAAAATGCCAGAAACAAAATATTAGAAAAAGTCTCTGAATTTGTTTAAAATGTCTACAAAATACTCCTCAAATGCTTTTTGGTAACTCAATGGGTCTTTCGTGTTCTCATTTTTAGTTTGCTAACAATCTCTGCCAGTCATAGCAAGGAAAAAGTCACTACGTCAATAGTGAGAAAGAGGTAGTAGCTACCCTATTTTTAAAGCTTGATCAGAAGGATCGCAGTAACAGGATGTAGTAAGTACATTCACTTATTTCTTTAACAGTGATTTGAATTCCAGCATCTTGCTGGGGCACTTCCCTTGTTCTTTTTTCCATTCTTCAGCTGCACCCTAAGGTCCTTCAAGGAATTGTAAAGAATCTCCCCTTGATCAGCTAAGTAACAAAGTCATTCATAGCAAATACAGTTATTAACTTTGATCTGCTTACAACCCCACAGCAGAAAGTTGGTAATACTCTGGCAGTAAGTTTCTTCAGTTTTTTCCCATTAACTTTTCCTGTTATTTATTCTGTTGCCATGATTTGACCAGAAGTAACCAATACAGAGTCCCAGACCAGGTGATTTTTTAAGGTCCCTGGTAATTCCCCTCCCAGGCACTTTATTCTTACAATGACCACCACCACAAAAGGCCAGAACAATCAATCCTATTAATTCACTGTATTTTTGAAAAATAAACATGTCGCAATTCTCAGTTTATAATACTACTGGACTTGTAAACTCAGAAGGCAGCAGTATCGCTCACAGTCCAATACCAAGGGTGCTGCTGAACCACCCACTTAACCCATAATGAGGGCATCCTGTGGGAATGCAGCCACCTCCCTAACAGCCTTCCGCTGGCCTTGACCAAGTCCCAGATGCTCTCCCCTGCAGCAAACACTGCTGTAGAATGAAACTGATAATGCTTTCTTTCAAGAGTCATTGTTGGAATGCAGTAGAAAAATATCTAAAATTAAAATCTACAAAAACAACATTTATTGAGAGCTTACTACAGGAGATGTACTACTGTATATAAATAGTAGTTAATATAATCCATCAAATAAATGTATCAGGATTACGTTTCTTTCTTTCTGTGTATACTGGGGATTAAAGCCAGGTCTTACACCACACTCTTTTTTTTTTTTTTTTTGATGGTGCTGGGGTTGGAACCCAGGACCTTGTGCATGCGAGGCAAGCACTCTACCAACGGAACTATATCCCCGGCTCCACACGCTGTTTCTTAATCAGCAATAAAAAATAAATCTAGGGGTTAGGGATATAGCTCAGTGGTAGAACATTTGCCTAGCATGAGCAAGGCCGGTTGAAGCCCCATAATTAATAAATTAATTAATTAATAGATAAATAAATAAATGCTGGTCACAATACTAAAATAAAGAGTTTTTAAAAACAAAACACTTAAGGATGAAAACTTCCAAGACTATAAAACCAGATGTGGGAAATTAGCATAGATCCAGAAAGCCTCAGAAAATGTATGAAGTACCTAAAATAGCTAAGCTGCATAGAGACAAGAAAGTAGAAAGATAGCTACCAAGTGCTGACAGAAGTAGGAATGGGTTAATGTTTAATTGTTTTAAGAGGTATGGTGAATCAGTTCTACAAGATAAAAAGGGCTCTGGAGATGTGCAGTGATTTGTGATAGTTAACACAGCAATGTGCTTTAATGCCACTGAACTGGAAACTTAAAAATGGTTAAGACAGTAAACTATGTTATGTGTACTTTACTGCAATCTTTTTTTAAAGTTCTGGGAAAGCCAGGTGTAGTGGCACGTGCTTATAACCCCAGCTATTCAAGGCATCTAAGACAGAGGGATCACAAGTTCAAAGCCAGCCCAGGCTACATGGTGGGAATGAAGGAAGGGAGGGAGGGAGGAGAGTTCTGAAAGAAACATTTTCAACCTATAATCTATGTCTAGCTAAAGTATGAATTAAGTATTAGGGAAGGGAAAAAAGTCATTTCCTGACGTGTAAGTCTCCAAAACATGTATGTTTTATGCATTCACTCTTAGAAAGCTACTGGAGAGGCTATTTCAACAAAGTTAAGTGGGGCAGGGGGTGAGGCACAGTGGTAGAGAGCTTGCCTAGCATGTGTACGGCCCTGGTTCAATCCCCAGCACGTGAATAAAATCAAATAGTAAAACAAAAAAGAGAAAAGGAAGTATTCCAATAAAATAGAATAACTTAACTAAACCAATAAACTAAAAATGAGAAAAATAGGGACTGGGTATCAAACACAGGAGAAGTAAAGGAAAGTTCTCAGGATGAGAATCATTGAGGCAAGGAAGGAGAACTTCAAGGGAGGGTCTGGGGGAGAGGCATGGGGAGAGTGTTGAGGGAGGAAGAGTTGGAAAGGAGGGATATGAAGATTGGAAGGGTAAGCAGACAGATGAAGGGCAGGACTGACACCTCTCTGAAGCCAAGTTGTGGAGAGCAGTGACTTGGATCATGGTCTCTGCCCCTGGAATTTTCTGTGCAAAGGTGCAAGTCAAGATTGCCCAGTTGCTATGGCAATGCCCTGCCTGATGAGGCTCTGTGCATGGAACTATATCAGTCTGGACCTTGAGCTCAGACACCAGGTGCCAGGGATAGAGAATTCTGGACACAATACGATAACCACAATGTTTGGCACAACTTTCAAGTCTGTCTGCTTTACAGAACCTTTCCACAAATAACCTTTTGATGATAAAACCTATATAATAAACGTGCTATATCAGCTCTGGGTCACTGTTCCTCCATCAGGGGACGGTGTCCCACCTGGTCCCAGCTTTCTCTCCATGAGTGTTTGTTGGTCTTTCTTAATCCCCTATTGCCCCTTGCTGGTTTTCTAAGGGTCATCCATGTAGGTTGAGGCACCAAGTGATCTGGGGAGTCAGTTGGGAGGACTGGAGGCTGTGGCCAGAAGGGATCTGAATTCTGTGTTGGAAGGATTTTGCAGATGGAGCAGCTTCCGGGAAGACTTTGTGTATCAGGATCTTTTTTCAAAATTGGTTCTTCTATTCATTCTAAGAAGAATTTGTGGTTTGCAAAACATGTTCACTGTTCTCCAGGGTGGAAATGCTTTGGGGTTTTGAAGCAAAGAAGATGGGAGCTCTCATCAAATGATCTCGTTTTTCTCAGGAAAATAAGTGAGGTCATGTCCGGGGAGCAAGGGGAGTAAAGGGGGGGGGGGGCAGGGTGCTTGAGAAATGAACAGTGCTCCAAACAGGCCACAGCTGAGAACAGGAATGAATCAAGCAGAGGTGCAGACAAAGATTATACAAGAATTGGGAGAGCAGCTAAAGGCCAGAGACCAGAGCAGCCCTGGTCCCCAATGTACCCAAAGGGCATTCTGGGCCCACAGTTTGGCTATAGGGACTCAGCACAGAAATTCGCACATTTGCCTGATGCTCAATTAGGAGCAGCAACTGTTGGAGACTTGGTAAATCTCTGCCAACTAAAAAAATGCCATGAAATTGCACATATACACAAAGAGGCATGTTCACAAATGTTCATGGTAGAGGTGTTTATAACAGAAAAAAAATCAAAATAACTAATCTCATTGGTAAAAGAATGAATAACGGTGGCCAGTTCTTACAAGAGAAGACTATTCCAGAGAAAACTGAATGGTTGACCAATATCAGCAGGGAATATATAGTATATTGAAATTATGATGGGGCGGGGCAAAAAGATAAATATACTACCAAGTTATTTATGCACTTTATGTAAATCACACACAGTAAAGGGACAGAAACACACAGGAAAATGATAACCACCATCTTTAGAGTGGAGAGCAAAGGACTAGAGGGTAAAACTTCAGCTATAGAGTTAATTAGCCAATATCTTAAGAAGAGAGTACATAGGGATGTTAGTAACATTTTTTAAAATTTTTTTAACTTAAGAATTAAAACAGAATTAATCATTTTTCCCACTTCTTCACTGTAACAGAAGCCTACTTAAGTTGGAGAAGTAAGGGGACCACTGAAAGACCATAGTCTAAGAGGGGAAGGTTTTGGCTACAGTCCCAGCTCCACCACTGACCACGCGACCTTGGACAATCATCTGCCTCTCCAAGGTCTTGTCTCTTCATCTGTGAAATGAGGATAATGATTTCGTCTGGGCCAACTCATAGACTTTCAGATTCCTGCCAAAGAATCTAACCCAAAGCTCTCTGCTGTGCATTTGAAAATGCTGGATTACAAGAAATACTATTCACAGCAGAATGCCTGGAACATGGAGAATCCAGCCATTCCTGGATGTTGTCTTTGGATCCTGCCCAGCTGTCAGGGAGCTGGAAACCTTCACTGCATTGTCTTATCCCTTGGAGAACTGCCCTTTTTTCTTCTTCTTCTTTTCTCTTTTTTCACCTCCCTGCTCTTTTTTTTTTTTTTTGCAGTGCTGGGGACTGACAGGGCCTCACACTTGCTGGGCAAATGCTCTGAGCCACACCACCAACCCCCAGAGAACTGCCTTGATTGAAATGTATTCCAGTGTGACCCTGAGCAGGGTCCTGCAGAATGTGGTCAGGAGAAATCTACCATTGTGCTCAGTGTGCCGTTCAGGAGGACACAGCCCAGGAGTCACACACTGTGTTCCTTTTATGAGAACATACTGTGGAGCACTCTCTCAGGTCTCAGTACAAAGGCAAACCATAATCCTGAACATCTATTCTTTTAATCTCACAACCACATTATTTTAATAAACGAGGTTTCCCTGTCTTTTTTGGATGCTATACCCCAGCCCTAGCAACTACAAATGACTTTATGGAAAATAAGAGACTGCACCACTGGCTTTATCCACCTGTCCTTACTCTCCCTTTACTCTTTGTCTATTTTTCATTCTATTGAATTTTCCCCTATAAACTACTTCAAAGTTTCTCTGGGGTTGGAGCTGTAGCTCAGTGGCAGAGTGCCTGCCTGGCACATGTGAGGCCCTGGGTTCGATCCTCAGGACCACATAAAAATAAATAAATAAAATGAAGTAATTGTGTCCATGTACAACCAAACATATTTTTTAAAAAAAAAAAAAGTTTCTCTGGAATAAGAAACAGTATAAATAAATTAACTCACATTCTGTGAAGACCAAATAGCATATGCAACATGTTGAAATCACAAAATGAGATACAAATTGTAAATTGTTAGTCATTTGTGAGAAAGAAAAATTTGGTAGTGAGAAATGGAAGCTTATGTGCTTAAATAAGTGAGATTATTTTCATGCTTCTGAATGCCAAACTACTCACAGGCATTGAGATTCCAGCTTCAAGCTCTAGAAGAAGCCTAACTTACAGATGAGCTGCTGAAGCATCTCCACATAAAACAACTTTGTGATCTACTCTATCTATCACTTCTGCCAAGAGTGGCTTGGCCCATCCTATCACTCTTGGTCTAAGTGCATATCACCTCTGGCCTCTGTCACCAGAACCTGAATCTAGAGAGAGGCTTACCTAGAAGCAATGGATTAATGACATTTCCAGAGTGGCCTGGAACAGAGGCCAGGGGAAAGAAAGCAACAAGGGACATAATAAATAAATGTATGGATTATTATATTATTATTATTCATATTATTCCTGACTCATTTACACTCAGGGATACATTTTTAAAATGTATTTTATCTTTAATTAACAAATAATAATTGTATATATTTATGAGGTACAATGTGAAGTTTCCATACATGTGTGCATTGTGGATGATTAAATACTTATATTTCTTTGTGGCAAGAACATTGAAAATCCACTCTCAGCTACTTTGAACCATAAAATACAGTACGTTATTCACTGTGGTCACCATGCCAAGGGATCACCAGAACCTATTCATCCAGTCCAGTTGAAACTTTATGCTGTGACCAACACCTCTTTCCCTGTCCATCTCACACCTCCACCCTGTGAAGCACCATTCTGTTCTCTGCTTCTATGAATTCAACCTTTTTAGACTCCATGTACAAGTGAGATTATGTGGTATTTATCTTCCTGTGTTAAGCTTCTTTCTAAGCGTATTTATATATACACTTTTATTTTACTTATATATATATACCTTTATTTTATTTATTTATTCTTATATGGTGCTGAAGATTAAACCCAGTGTCTCACAAATGCTTGGCAAGCGCTCTACCACTGAGCTACAACCCCAACCCTCTAAGCTTCCTTCATTTAGCATAATGTCCTCTAGGTTTATCCATGTTGTACCTAGTGATGGAATTTCTTGCTTTCTTAAGGCTGAATAGTATTTTTGTCTATTCATCTGTTCAGCATTTTGGTTGTTTCCAAATCTTGGCCATTGTGAACAATGCTGCAGAGGACATAGGTGTACAGATACCTCGTCAACATCCTGATTTCAATGCCTTTGGGTATATACCCAGAGAGTGAGCTTGCTGGATCATATGGTAATTCTGTTGTCAGTTTTTTGAGAAACCTCCATTCTATTTTCCACAATAGTTATACTAATTTACAATACCACCAATAGTATGTGAGTGTTCCCTTTTTTCCACATCCTTGCCAACACTTATCTTCCATCTCTTCGACAATAAGCAATCTAACAGGTAGGAGGTGATAGCTCATTGCGGTTTTAATCTCTGATGATGAGGATATTGAGCAGTTTTCCATAAATAGCCATTTGTATGTCTTCTTTTGAGAAATATCTGCTCAGTTCCTTTACCTGTTTTTTAAGTTGATTGTTTTCTTGTTATTAAGTAGCTTTGATTGCTTATATATTTTGGATATTAGCTCCTTATACTATGTATGACTTGCAAAAGAATATTTTATAATAAATATATTCCTAGTGAACACACTCTCACCCTGCCTTCCCCTGTTACTTCCTCCTGCCCCTCAATCTCCTCTTTCTTAGGGACCAGCAACCCAGGTTCTACAGTGTGTTTCTGTCTCTGCCCCAGTTCTTTCTCATTCCAGCAGGGCAAACACAAATTAAATATTCCATAAAATGTCAGCACACAAAAATGAACCAAGGCCATCTTAGATATCACATGTATCTTTTTTTCTTCTTCCTCTTTGGTACTGAGGATTGAACCCAGGGGTACTTTACCACTGAGCCACATTCCCAGCTCTTTTTTTGTTGTTGTTGTTTTCTTTTTTAAAATTTTTCATTTTGAGATAGGGTCTCTCTAAGTTGCTGAGGCTGGTCTCAAACTTGTGATTATGATTTTCCTACCTCAACCTCCTAAGTCACTGGAATTATAGGCATGCAGCACTGCACCCAGGCCACGTATACTTTTAAAATACTGTTAAAACTGTCTTATCTGGTATGAATTACTCAAACTTTCCAAATAATAAAAGGAAATACAACAGTCTTTCATTCAACAAATTGGCTTTAGGTGAATTCACCTTCCCTAAAAGAGTAACTAACAAGTCACTTATCTCTGGTCCCCACTCCAGGAATAATCTCAGCCCAACTCAAACTGGCTGGAGTCCTGACCCACTGCCCAGTTCTAGTCAGCCTATTCTTGGCTTTAGAAGCTACAGTATACTGCAGTTATCCATGCATTAATTTATGGTTTCGTTTTTGCTTGTTTGTTTTGCAGTACTGTAGGTTGAAAACAGGGGTGCTCTACCACTGAGTTATAGCCCCAGTCCTTTTTTATTTTGAGACAGCCTCACAAGTTGCCCAGGATGGCCTCACACTTGCATTCCTTCTGTCTCAGTCTCCCAAGTCACTGGGATCACAGAGCTGTGCCTCCACACATGAAGCCAGAGGCCATAAATCCCCACTTGTTAGCTTGACCTGCCAACATAGAGAAACCCACTCCTTGGATGATTGCCACTGAGCCCAGCCTGGCCCTGTGGAGCAGATCCATGGTCAAGAGTCTTCTTCAAACTCTGGACAGTCAACTTTGAGAAGGGACAAAGTTGAACCAAGGCCATCTTGGTTGTATGTATACCATCTAGCATAGTGTATGGCACACAGTAGGTGCATAATAAATATCTAAGCAAAGATTTTCAAAATCTAGTATTCAGCCTTCATTAGATCCAATTTTGCCCACCCTAATCTAAAATTAACCAATCGCGTAGCTTGTAACTCTGAACTCCTCCAATAAGAGGGCAAGGTAGGTTGAAGGTACAAGCAAGTGGACTGCCCACCCGGGTGCTCCTGTAACCAGGCTCCTGGCTGGCCCATTTGCCTTGCCCACTCACTTTGGAGCATGTGTTTGATTTCTTGGGGCAGCTCCTCATTTCTAACAACATTAAGTAACAGTGTCACAGGAGAGTCAGGAGCAGAAGCCCCCAACCTTGGTTGTTGTGTTCCAATGAAAGAAAACTTAAAGTCCGACACCGAAAATCATGGAAGAGAATTTCACTGCCAGTGAAAGTAAAGGGAAGCGAAGTGATAGCAGAGTTGGCATACATAGCTCAAGCAGGGAACACTCTCAAGACAGACAGTGAGCTACCTCCCAGCAGAAACCCACAAAGGGAACCATGCTAGCTCCAAATCTGCCACTGTTTCATGGTTGTCCTGTTACAGTGGTCTATTTATGCTTTGAATATAACTCTTTCTGCTCTGCCACAGCAACGTATTTTTAAAATGGATGTCTTTTTCTCTTCCTCTCTCCCTAATCTCTCATACTGTCTCATCTCAGAGGAAACAGGATTACTCCTCTTACCCATTTTAGGCAGACGTATCTGTCCTTGAGTCCACATCCACCATAGGAACAAAGTAATCCAGACTTTGGGGATGGTACTAGAAGATCTAGGAAATGACGGTCTCCCAAATTAACAAGTGAATTACAACTCCAAAAGATAATGTAACCTTTGAGTCACCTCCAAAATCCTCCCGTTCCTGCTGATAGGCAGAATCACAGCCTTTGTGACAGGAGTCCCCTGTGTTTCACCTTTGCTAGCAAAAGCAACAAAGCTTCCTTTTCCTTGCTCTAAAAACCGTGTCCTCCTTGGATTGGCATGGGGACAAGAACGGAGCTTTTGGCAACCATCCTGAGAATTGGGGTCCTCCTTTAGCAACCTTCACCAATCAAGTATCCTACCCTTCCTTCATCATGGAGTTTGACGGGAGTAGGTCCTCTCCAGGGACTGTCATAGTGGCCATCCCATTCAGGGGGGCTTCATCTAATAGTCAATCCTATGTTAGTGTGGATACTGGGGTCAGAGGTTACCTTTGTGAGACTGCCAGCACTGAAGAATCCCCTCTTCTGAGATAGAAGGAGACACTTGGGCCATGACTCCTACTTTTATCTTTACCTTTATGGCTCCTGTCTAGAGCTGGCCCCATAAAGCCTTCTTTCTTGATGTGTTCCCCCATTGGCTCCCTTTGCTTTTGTTTGTTTATCCTCAAGGTTTGTGTACTGGTATTTTCCTCTAGGTTATTTACTCATGGGCCTTGGGTAACTTAAAGAAAATCTGTGACCTTGCCATGCATCCCACAGCTCATCAGTACCTAACAACAGCCTACTAAAACAGTTACAACTTTCCTCTTTGGATATCTCCACCTGAATTCCTCCAGGCCCTTAAGTTTTTTAAACAACAACAACAAAAAAATCTAGCCGGGCGCAGTGGCACATGTCTGTAATCCCAGCACTTTGGGAGGCTGAGACAGGAGAACTGTGAGTTCAAAACCAGCCTCAGCAACAGTGAGGCGCTAAGCAAACTCAGTGAGATCCTGTCTCTAAATAAAACACAAAATAGGGCTGGGGATGTGGCTCAGTGGTTGAGTACCCCTGAGTTCAATCCCCAGCACCCCCCCAAAAAAATCTAAAAATGGCCAGAATTATTGGAGATAAAAAAAAAAACCTGAATTGAGAGCCAAGGATGTAGCTCGGTGGTAGAGTGTGTGAGGCCCTGGGTTTAATATCCAGCACCATAAAAAAAAAAGGAAAGAAACTGAATTGCCCTCAAATGTCTCCCTGGTTATATTTTATGATAAAATGTCAATTTCTACTTACAAGGAATTTTTTCCTTAGGGTTTCACAGTTTCATCATCATTATACTGAGGTTTGAACCAAGGGCCTGACTACTATTACTACTACTACTATTATTATTATCATTATTATTATTATTCTGAGGATTGAATCCAGGGCCTCAGTGCTCTACTGCTGACCTACATCCCCAGTCCTTTACAAAATTTTTATTTTGAGAAAGGGCCTTGCCAAGTTGCCTAGGCTGTCCTCAAACTTGCAGTCATCCTGCCACAGATTCCTAAATGGCTAGGATTATAGATGTGCCCCACCAAGTGAGGCGTAGAGGTTTCACAGTTTCAGAAAGGACTCTTGATCCCAAACTACTCTGGAAAAAGAAAAAGGAGGCTCAGGGATAAAGGAATTCTGTTAAACTTAAAAATCCCACAAGCTGTGGTAAAAATGGCTGCATGTACAATGGCAATATTTTGGAGAAATGACAGAAATGCTTGGGAAAATATGTGCAGAGTCTCACTGTGATTGCCACAGTATTTTCATCTAACACAACTAACTGTACGAGCATTTTTACACATTTCTATTGTGTTGTTTCCCTGCCGAAGAAGGATGTATTCTCTTCAAAAACCCAAATACTGGTGTCTCCAAGATATTTTAAAAGAGATATTTCTCAAATTGACAGCCAAAAATATGTTAGCTGTTACAATGAGAAATTTGTTGCTGAAATATACTATTCGTTTATAAAAACATTTTGCCTGTTTTTGTGGCAGCTGCAGAGTTTTTCACATCCAGAAATTAATTTTCTATTAAAAATGGGCAAAGGCAGAGTGATTTGCCTCTTCCTTTTGGCCTGCAGTACTCTAAGGGCCCCAAATGGCTTGTGGTTTTATCAGCAGAGGCACCAGCTGCCACTTGGCCTGGGACCCATTCTTTCTCTTTAGCTGTGCTGCCTTACAGAGGAAATTAGGAAAATCAATCTTTTCCAGATAAGGGCTTGTTTTGTCTTATAATGACCAGGTCCCATTGCAGCCCTAAATCATACATATATGACTGTGAAGGAGACCAGAGTGGGCCACCCCCAAAACAGTCTTATTTAGCATCAAGATGATTTTGAGCCAGAAGACAATTGAGCAATGGCTGGACAAGTTCTAAAAACAGAGTATTTTTCCCTTTTGTAAAGGAAATTTACATTTATAAAGGAAATTTCCATTTGTAAAGGTGTCTCACCAGAAAGAGGAGGATGACATAACTCTTATCCTTGCAGATAAGGGTTAAATTCTAATCCCAATAGCAAACTTTATAAACAAACAATCCTTGTAGAACATAATCCTCTAGGAGGAGAACCTGGTCTCCTCCTAAAGCCACGTTTCTTAGAGAATTGCTATGCACAGTTAAATAATTAAACGGTTTTTTCTCTTGTTAACAAATCTCTCTGGTCAGTTTAATTGGCAGGACCTTACTGAGCCAAAGGGTGCAGACGAAAAAAGGCTTTTCTCCCCCACCAGGGTTACATTCCTCACTTAATTTAAAGGCTTTCTGGGCTGGGCACGGTGGGCCAGCCTGTAATCCTAGCGGCTGTGGAGGCTGAGGCAGGAGGATCACGAGTTCAAAGCCAGCCTCAGCAAAAGCGAGACACTAAGCAACTCACTGAGACCCTGTCTCTAAATAAAATACAAAATAGGGCTGAGGATGTGGCTCAGTGGTTGAGTGCCCCTGAGTTCAATCCCTGATACCCCCACCCAAAAAAAGCTTTCTGATCCAATTTTATTCTAACACTGGTGTGTAAGACAAGTATTAGAAAGACATATAGCTGGGCGCGATAGGGCACCCCTGTAATCCCAGCACTTTGAGAGGCTGAGACAGGAGAATCGTGAGTTCAAGGCCAGCCTCAGCAATGGCGAGGTGCTAAGCAATTCAGTGAGACCCTGTATCTACATAAAACACAAAATAGGGCTAGGGATGTGGCTCAGTGGTCGAGTGCCCCTGAGCTCAATCCCCTGTAACAAAAAAAAAAAAAAGACATGAACCAAATTCAAGGAAAGTTAAGAATTCCAGGTGAGGCAGGATCCATGCACTTGTTTAACAAGTATCAGTCAAGTGCTACTTGCCAGATCCTGTACTGGGCACTGAGATGGGAATAACTGGGAAATCCTTTATAGAGACCTAAGCACTCAGGGAGCCAAAACAGCAGTAACTAGCTGCCTGGGGAGTGTAAGGGGGAAAAAAAGCAATTTCTATCTTCCTACCCTCAAGACTTTCGTGCTAAAGTAGGCAGGACCTAGCAAAAGCAGCCTGGGGGCTGGGAAGGCTGGCCAGAACACGTGAGCCTAGTCAAATTAGAAATCATCAGTAAGTACAAAAATAAGTTTGCCCCTAATCTACCACCATGATGGGGACAAGTGTAAAGAAATATATGCAGGTAAATGACCTGGGATGACCTAGGATGAAAAAAAAATATTTAAATTATATACATTGTCAGTATAAAAAGTTGAACTATAATTCACATATTCTACAAAATGAAATATTTGTTTAAATAATTTTGTACTATGTGTGTTTATTAATTTTTAATATTACAGAAAACTAAAAAGTAAATAAACTCTATCCTTAGCCCCCGCTACAAATATCACCAATCCTAACCTTTGGGGAATTTTTAGACAACTTTTCTATTATAGATATTTTGTTTTTAAAGAATTGTGATTATTGTAATCCCAGCACTTAGGGAGGCTGAGACAGGAGAATCGTGAGTTCAAAGCCAGCCTCAGCAACGGCAAGGCACTAAGCAACTCAGTGAGACCCTGTCTCTACATAAAACACAAAACAGCGCTGGGGATGTGGCTCAGTGGTCGAGTGCCCCTGAGTTCAATCTCCAGTATCAAAAAAAAAAAAAAAGAATTGTGATTATACCATGATTTTTTTGATTGCGCTAAATATTAAGTTGCAGCATTTCCATGTCACTGATTTCCACAAACATAATTGTAATGCCTGCTCTATAAGCTGATGGTTTCTAAAATTTTAAATTGGAAAAGAACAGCAAAGGTTAGTTTCCTAAAACACTCAAGAACACTAGGGGAGCTGAGCAAGCTTGGTACACCTGTAATCACAGTGACTCAAGAGGCTGAGACAGGAGAATCCAGAGCAGCCTCAGCAAGTTAGCAAGGCCCTGAGCAATTTAGCAAGATCCTGTCTCAAGATTAAAAAAATAAAAAGGGCTGTGCATGTGCCTCAGTGATTAAGTGCCCTTCGGTTCAATCCCTGGTATCAAAAAAAAAAAAGATGACCCAGGGAGTGGGGAGTTCTCAGTGATCGTTTAGCCTTCGTGTATTTATTTTGGTCAGCAATTGACCAAAAAAGTATTCCTGTGCGGCTTATATGTTCCAGACACTGTGCAAGGCAGTCAGCACCTTACCTCATTTGGTCCCTGGTCCCCTGGCCACTGCTACCACTGTGCTTCAGCTCTGTGGTGTGCAGACTGAGTGAGTGAGTTACACTTTGAGAGTGATTTCCAGAAGGGCATGGATGGTGGATGGGTGGCAGTAACAAGGAGCCAGGCTCTCCAGGGCTAGACCAAGACCAAGTCTGGCCTCAGAATTCCCACCTGGCAAGACAGGCCAGCACCCATGCACATGAGCCTCATGCCGGCTGTCCAGTGGAGGGCACACTTGCCATCTGGGCCTGGGATACCAGAAATCACACCAAGTCCAGCCTGAAAAGCTGAATGGTCTGGTGAGGAGGCAAAGCCATCCAGCAGAATTATTCCTGGACTGGCAGTGTGGCCAATCTGAGTTCCAGTCCTCGGTCCATCCCAAGAACCCCATGCACTGAATGTATCTGATCCCTCCTGTTCTCATCCATAAGGATGGAGTCGGACATTCTTGAGTCTTTCCAACTAAATAAGTCTGAGATTTCATGTTATAAAAGGCGAGACTAGGGCTGGGATTGTAGCTCAGTGGTAGAGCGCTTGCCTCGCATGCGTGAGGCCCTGGGTTCGATCCTCGGCACCACATATAAAACAATAAAATAAAGATATTGTGTCCATCTACAACTAAAAAAAATTAAAAAAAAAAAAAGCGAGACTAACAGTCCACAAAAGCACCAAGTCTAACGATTTCACCAATTTTTAAGCGTATTTCAAAACCAGGAATGAAGAAAATAGCTATCCCTTGCTGCTCTGTAAGTTACATACCTTCCACTTCAGTTACCAGGCTCTTCTGAGTTAGGACAAATCTTCATGCAGCCTGGCTGGCAATGCCAATGAGGCCAGGATGGGAAGGACAATTAGTGGGGATTTGTCCTACAGCACCAAGCTGAACAACCACCCCACCGACCTCTGAGGTATCTGCTCAGTTCTCCCCATAGACCCACAGGCGTGGCACTCAGTTCAAATCCGCATTTCTAAGGAAAAAGTTCAAAGTACTGCCTTAAATGATGTTCTCTGACAATATGGAAACTAAAGGAAACATTCTTTTGATTACTGGGAAAAGATTTCATTTTCTTCTCAAAATGTTTTTTAAAAAAAACAAACTACCTCCATAAACTATTTTCATACTGTTAGGGTTTTCCTTACAAATTCTTTAATAATTAGAAAACAGTCTCTATCATTTAAAACAAAAAATTACTAGAACAATTATCCCAATAAGTATAAAATAATTCTGTCCAATAATTGGGTCATTTAGTTACAAAATACATAATTGATATACATCCAATAGGTGACCAGACTGTGGACCTAATAATTGACTTTGCATCTGATAATCACACAATATGTTCTTAAAAATACCTATTCTAACCTACCTCTTGAAATCAAAGCCTATGATTAAAAAAGATTCAAAGATGGAAAATTCCTTATAATAAACAAGTGGGCCACAAAGTATGCTTTGTAGGAATTATAATCAGTTATTCTTACAAAAACTTCATTATTTACCTAAAGATCATAAAGCCAAAAGAAAATAAAAATACCATTGACTATCAATTTTTTTTTTTTTTTTTTTTTGCACTGGGGATTGAACCAGGGGTGCTCTATCACTGAGCTACATTCCCAGCCCTTTTTATTTTTATTTTTATTTTTATTTTTGGTACCAGGGATTGAACTCAGAGGTACCACTGAGCCACATCCCCAGCCCTATTTTGTTTTTTATGTAGAGACAGGGTCTCACTGAGTTGCTTAGTGCCTCGCCATTGCTGAGGCTGGCTTTGAACTCGCAATTCTCCTGTCTCAGCCTCCCAAAGTGCTGGGATTACAGGCTTGTGCCACCGCGCCTGCCTCCTTTTTATTTTTTATTTTAAATATAAATGTCTCACTAAGTTGCTGAGGCTGGCCTCAATCTTGCAATCCTCCTGAGTCCCTGGGATTATAGGCATGTGCTACCATGCCAGGCCCATTAGCTCTCAATTGCCCTTTTGGTGCATTAGTCAGGGTCCCCTTTCCTGGGCCAAGGGCATTAAACAGGTGACAAAGTTTGTGTGTCTGCCTACATGGATGTTGTGCTTTTGAAATCCTGTTAGAGACAGAAGCAGTAGAGGTTTTAAACACTCTATGAAAAGCATCAACGTCCTGTGCTGGTACCTCACAGTGGTATGGGACTCCATCATTTGACTATCAAGCAAGAAGATCCATACTGCCTCAATGTGTGGGCGGGGGGGGGGGGGGAGAATTGCAGGGTGGCCAGGTACAGTTAAGAAAATCAGTATCTAGCCAAGCATTTGGTGCACACCTGCAACCCCAGCAACTCGGGAGACTGAGGCAGGAGGATCCCAAATTCAAGGACGGCCTCAGCAAGACCCTAAGCAACTCAGCAGAACCTTGTCTCAAAATAAAGAAATTTTAAAAGGGTCGTGGATGTATCTCAGTGGTTACGAGCCTCTGGGTTCAAATTCCCAGTACCAAAAAAAAAATCAATAGCCAGGTTCCAGGAGGCAGGAGGACCCCACTTAGGACCAGGAGTTTAAGACCAGCCTTGGCAACACAGTTAGACTCTGTCACAAAAAAGAAAAAGAAAAAGGAAGGAAGAAAGAGAAAAAAATAACACAATCTATTTAAAAGTTTGCTTATTCTCCAAACATCTCCCTTGAGTCCAATGAAGAGTTTATTAGACTATTGTCTCTCCAGGAGCAACACCTGGTATCTTTCATCTCTATGACCTTAGTACCTAAGGAAAAGCCTGGCACAAAGTAAGTGTTCAATGAATGCAAACTGAATATTGTTGAATAAACATATAGCTAACAGCTTGATCAACAGATCTACCTCAGCCGGGCGCAGTGGCTCACGCTTGTAATCCCAGCACTTAGGGAGGCTGAGACAGGAGAATCGCGAGTTCAAAGCCAGCCTCAGCAACGGCGAGGTGCTAAGCAACTCAGTGAGACTCTGTCTCTACATGAAACACAAAATAGGGCTGGGGATGTGGCTCAGGGGTCGAGTGCCTGTGAGTTCAATCCCCGGTACCAAAAAAAAAAAAAAAAACAGATCTACCGCAACATCTCATAGTCCAATATATTCAAAAAAGAACATGTGATTTCAGTTCTAGGTATGAAGGAGTTACAGGGTCCAGAATTAACCATCTGGAAACAACTAGAAAGCTGGGGGTGGGGGGAGATGTAAGAAACAATTGTTCTGAGCTGCAACAGGCGGCACAGGAGTGCCATCCTTCAGAGAAGGGCAACAGCGGGAAGGGGCTGGTGACTCCTTGTGCTTTGCACCAGAGACAACCTCCAGACCTGAGCACCTCATGGGGACACCGAAGAGGGCCTGCCAGTTCACCGAGATAGGAATTCAGAAAGGCCCCACTGGCCAGAGCAGAGATGGAAGCTGGATGGTCAGGCTGCAAAGCAGGGTCCACAACCAACCCCACAGTGAGCACTAGAGGCGAAGTGCCCTGCGGAGCAGCCTAGACATCTGGCCCTCCTACCCCACCGCATCAGCCCCCTCACAGGGTCTTCCACCTCCATCTGTTGGGCGAGGTGTTCCCTGCTGTTCAGCGAGTACCAAAGGAGCTGAAAGCACCCCCCAGCTCTGCACAACAACCACTTCACTTTGGGGCATCTGAACAGCACCTCATTTTCACCACTCGGGGGATTCGACTTGCATGTTTCAAACACTTCAATAGTTCTGCATGAACTGAGCAGCATTCAAGATTCTCCACTGTCTGGGATCTTCTACTCCTTTATCTGTCTTCTGACACTCCTCATGTGGCCAGGTTCCCAGCTTCCCAGTGCCCCATGTTCTCTCTCTCCTGCTTGCACCCTGTTTCCCCCACCCCCCATCCACCTGGACAACTCCAACACACCCAGGCAGAGTGAGGGGATCTCCCTTTGTGCCCCCTACACACTCCACCTTGCAAACTCAGCATCTCCACCACACCTGTTAGATCCCCAAACCTGAGATCTCACTGGATGCTGAGTTCCTCAGGGTACCACTTTCTTCTTGGTATCCACAGCCACCCTACATCTAATCTGATGCAAAGTAGGTTCTGAGCGAATGTGCCAGCACTTAATGGAGAGACGGAAAGCTAAAATCATTAAGCTTTCTCACCTGGTACCTGCTACCTTTGCTCTCATTGTTCTGGTCTCTTCAAAAGAAAATTCTTTCCTAATGAATCGTTTTCATTTTGATTAAACAATGCAGAATCATTTTAATTCCTGCCTGTGGGGCTTCTGAAGCACTCCACGCTCCCTTGGTCTCTGATCCTGGAAATGCAGCCTTCCTCGCTGTGGTCTAGGATGGGGACTGTTTTTCCATTAACTTATCAATAGACAAGAGACTGTCTTTCCTTGCAAGTGGTCTTGCAGTGGGAAGATGCTCAAAATGTCCTTCTGGCCCTGGCATCCTGCCTGTGGTTCTTCTCTAAACTGACCTGAGCAACTTGCCGTCATCTTCTGGTCCAGATGCAGGGACACTCCTGTCAGCTCTCCAGTGGGTCATCCACACCCCCCCCCAATGCCCCATCACAAAAATCTCTTCCTGGTGCCTTTTTTTTTTTTTTTTTTTTTTTTCATTTCAAAACAATCCACCAGTGATAGAGTGCTGGCCTAGCATGTGTGAGGCCCTGGGTGCAATTTCACACAACACACACACACACACTTTACCAGCTTCCATATTTTTTTTTTTGGTACTGGGGATTGAACTCAGGGGCACTCAACCACTGAGCCACATCCCCAGCCCTTTTTTGTGTTTTATGTAGAGACAGGGTCTCACTGAGTTGCTTAGCGCCTCGCCATTGCTGAGGCTGGCTTTGAACTCGCGATTCTCCTGTGTCAGCCTCCCTAAGTGCTGAGATTACAGGCTTGAGCCACCGCGCCCGGCGCCAGCTTCCATATTTTTAAAAGTATGAACAATGCCACATTTATATCTCAGTACAGAATGCTTCAGGCTCTTGTCCAGAACAACTTTCTCCAAATTCAAAATAACCCTGTGAAGAAGGGAATTTATCATCTTATATATATAACTCTTAAACTGGCATTGCCTCTCATCAAGAGTGCAATGAAGGGGCCGGGCGCGGTGGCACATGCCTGTAATCCCAGCACTTTGGGAGGCTGAGACAGGAGAATTGCGAGTTCAAAGCCAGCCTCAGCAAAGGCGAGGAACTAAGCAACTCAGTGAGACCCTGTCTCTACTTAAAACACAAAATAGGGCTGGAGATGTGGCTCAGTGATCAAGTACCCCTGAGTTTAATCCTCAGTACAAAAAAAAAGAGTGCAATGAAAGGGCTGGGGATGTAGCTCAGTTGGTAGAGTGCTTGCCTTGCATATACAAGGCCTTGGGTTCAATCCCTAGCACCGCCAAAAAAAAAAAAAAGAGTACAATGAAGCTTATAATAATATGAAGGGACTCTGAGGTTTTGCTATATCCCTAGAGATTATGAATCATCAAAGAAAAATCCACTTGTTTTCAATATGTTCATAATGTTGGTAGCTTAAGTATTTGAAAATTAACAGTCTGAGCATGTTGCATCTAATTATTCTCCATTGAATACACTGTGAGGCTACAGAGGTTAGTTTATTCCTGAATCATGCCAGAAAACAAGTGGAGAAAGTTAAAGATACAGATGTATATCAAAGAAGACGATTTTATCCCTGAAGTTTTCAGCTACATCAGTCACTTCTGTGTAGGTTTTGAAGGAACAGCAAGCTATAGCTAACACCTGTACTTTAGTTTGGATCTGGAATGTGCCCCAAAGGCCCACATGTTAAAGGCTTGATCCCGCCTTGGTGCTATTGGGAGGTGGTGGGAACTGGTAGGAGGTCTTGGGTTGTTGGGGATATACCCTTGAAGGGAAATTGTAGCATCACCCCCAGTATCTTCTCTCTCTTTGCTTCCCAGCCATGAAGTGAACGGTTTTACTATGCCATACATTCCCACCACTATGTGTTATTCCACACCTCACCAGAGGTCTAAAAGTACTAGATCTACACAGGTGTGGTGATGCACACCTGTCATCCCAGCTACTTGGGAGGGTGACACAAGAGAATCACAAGTTCTAAGCCAATCTGAGCAACTTAGAGAGGCCCTGTCTCAAAATGAAAAAAGGGCTGGGGATGTAGCTCAATAGTAGAGCACCCCTGAGTCCAATCCCCAGGATCCCAGTAACTAACACACACACACACAGTAAAAGCATTGAATCTGCCCCATCGTGAACTGAAACCTCTAAAACTATAAGACAAACCTTTTCCCTAAATAAGTTGATTAGCTCAGGTATTTGTTACAGTAATGGAAAGCTGACTAATACAATCTGCCACATCTAAAACTAAATGGCACCAACAGTGAAAACATGTTTTTCCCATCCCATTCTGTAGAAAGTACAACTGAAGAACAGAAGAGAAAAAGGCAATAGATTTTAGGGGCAAATGAGTATATAAATACATCCACAAACTAGGTAACCACTCCTTAGATAATCTAAAACTGATAACAATCTCTCCAAGATCATACATGCTCCAACATAGTTTGTCATTTTCTGTGCTTAATAAAATCGGTTTTGATTATACACAGATCATCATTTAGAAAAGATAATAAAATATTCACAAAAAGCAAGCCTCATTCCAAACATCAAAGGCCAAAGACTGCTCACAATATCATGTACAAATGGAACTCATGGAATGCAGATAATTCCTGAGGCCTGGCTGACTGAAGGACTAACCATGATTGAAAGGACAAGATCACAATGAATATCCACCCACAAAACCAACACAGAGTGTGAGTATCCCAACTAAATTTGCACACTGCATACAATTCAGTTTAAAAAAAAAAGTTGCATAAAAGCAGTTATAATGAAAGAGAATTATGTTAAGAAACCAATTTTTCAATTTTTATTATTTCAAATTGGAGTGAAGAAACACATGCTTGATGCTGAGTTTTTAAATATAAAAGAATAAAGAAAAATCAATAACAAAAATAAATAACTAACACCAATTCATGATGAAAGAGTGCTTATTATACACTATACATTATACATAATGCACTAAGCATTTAACATACTTTGTTATTTAATCCTCATAAAATTTCTCTAACATAGATACTAATGGCATCATCAATTTACAGATGAAACCAAGCCTCAGGGAAGTGAAGTGCCTTATCCCTAGTGGCTCAGCCACTGAGCCGAGTCTCATGTCTGCGTCCACAGTCTCAACCTCCACTTCATATTATGCCAAAATGAGAGAGAGTACGTTTTCAAGAAATTATATAATTTACTCTTTCAAGAGCATCAACATGTTTTTAATCAACAGCGGTGGAAACTCCTGACCCACTAAATACAGCCCATGGAATATGATCTACACTTCCTTGGGTAACTTACAATCATCATCACTAATATTAATTACTGTACCAATCTCTCATGAAAACCATGTATGCGGGGGCTGGGGTTATGGCACAGTGGTAGCGTGCTCTCCTAGCACACGTGAGGCACTGGGTTCGATTCTCAGCACCACATAAAAATAAAACAAAGATATTCTGTCCACCTACAACTAAAAAAATAAATATTTTAAAAAAAACCAGGTATGCAATTTTTGCTCCTCCTAATTTATCCTAACAATGGTACCCTTCTACTGGACATTTTTTAGGATGGAGGAGCTAACTGCTCCTCGTCCTGACAGTCAGTACCCACGGCACAGCCACGAGCAGGCAGCTGAGCGTCCACTTCCTCTGCTATCAGACAGGGACCCACTGTTCCACCTGCCTTGCACAGCTTGCTAAAAGGCTCATAGAAACATGAACAATAAACTACAACTTGAAGTTAGGTTGTGACAGGCCTTAACATCTCCCTTTAATGAAATGGTTCGATTTTAAACTCTTCCTCTCAGACATTATTTTGTAAAGGAATGAAATTCACATATGGCTGATATTCTCCATACTAGTCTGACTGACTGGCTGGCTCGCTGGTTGGCCAGAAGTCAGTCAGTTTCCAGTGACGAACATTATTAATGACGCCTTTTGTTCTAATGGTTGCTACAAAGGCTGCAGGACTGAGGCTAAGAGAAGCTGAGTTTCCTTGAGTGTTACAAATAAGTGGTATCTTCTGCACTGAGCATGTGCACAAAATGAAGCAACAGGCTCCCTGATATGGCCAGGGAGTTTCATTAAGAGCAGAATTAGGGGCTGGGGTGGTGGCTCAGTGGTAGAGCGTTTGCCTAGCATGCATGAGGCACTGGGTTCGATCCTCAGCACCACATATAAATAAATAAAAAATAAAGGTCCATCAACAACTAAAAAAAATATTTAAAAAAAAAAAAGAGCAGAATTAATTTGGATATTTTCCATTTCTTTAGAGAAATTGGTCTGTGTCACTTCACTAACTCAGTGGATCTTTTTTTTTTTTTTTTTAAATTCTTTAGCAAGATCTCACAAAGCAAATGAAAACAAGAAGATATCATCCTGGCAACAGCTGCCTAGGCAATTCAAAAACATAAAAAAGTTTTCTCTCAAAACAAACCAAATTCTAACACATGTGAACAGACAACTCAAATTCAAGGAAATGTAAATGCTAAACACATGCAAATATATACATTCACCCTCTCTTCTCCAACTTAAGTAGATTTCTTTAGACAAAGAAAACTGCACCAGGCAAGGAGGTGCACACCTGTAATCCCAGCTACTTGGGAGGATGAGGCAGGAGAATTGCAAGTTTGAGGCCAGCCTCAGCAACTTAGATAGACCCTGCCTCAAAATAAAATATAGAAAGAGGCTGATGATGTAGCTCAGTAGTAGAATATGCCTGGTTTCAATCTCCAGTACCAAAAGAAAAAAGAAATTATTAATAAGAAAAAAGAAATTACTATACCACTCTACTTCATGACATTACACAACAACTATTTTGGAAATCAGGATAGTGATATGTAGGCTGAATCACAAAAATGCTTACACAGTA
Organism: Xerus rutilus; assembly: GCA_028644305.1. Lineage (NCBI taxonomy): Eukaryota > Metazoa > Chordata > Mammalia > Rodentia > Sciuridae > Xerus > Xerus rutilus. The sequence goes on from CM053401.1 coordinate 34,000,106, forward strand.
TGAACCAGCAATCTCATTCCTGGGAATTCCAATTAGTTAGAAACAAAACGATACACACACACACACGAATCCTCAATATATGGGCATGCTTTGCAAATTATGGTCAACATGAAAATTTTTTTAATCAAAATAGAATCTAACATTATAAAGTCTAGGGAAAATACTAAATACAAAAATACTAAGAAAAACAGAATACAAATGTTTATATTCAATAGGAATACAATTATACAAATATGTATGCATGTGCAAAGTGCAAAAATAAAAATAGTTGCCAGGCGCGGTGGCACACACCTATAATCCCAGCACTTTGGGAGGCTGAGACCAAAAAATTGCAAGTTCACAGCCAGCCTCAGCAATGGCAAGGCGCTAAGCAACTCTGTGAGATCCTGTCTCTACATAAAACACAAAATAGGGCTGGAGATGTCAAATATCCCTGAGTTCAATCCTCGGTACCAGAAATAAAAATAATTTTGGGGGCTGGGATTGTGGCTCAGGGGTAGAGTGCTTGCCTCACATGTGGGAGGCACTGGGTTTGATCCCCAGCACCGCGTATAAATAAATGCATAAATAAAGGTCAATCAACAACTAAAAAAAGATTTTTTTAAAATTTTGGTAGAGCGATGCTACAAAAATTCTTATTCAAAATCTTTTAGGGGCTGGGGTTGTGGCTCAGTGGCAGAGTGCTTGCCTCAATCCTCAGCACCACATAAAAATAAACAAATAAAATAATGGTATTTTGTCCATCTACAACTAAGACATATTTAAAAAAAAAATCTTTTAGCATTACTGACTGCTAAATGAGCATCACTCGTCTTCTAAATGAAAAATATGTAACCTACGCACATTCTCTTAAAACCACTTGAATCAATTTTTGCCACATTCCTTTCATCAGTTGAAATAAAATACATTAAATTTTAAAAGTTGTTACCTTTATAATACGAAATAACCAGAGATGAAAGTGTTTCCTTAAGACTGTGATTTGCAGTTAATTGTGGTTTAACTTGCTCTGTCCCTGTCACGGCCTTTGCTGATTGGTACCACAAACCCAAGCATCCCCACAATATTCTTTGCTAATCTGTCGACTTCTCCTGTGTTGCTTTTTCATACTAACTGAAGAATTTCATCTTTGGTATCTCTAAAATGTCAACGATGGGGTGCTAAGGGGAAAAGGCAGAAATATTTTTGTCCTGTGTCGCTTATTCAACTGAACAAATTTAGTTTTCCTCCTTTGTCTCAGATCTTGGAAGGTGAACTTTGGAAGCCCCTTTCTTTCTCAATGGAGTTACATATTGTCACTCTCCTTTTTCTAACTGCACACAATTAACAGTCTATGTCAAATTGGCTTTTCCACCTTTCTAGCTTCCTTTACAAGATACGCTAGCCCCCTGAAGAGTCTTTCTTGGAAGAATGAAAGGCTCCACACTGCTCATGATAACAGTCAGAACCCAGAGAAGGAGATCCTCTGGGGGCTCTGGCTGTTCCTGGGGGGAGTGTGGCCTGGATCTTAGTGGGTGCTGCCTGTTTCCTCCACCCTAGTTCAGGACTCACTGGGGCTGACTCTGGGCCAAGTGGACCTTTAAACACGGAAGTTCAGGGAAGGTCCCTCCTCCTCTGCCTGAAAGGGGAAACATAACTGCAACAAGAACAAAGCTTTTAAGTTAATCTTCTGATACAATGAGCATGAAGGGAGGCTTCTACGTTTCTTCTGTCATCGAGACAAATTAACCCTAACTCAAGGTTGAGATAGACAATGGCAGGGGTTTCCAGTTTTCCCATTATTGCCTTCTTGGCTTATGAGGCCATTTGACTCTCAAGCACAAGACAGACTTAAGGCGTTCCTTTCCTTCAAGACACACGTCATTCTTTCTCCACTTTAGTATTCCTGTATTAACAAGGACCCAGGATTCTCAGGCCTCAGATCTGAAGGCAGAGACTTCCATTATTACTCCTGGGAGGAAAGGAATCCCCCAAGCCCTATGGCTCACAGTTGTAGACAAAACACCTTTTTTCCTTAAGTTCATTATCCCATAATGCTTTTATCTTCTCCCATCAATTATTTCTGTCTCTGGTGTAAAAGAACAAGATTCCTCAAGGTTTTTATACTATTAAAGAACCAGCAAGGTAGGACTGCAAATTGGTGAAACCACTATAGAAAGCAGCATAGAGATTCCTAAGAAAACTTGGAATGGAACCACCATTTGACGCAGTCCTCCCACTCCTATGTTTATACCCAAAGGACTTAAAATCAGCATACTACAGTGATGCAGCCACATCAATGTTTATAGCAGTTCAATTCACAATAGCTAAACTATAGAACCAAACTAGGTGCCCTTCAACAAATGAATGGATAAAGAAACTGTGGTATATACACACAATGAAATATTACTCAGTGTTAAAGAAGAATGAAATTATGGCATTTGCTGGTAAATAGATAGAACTGGAGAACATTATGCTAAGCAAAATAAGCCAATTCCAAAGAACCAAAGGCCAAATATTTTCTCTGATATGCAGATGCTAATTCACAATAAGGGTAGGGGGAAAATAGAGGTATTTTGGACTAGATAGAGGGGAGTGAAAAGAGGGGAGGGGACATGGGGGTAGGAATGAGAGTAGAATGAATTGGACATTATTACTCCATGTGCATATATGATTACATGACCGGTGTAACTCTACATCATGTGCGACCAGATGAATGAGAAGTTATACTCTGTTTACGTATGATGTGTCAAAATGCACTCTACTATCATGTATAACTAATTAGAACAAATAAAACAATTCTTTAAAAGGAAAAAAACAAAAGAAACAGCAAATACTCAACAAACAAAGCAAATGTCATTATTTAATGAGGTTCAGTTAGATATTTATGGGTTGTGTGTGTGTGTGTGTGTATACACATATATATAGTACTGCTTTAAAAGAAGGCTTCAGTAGCAGAAACTGAAAGGCCAAAAATCCACAGGAACAGTCTCAGCAAATCATTGTTTTCATTCTTTTGTGGCCCCAGATACAGGAGATAAACCACTTTCTACAACCAGCCAGTCCTCCCTGCCTTCCCATAAAGGTGTTCACCACCCTGACATGCAGGTCTACTGGAGGCTACAGGACCCTTCAGGTCTGTGGGTGTACCAAGTGCAGACCAAGGAGACCTAGACACGCCAGCCCCACAGGGTGGAGAGTCACAATCTTGTTCCTACATGTGCCATTTCATATTCACCCACCCACTCACCATCCAAAGAACAGCATGTGTGGCCAATGCAAATGGCCTAGGTTGTAAAATGCAGGAAGCCACACCTGAGACAGATGGTCATAAAGCAGCACAGTCAGGGAAACAACGCAGGAAAAGAGGTAGATATGGAGAATAAGAAAGAAAAGGAACACACACATAGGAAATGACGTCCAATGTCTGCTTGTTGTGAAAGATAAAGTATGCCCCCCCTCTTTTTTTTTTCTCTTTCCACTTGAGTTGTTTCCTTAACCTCCATTAAGATAAAGTACGAGCTGGGCATGGTGGCGCACGCCTGTAATCCCAGCACTTAGGGAGGCGGAGACAGGAGAATCACGAGTTCAAAGCCAGCCTCAGCAATGGCGAGGCGCTAAGCAACTCAGTGAGGCCCTGTCTCTACATAAAACACAAAATAGGGCTGGGGATGTGGCTCAGTGGTCGAGTACCCCTGAGTTCCCTGGTACCAAAAAAAAAGTATAATCACAGATGACCAAGTCACCACATCTCCACAGAGGGAGAAAAAAAATAGAAATGCTCAGAAACCTTCTGCTTGTACAAATTGTTCCCCCAAAATCCTCTTGCCAAACCTTTGGCCTATTCTTTCTAAACTTACCAATTCTTGGCAGTGATTGGTAATAAAAAGTGAAGTTTCAGTTAGGAAGCACGGTTCCTCTTTTAAATCAAAATTCTGGATTGCAGAACTCACTTTTCTCTCCAAGTTTTATGGGCCTGCTATTTTTAGGTATATAAACAGTCATGTGTACCATTTTCCCCCTCTCCCTGAAGGTTCCCCATGATCTATTTATAGAGCTGGAAGTTTTCCAATTCCAAACATAAGTTATTAGCAAAAGTGGCCAGGCCATTTTTGATGACTAACAATTTTGGTTTTGTTTTTCTCTTATCCTCAGGGAAAATCAATTGCCCAGCAAATTAATGTATCCCTCAGCCTTTCATCCTTAGAGACCAACAATCAAAACTGATTTAGGTCCCAATTGGTCTATTTCTGGCTCTGAGTGGATGTTAATCCCCAATAACAGGTTTGTTGGACTAAGCACCAGGCTGAACATCCAGAGACAGTGGATTCGGATCTGTTTTATTTTTTCACTGACTCATTGGGAACCTTTGAACAAGTCCCTGCATTATCTTAGTTTCTCTGATCATAAATGATAATTACCAACAGTCAAAAGGAACCTATCTTGGCTAGTTATTAGGATTTTTTTAAGTTAAGAAATATGTTATTCACTATTACAATTAAATATGTTTAAAACAACAAATTCAATCCATAGCCACCAATCCATACCTCTATCTACATAAAAATAGCCCTACCACATACTGGAGTTAGGAATCAATAAAAGAATATGCTACAGTTGAACCGATAATAGCATGTATTTCTGAGGCCCTGGAATCAGTACAGAAGCGAAGGCTACTAAGCCCCTTTGAGCACTGGGGCTTCAGGAACTCTCATTATTAAGGTCCTATGAGGTCCACAGGCCCTGAGTACATCAGAGCTCCTAGAATCAACCCAGAGATTTGAACACGGTCAGGCCTTGGTCAACTTTAAATCCCAGAGACTACCACTCTGAAAATATTAGGGGATACAGGCCCTTATGTATAAATCCCCTTATGATATCCTGTTAGAAAGATGGAAGAAGAAACATTCAAAAAATGAGATATTTTAAGTTTCTGAAAGCAACCCCCAAGAAATTCTTGGGATCAGCTTAAGAATAAGGTGGGAATTTTGAGTCCATCCTAATATCAACTAGAGTCACTAGGATGCTCCTGGTCCACCGACCATCCCAAAAGTACAAAAAAGTCAAACAGCAGGGTCTTCTCTAAGATGCACTCCTCGCAACAGGCACTTTGGCCACAGGCTTCCTTGTGACCTGGGGATTCTGGCACCAAATTACTGCTCTGCGTGTTCTGGGGTGCTAGAGAGTGTATCAGCAGCACTGACCACCTCAGCAGCTCAGCATCACCTTGGCCCACACGTTTTGGTCCCCCAAATACACGTGCTGGTCATGCCAAAGGGCTGGGGCTGTAGCTCAGTGGCAGAGCACTTGCCTAACACTTGTGAGGCACTGGGTTCAATCCTTAGCACCACATAAAAACAAACAAATAAAATAAACGCATGTTGTCCAACTACCAAAAAAAATTTTTTTAATTTAAAAAATGCAAAACAATTTTTAATAAAAACAGGAAAAAACTAGTTTACTGTAAATATCAGCATCTCAAAAGCTTGATTATTATCTAAGATCTCAGGATTTCCCCATGTGTGGTTGCACTTGATGAGTGTTTCTTAATTCATTCTCCCCACCCCCTTCTGTTAGTCTCAAAGGATTGATTCTTCACCAATCCCACATTACAATGTCCCATAAAAGCCTCCGCTTCCACAAAAGCAGGTGACAGCTTGAGCACTCTGGTCCAGGAAAACCTCTTCCCCAAGCTCAGCTCTACTGAAGGAAGTGACGGGGTTGGAAGAGAGTCCTAAAATGTTGCTATCGTCCCTGTGAACCATTAGATAGAACTTTGTATCTTTAAAGGCCTTTGAAAATCATCTTCACGACTGTTCACAAAGATGCTATGGGAAGGGAGGTTTACTCTGTCAACCCATCTTCTGTTTCAGGGGTGTGTGTTGCAGTGCTGGAAATGGACCCCAGGGCCTAGAGCATGCTGGGCAAGCCGTCTGCAACTGAGCTATATCCCTGGCCCCTGGTCTTTGGTTTTAGGTACATCATAAGCTGTGTTATTACTAGAAACTGGGGCTCATCAAGTGAAAAATACTTCCCAAAATAAATCAGAATTCTTTTTAAAATCAAAGACTTTTTTTTACTGACGTGATCATGAAGAAGACAAAAACTAAGTAGGATGATCCGATCTCAGAACTCTGCTTATTTCTTAGGATTAAGATCATGCCCTTTGTACCACCAACAAAACTTCTTTAAACACGTCTCTCCTTTGCCTTTTTTTTTTTCATTTTCTACATCATGAAATCAAGTTATCCGGCATGAAATACAAAGAAAAGAATTTCAGAACCACTAGGGTAATATTAATTCTGACTAAGCAAACATAAAAAGCTAAAATAAAAATTCAGCTTAGTTTCCAAAGGTTTATATATTGCTAAGACTTGTAGCGAGATTTCTGTTTTCCCTTTAAGATTACCCACTTATAAAGTCCACTAGTTTTTATTTCTTAAAAAAGCAGTTATGGCAAACAGGCTCGAAATCTTTCCTGCCTCTAAAAATAAACAAACATCTTTCTTCTAAACAACATTCCTAACTCTAAAAGTTCCTGCTATTCCCAAGGCAAAGGAGACAAGTTAGATGGCAATTTTTAAAACAAGAGCACTCAGGCAGGTTACACATATTCTTCTTAGAACCCCTGGCCTGTTCCCTGCCAGTAATACCCAGCAAATGACAGTTCTTTGTTAGCTCCCAACAAAAAAGGAGGCCAGTGCTCCAGGAAAAAGGCAACCTCCAGCACCAAGAGCATTTTGAAATGCATACATCCTTTTGTACAACTACAGGAAGGTTTTAAAAAATTAAAATGAACACAATGTGAGAGGCTCTGAAGGATCGATATTCAGTAGATAACTAAGGCAAGCAATCTGTAAGAAAAGATAGGGGAGGGAGAAAAGGAAGCTCGGCAACCAGGACAGCAGAACCAAGAGCAAGGTTACATTTTCCAAGCCAACAAAAGGTTTAACTGTCCTAATCCTGGAGCTTAAGATCCTTGAAAACAATAACCTTTCTGAAAGCAGATACAAGTAGCCAACAAGAGAACAAACAGCCTCGCCTGTGCTTCTCAAATTGAGTCAACACTGACTGCAGAAAAAAGAGAACCAAACCATGAACAGCCCAAATGATTTAAATAAATAAAGCCATGGAAAGAACAGAGCAATGGCCTTGGGCTTCCATTCTCTTTCTAGTTTCCCTCACAGCCTGCGGCCCATCCATGGTTCAAAGAGGAAGCAATAGTGCCAATCATTACTTAGCAGAGGAAAAAAAAGACTTTCATAATTTCTTATAAATGCTTTCCACTGATTTAGAATACTTTCCAGGGCTTTCATCTGCATGACCATGTAAATGTGGAGAAATTAAATCACTCTACAACCAAGACTTTTAAGAATATATCATATCCAGCCGGGCGCGGTGGCTCAAGCCTGTAATCCCAGCACTCAGGGAGGCTGAGACAGGAGGATTGCGAGTTCAAAGCCAGCCTCAGCAAAGGCGAGGTGCTAAGCAACTCAGTGAGACCCTGTCTCTACATAAAACACAAAATAGGGCTGGGGGTGTGGTTCAATGGTCGAGTGCCCTGAGTTCAATCCCCAGGACCAAAAAAAAAAAAAAGAAAGAAAAATCATATCCATTCTAAATAAAGGAATATGTTTGTATCTGCGGGCACAGGCATAGTCATATTCAGGCAGTTCCACCGGTGTACTTCACATCTGTCTTATTAAGGTAATGCTCTAAACCCCTTTTCAAGTGCACATAGCTATATGTGGCTCCAACAGTACTGGAAAGGTAACACTGTAATAGGACTTATAAGGCCTATACATGTCAACTGTGTATTTAAAAAGTTTCCCAAAAATATTAAAACAAGTTACTTACAAATCACAAAGACAATGCAGTAGAGAAATAAGTAAAAGACATGAACAGGTAAATCCTAGAAGAGGCAGTAAAAAGAAATAACTGAATGGATAAACTGTGACCTATTCACACAACAGAATGTTAAACAATGAACATGAGCCAATCATAGTGACATATATTGCAGTACATATGAACTTCACAGGTGAGAGGGTTCAAGCAACTTGCAGAGAGCCTGCAACTTACAGTGAAACGGTACATGAAGTATACACAATCTTAAAACATTGCTTAGGGAGCTGTGACAGAGCTAACATTCCACCAGAACAACTCCGCACGGCTGGACCTGTTGTTTATGGCCAGTATCTGTCATGAGTAGTAGATACTTTGAAGGTGACCCTTACCATTCTCATGCAGCAGAACTGTAAAGAAATGCATGTGTATGATAAACACCAAATTTAGGATGGCCCTTACCTCTAGGGAGGAAGGGGTCACAACCACATAAGTAATATTTTATTTCTTGGGCTGGGTTTGTGGCTCAGTGGTAGAGCACTTGCCTAGCATATGTGAGGCCCTGGGTTCAATTCTCAGCACCACATAAAAATAAGTAAAATAAAGGTCCATTGACAACTAAAAAAATATTTTTTAAAAATATTTTATTTCTTAACTAGGAAGCTAAAGCACTTGAGTACTTACTGTATAATTATTTACATTGGTCTTAAATATTACATAACAATTTTTAAAACTTATATACATATATATACAGCTTGTGTGTGCGTGCGTGTGGTGTGCAAGAACCATGGGCCAGGTATCTGGAGATAGTGGTTTTACTTCTGAGTCTGTGAATTATCTATAGCACCTAGCCATTTTTGAATCTCGGTTCCTAAACTATGAGATAAAAGCATTCAGGGGACCGGGTGCAGTGGCACACACCTGTAATCCCAGCAGTTTGGGAAGCTGAGACAAGAGAATTGCGAGTTCAAAGCCAGCCTCAGCAATGGCAAGATGCTAAGCAACTCAGTGAGACCTTGTTTCTAAATAAAACATCAAAAATGGGACTGAGGATGGGGCTCAGTGGTAAAGCACTCCTGAGTTCAATCCTCAGTACAAAAAAAAAAAAAATACTCAGGGGTAATTCAGTTCTAGAATTCTGAACAAAATTCAACATGATGGATGTCAAATCCTCTGGGCTCCAGTTACACTGTCACTAAACCCATTACACTGTCACTATACATAACATATAAGTCATACATAGGATGACGCCTTCTGACCCAGCATGCACACACACACTTTAAAGTTAGCCCAGGAATGGTGTTTAACCCACCACTCTCTCTTCCGCCAGCCTTTGTGAGCCATGTTATACCAGTGACAGCAGTGCCTAGGCTTAGAAGAACAGAACAATGAGTGCTAGGGAATAAGGAGCAAATTTAACTGACCCAAGACAAACATCCTTTTTATGTAGTTGTACTTACAGATTATTTTATATAATCATGATATTCCTGAGACTATCAATATTAGTGCTTTGCTGAATAGCCTAAGACTGGAACAAACCCAGCATTATAATTCATAACTGGTATTTTAGAAATCATGTGATTTATATTCAATTTCTGATCAATCCTCTTCCAAATCATTACTTCTCACACCCTTACTACCCTTTTGGGGGGAAGGGGAGTACTAAGGATTGAGCCCAAGGGTGCTTAACCACGGCCACATCCCCAGCCATTTTTTATTTTTCCCATGTTTTATTTTGAGACAGGGTCTCACTAAATTATGTAGGGCCAGGCTGGGATTGTGGCTCAGTGCTAGAGCGCTTGCCTCGCATGCGTGAGGCACTGGGTTCGATCCTCAGCACCACATACAAAGCAATAACATAAAGATATTGTGTCTATCTACAACTAAAAAAAAATGTTAAAAAAAAAGAATTATGCAGGGCCTTGCCAAGTTGCTGAGACTGGCTTTGAACTTGCAAGCCCTCCCACCTCAGCCTCCCCAGCCCCTGGGATTACAGGCCACCTGCCCAGTGTTACTATGCTTCTTAAGGAAAAGTGCTCCTCTCCATTTCCTATGACCTACCTTTATTTAATGAATTACTAAGACTTTGTGCACAAAACAAATAAACTTGCAAATCTTTAGATCAATCAATAAATCATTGTAGGCTTTAACATGTATATTACAGATGCTCATACATAAATCTTAGTTTAATCAAGTTCTATGACTTAAAAATAAACAAGTGACATCTCTTCTGACTACATTTGGTAATGACTTTGACAATAGAATTTTAAGGACATAGAGGATTTAAAAAAATTTTTTTAGTTGTTGATGGACCTTTATTTCTTATTTATTCTTTTTTTTTTTTTTTTTTTTTTTTTTTTTTGGTACTGGGGATTGAACTCAGGGGTACTCGACCACTGAGCCACATCCCCAGCCTTATTTTGTGTTTTATGTAGAGACAGGGTCTCACTGAGTTACTTAGTGCCTCGCCATTGCTGAGGCTGGCTTTGAACTCGCGATTCTCCTGTCTCAGCCTCCCTAAGTGCTGGGATTACAGGCTTGAGCCACCGCGCCCAGCTTTATTTATTCATTTATATGCAGTGCGGAGAATCAAACCCAGTGCCTCACGCATGCTAGGCAAGCACTCTACCACTGAGCTACAACCCAGCCCTGGAACCTGTCTTTCTGGGGTTGGAGTATGGCTCAGTGACAGAGCACTTACTTGGCTGGCATGTGTGAGGTCCTAGGTTCCATCCCCAGAACACCACAACCACCACCACCCCACCACCAACAACAAAGCTGTCTCTCCTAGCAATGCCAGCCAGCAATGCAACTCTTTTAATAGGTATTCTTTTGCTGAAAACTTGATTCAAGCAACTATGGAAATAGAAGGTGCCTCTGAAAAACAGATTTGGTTTCTGAATAACAGAATCTCCAACTGTGAAATCCTTTCAAACTTGCTTCCAGAGCGACTTGCTAGAAACTCCTAAACTTGTTTCCATTTCATTTATAAACAGAGCAGAACTTTCTCACCTAAAGAGAAACAATCAGAATTCTTTGTTTCGAAGTCTTCCCTGAAGATACACATTTGCCAGTCTGTAGACACAATTTTAAGATCTGATATGAGGCCATACCAACTCAGGGAAAGAACAGAATGCACTTCTGTGGATACTAAATTATCTTTGATGTTACTTATAGCATACACAGTGACTCCTTAGAAATTTATCTGGTCTTAAATAAATAAAAATTATTTCTGTCCATTTCTGGAATTATTTTTCTTTAGTATAACTTTGAGCTCATTAAACTATTTAGAATTTGTGTACTTTCCTGTGAAGATAAAACGTCCAATATTAGAATTCCTTCTGACCTCTTATCTCCAATAACTACAATTATAAATTCTTAAGCTTTCTTTTCATAAAATTGCAAACTTGAAATTCTAAGTTTGAAGTTTCTAAGGAATATTTTTTCCTTCTCTCTAAGCTGTCCCCATGGAAATATCTCTGACCTTCTCTCCAGCCTCCAAAAAACACATAACACACCCTTCTACCACTGAGCTACAACCCAGTCCTGGAACCTGTCTTCAACATGAAACACCATTTAGGGTGCTTTCTCTTCATTGTTAAACAATCAGAACATGCCTCAAAACATGTCATGCATTTTGTAGTATTTTCTCAAGTAGAACCAAAACTAGAAATACTGAACAACACTGAGAAGCAGGACCACTAAGACAAAAGAAAATCTGTGTAATTCTCTGAGTGAAGCTCCTTGGATAAGAAGCTAACCAACTAAGAGATACTGAGATTTGAATCTGTTTTTAAAAGTTTCTCAATATTGTACGTTCCTTTTAACAACCTATAGTACCTAAAAGTGAAATATGAGCTGGGCATGGTAGCACACGCCTGTAATCCCAGCACTTAGGGAGGCTGAGACTGGAGAATCACAAGTTCAAAGCCAGCCTCAGCAATGACGAGGTGCTAAGGAACTCAGTGAGACCCTGTCTCTACATAAAAACACAAAATAGGGCTGGAGATGTGGCTCAGTGGTCGAGTGCCCCTGAGTTCAATCCTCAGTACCCCCCCCAAAAAAAAAACAGTTTATATTTATTCCATAACTTAACTCATGCCAGACACTATACATGTACCATAATCCTCTCAGGTCTGTAAGACAAATACCATCTATCTCATTTAGGGAAACAGAGAGGTTAAGTAACTTGTCTAAAACCACATAGCAAATTTACAGGCAAAACTTACTTAAACTCCAGTATTTTAGGTTCCAAAGCCTACATCCTTAAACTTTCAGTAAGAAGCCTCCTAATGGGTAACATATATTTAATCTACTCATTCATCCCAAGACTCTGTATAGAGGAATTTACTATAGCATATAGTATTTGAGCTTTTACCATATGAAGTAAATGGACTGATATGGAGACAAAACTAAAATGGGCCTGTTTTAATTTCTATTCTCAGCTCTTCTCTGCCCTTTCTCCTCAAAAGAAAAAAAAAGAAGGAAAAAAGAAAAATGTTTTTGCCCACTGTTGCAGTTAACTGGCAAACTAGTGTCATAAATAAACTAACAGAACTGGTTTAGCAACAAATGAGAAACTCAAGGTCTTCTAAATTCTAACCTGGGGTATGTCACTGATTTAAAAGGTGATCCAAGAGTATTTAACAGAAGGCTCAATGTGATGTTTGTGGGACTTTCGGAACCACGATTTAAAAAAAAGGAACCACATTTATGAAACTCCAATAATAAATTCTGACACCAAATATCTAGGTGAAAAGGAAAAGCTGCAATTCTAGATACATGACGAGAAACTATGACGGTTCCAAGTATTTGGAAATATTCAAATGGGAAGGACATAGAATTGTCCACATCTCTAGGGACAGAGGGTCCAAAAATGGAAGGTGAAAATAATATGGGCAAGGAATTTTGCTGTGTGTGTGTTGGATTTGTGTAATTACCAAAAAAATACATATATATTTTTAAAAGGCAGTTAAAGTCTTGCCAGACTTGGTTTTTATCTGCACGCATGAGTTTGACCTCAGGATTACACATTTCACCATCTAATAAAAAGGATTGCATTAAAGAAAAAGCAACATTCTTTCTGCCCCTCTTGCTTCTCCAATTCGACTAAAGCAGAGTCTGTTAGATTAAGTATTTACCCACTCTGACCCAAATGTTTCCTTTTTTTTTGGTACTGGGGCTTGAACTCAGGGGTTCTCGACCACTGAGCCACATCCCCAGCCCTATTTTGTGTTTTATGTAGAGACAGGGTCTCACTGAGTTGCTTAGTACCTTGCCATTGCTGAGGCTGGCTTTGAACTCGTGATTCTCCTGTCTCAGCCTCCCAAAGTGCTGGGATTATAGGTGTGCACCACTGCGCCCAGCTCCAGATGCTTCCATTTCATCAGGGAAAAAAAAAAGAACTTAAAGAGCTTCAACCTTCAGGCATCTCTAAAAGGAAAGGAGGCTAGGCATGGTAATACACACCATGGAGGAAAATGGAAGGCACAGCTAAAAATGGTAAGTGTGATTTCAGCTACTCAGGAGGCTGAAGCAGGAGGATCACAATTTTAAGCCAGCCTCAGCAACTTAATGAGGCTGTGTCTCAAAAAGCTAAATAAAAAGGGCTAAGGATGTGGCTCAGTGAACATTTGCCTAGCATGGGCAAGAGCCTGAGTTTGATCTCCAGTACCATAAATAAATAAATAAATAAACATAAATAAATAAATAAACAAACAAATAAATAAATCGAAACAAAGGAAATAAAGATTAGAATTTGAGAAACAAAATGGAGAATGAAACTCCCTTTGACACTCTTCAGAAAACAAAGAGAAATCTCCCAGGTAGACAATGGTTCTCTCCTCAGAGCAAAGAATCTATAATAGGAGCCTGAAGGTGGAAACTGAGGAAAAGGATCAGAGAGGGCAACTTGCCGGCTACCTCAGTATTCACTCACTCCTCCTTTCCTCCAAGAAGGAAGGCAAAGCCAAAAATGATAAGTGCTCTGAATGAAAGTCCATGTTTGAGACAGGCATGGTGGTGCACACCTGCTGTCCCAACTACTCGGGAGGCTGAGGCAGAAGCTGGGGACCAGCCTGGGCCACACAGCAAGAATCTGTCTCAACAACTAGACAACTACCACTCTCTCCTGATGTTTAAACATCAGGCTTCTATCTGAGCCTCTACTTCCTTACCTATAAAAACACAATTTGCTTCCTCTTTTATAAATTGTGAAGGTGGTTAGAATAAAACCTGAGACGTAGTATGTGTACACACACACAAAGAATGTCAACTTCCTTCTTTCAGAACTGAATTTCCAACTGCTGGCTAGATATCTCACTAATGTTTGAGCTCAAAAGACCCACCAAGGGGCTGGGGATATAGCTCGGCGGGTAGAGTGCTTGTCTCATACGCACAAGGCCTTGGGTTCAATCCCCAGCACCACAAAAAAAAAAGCCACCCCACTGCCACACCATCAAATCCCTCCCATGCCTTCTCCTGTGTCTTCCTTCCCTCAAGTAATGGCACCAACACTCTCTGTGGCACTTCATTTAGAATTTTTCTTCATCACTCACCTGTATTTTGAAAAATCCTTTTAATTGGATTTCCCACCTCTCCAATATAACTTTTTGGGGGAGGGACATGTGGAGAGGTACTAGGGATTGAACCTAGGGGCGCTGAACCACTGAGCCACATCCTCAGCATATATATAATAAATAGAGTCTCACTGAATATTTTAGGGCCTCGCTAAGTTGCTGAGGCTGGCTTTAAACTCACAGCCCTCCTACCTCTGCCTCCAAAGCTGCTGGGATCACAGGCACATGCCAACGCACCCGGCTCTCTAACATATCCTCTAGAACAGTTTTGTGAAACAGAGCTCACACCAAGTAGCTGCTTTGATTTCCCATAGAGTATGAGAACATAGTCCAAACACTTGTGCATGCAAAGTTCCACAAATCCTCCCTCCACTCCTCTTCTACCACATTCTGCCATGAACCTGTGCATTTCCTCAGCCTGAAATCTACTCTCCTCGGTTCTCCACCTATAAAACCCTTCTTGGATCATTTGAGACCCAGCTACACACACCCAGCTCAAATGTGCTACAAAATTAGCCCCAACTTCCCCAAAGCTGGCACGGGTCACCACTTGCTTTCCACACCCACTGTACTTTGCCAGCACCGCAGCTGGTCCCTCTTCCATCCTAGATTATACTAAAGGACCTGCTAACAAGGCCATCTACCCCATTCCTCGGAATTGGGGACCATGTCTAATTCATTTCTGATTGTCCCCGATATCTGTCACTAGTCCCTGTACACCATACCCATGAATTGGACGGGCAACTAACTTTCATTGCCAGGTGTTCTATAGATACTGTGCTGTTACCTATACTATGTCAACACTACTCATCAATTCTTATAAAGTGGTCTTTCAGCTTCACTTTCAGAGAGGTTATATAAGTTACCCCAATTAGTACAGTTAGTGTATAGTGAAGCTAGGATTTGAACCAATATCAGGCTGACTTCAGAAACCATCCTTTCACTTTACTGTACCACAGACATTTCTAAAATTCATTCATTCCTCTAGCAGTTATGCACATGGGAGTAGTAAGCTGAAAACCTCAGTAAATTATACTTTTTCCTATCAGCACATGGAGGCCATTTGGGTTGTGCTGTAGTCCGGGAGCATCAACAGGCAGATTCACAGTGTCCCAGATTCATTTCTTTTTCTCCTTTCCTACTCTGACTCCCACCCAACCCACTGCCCCTGAAAACAAATCAAAAGAAAAATGATGGAGAAGATAGGGACAGGAAAAATATTCAATCCTTCATTCTTTGTGGTACAGACATTAACATTATAAAGTTTAACAGGCATGGATAATGTAAAAGAATATGCTGGATCATTTCAAAACATGCTTTCCCTGCTCAAACCTGAAATCAACAGCAGTTGCTAAGAAAACACAAGGCCAACTGCTAAACACCATGATGACTCATGGAAGGAGGAGCAAGCTCACCCTCCAAGGCTCAGAAACATCACCAACAGAGAGCCTTTGTGACCAAATCATCAAACTGTGGTTACAAACATTCAGGAGTTCCTTCTCATCCAGGTCAGAAGGGAATATGATCAGCTCTGGACTAAACACTTGAAGAGAATTAATTATTACCCAACAGAGTTGAAGCTTCCAACGATGCAAAAACAGTACAGACTCCAAAGGTAACATACTCTCTTTTAAACAAAGACCTATTAACAAGGAAAAATTCCGACTCAATATCATCAAATGAATGATTATAAAGGATATTTTAACAAGAGCATGCTAGTAACTAATTTTTATTGCTAACATAAAAGTGTGAATAAGAAAACACATGTTTAACTTGTTAATAACAGAACGTATAAGTCATTTCTCTTTTTTCCCCTCTTTCTGAATCACTAGCTCAAATTTTTAAGTAAAAGTTCCAGCATACATTAGTCTACCAACCAATCCCATCATGGCTGGCTACAACTTCCCATAGTACTAACCGCTTAGAGATATTTGAGTTGTGTTTTTTTTGTGTTGTTGCTTTTTTTTTTTTTTTTTTTTTTAGTTTTGGGGCTTGTAGAAGAGTCATGAACAGCTTTATTTTTGTTGAAATTTACACTTAAAAATTTCTCCTAAGGAATTAGTATTTTTCAATTAAAATTAGCTAACTCCTATGGTCCCTTAACTTATGAATCATACAGAAGCAGCTAAGCATGAAGATATTAGTCCTAAGTGATACAATCAGCTTTTCCTCAGGACACCACACTTGTGATCCTAAGCCAAAGCAAGAGAAGACAGACACCATGTTGTGTAAATCAATTCTGCCCTTTCCCTCCAAACATAAGCATCTCACAGCCTGATTTCTGACAAAATACATTATCTCTAACCTTGAAGAAAAGACTCTATGTATTCTTTTGACTAAGATGAGTGGATTTTTTTCTCTTTTTGGTGCTGGGGATAAAACTCGGGACCTCTACAAATAATAAGCATGCACTCACCACTGAGCTACATCTCCAGCCCAAAGATTTTTTCTTTTAATTCCCATGCATACTAACATGCTGTATAACTTTCTTTATAAACGGGAAAACATAATTACTGAAATGAATAGTAAGAATTCTTAATTTACATGTAAAAATCAGCCCCCAAACCTTTTAAACCTTCTAATACTTACACTTCCCTAAAACCTGCCTTTCAAATTAAAATTTCTTCTTCCAGGGCATGGATATATATTCTTTCTTCTGTTCTGGAATATTATCTATAAGTACAATGCGAACATGATGATGAGTGTATATAAAATGCTTTAATAATGTATTCACAGTAGTCATAGGTATGCTTATTTTTAATGGATTTTAGGCTAATAGGAATACATGTATACAAGTGTCCACATTGGTTGTTTTGTTTTACTCACTATTATATAAATGAACAAGGGAAATCTGATCTATCATTTGTGTGGTTTAGTTTCAAATTTGTATCAAATACCTTAATATCTCAAAGAATTAAAAATCTATTTATACATGAAATGATATGGTGTATGAAATTTGCTTCAGAAAAATAATCCAACATATGAGGAATAGGAAAGGGCAAAGTTAAAACTAGCTTGGCATAAGTTGTTTTTTTTTTGGTTTGTTTTTTTTAAACTGGGTCTCCCTACTTGCCCAAGCTGGCCTCAAGCTCATGATCCTTCTGCCCCAGACTCCCCAGTAGATGGGATTACAGTTGTCCACCAATAACCACAGCCCTGGACATAATTACTGGCAGTGACTAATGGTTACACAGGAGTTCATTTTACCATTATCTCTACTTTTGAATATAATTGAAAGTCTTCATAATAACAAAATTTTTAATCAATTCACTGGATGTCAATCCCCAAAACCCAAAGATCGAGTGTTCTCTTTGATATGTGATGCTAGCATACAACGGGGGCTGGGGGCGGGGGGAATAGAATTTCAATGGATTAGACAAAGGGGAATGAAGGGAAGGGAGGGGGAAGGGAATGGGAATGACAGCAAAATGAACCAGACATAACTTTCCTAGGTTCGTATATGAATACACGACCAGTGAAACTCCACACCATGTACAACCACAAGAATGAGATCCCAATTAGAGTAAGTTATACTCTGTGTACATATAATGTCAAAATCACTCCACTGTCATGTGTATCTAAAAAGAACAAATTAAAAACATTTTTTAAAAGATTTACTGCTCAGTAGTTGAGCACTTGGCTACAATGAGGAAGGTCCAGGTTTAATCCTCAGCACCGCAAAAAAAAAAAAATTCGATTGACTATGGTTCCAATGCAAACACAACTTTATCATTTTGAATTTGTTTCATCTACATTACAATAATTGTTGGGGGGAGCTTGGTTATATGTTTGTTTACAGTACTGGATATTGAACCTCGGGGTGCTCTACATTCAGCTACATCCTCAGACCTTTCTTTAATTTTTTATTTGGAGGTGGGGTCTCCTTAAGATGCTGAGGCTGCTCTTGAACTTGTGATCCTCTTGCCTCAGCTTCTTGAGTCTCTGCGATTACAGGTGTGTGCCACCACACCCAGAGCAATTACAGTGTATTTCATATTTTATTACTACCAACTAGTGCTCTTCACCAATACCACATTTCTAAACCACATTCACAGATTTGAAGAGCTGGGGGAAAATGTCAGAGATCATCTAATCCTCCATGTATACCTGTAGTTCATACATGGAGCAGCATGAGAATCACTTTTGAAGCCTTATTAAAGACAAATTGCCAGGGGCTGGGGTTATGGTGCAGTGGTAGCGTGTTCACCTAGCACGCGAGAGGCACTGGGTTCAATTCTCAGCACCACATAAAAATAAAATAAAGATATTCTGTCCACTTACAACTAAAAAATAAATATTTAAAAAAAAAAAAAAAAGACAAATTGCCAGCTGGGCGCAGTGGCGCACACCTATAATCCCAGCACTTTGGGAGGCTGAAACAGGAGGATCGCAAGTTCAAAGCCAGCCTCAGCAACGGCGAGGCGCTAAGCAACTCAGTGAGACGTTGTGTCTACATAAAACACAAAATGGGGCTGGGAATGTGGCTCAGTGGTTGAGTACCCCTGAGTTCAATCCCCGGTACCAAAAAAAAAGATAAATTGCTGGGCCCCACCATCAAGGTTTTGATTCTACAGGTTGGCTATTGCTGGTCCCCAGATGACACTTTGAGAACCACTGCTGTTCTGATCTTTTACTCTGTTCACACCTCCACTGTACCAAACACCAGTTGTCTCACCATGAGTCCTTTCTCTTACTAGATAGCTGGCTAAGGGTAAGGGACACTGACTTTCATCAATGCCTAGAAATGATAAATATTTACAAAAGCAATTACTTGTTGAATGAACTGAACAGGGATACATTTGCATACCCAGACGGAAGAGAGCTACTCATAGAGGACAAACTGCAAATACTGGCAGTACCTAAAGGAAGACTAAAAGTCAGCCGGAACTAGAGCAACAAGCAGATGCAGACTGTAGAGAGATCCCAGAGCGCATCTCAGATTGCAGTTTTCAATCAAGTAAGGACATGGGCAAGTACAAGCTTGAGACTCTCTTTTATCCAATGTGTTTCCCTGACCCAAAGTGCTAGAAGAAAGTGCTTTTCAACACACACACAATCAAGAGAGAGAAATGCTTTCAAACTCAGCTTTCAAAGTTTCTCAGGGTCTGGAAAATGTCAACATGGATGAGTTACTTCTCCCCACCCACCTCCCTCCTTCTATGCTACTCAGAAAAAAGGAAAAAAAGCCAGTGCACCTCTGGCGAGTAGAGTGCTCCAAGTCCAGGTGTTCTGCTTTTCCAATACTCTACAGTACACTAGAATATCTTCCTAGTGCAGCAATCATCTGCCCTAAAACAAGTCTGTGGATTTAGTTTAATAAAATGAACTATGCTCTGATTTCTGAACTTCACTTCTTTAAAAGTTTAACTTTACAAACTGGAAAGTACACGAGAATCCAATAACCTAAACCTTATTTGCTTTTTCATTTAACAATATTAAAATAAAGAATATAACCAGTGTAACTGCATGGGTAAATACATGGGTTTTGTTTTGTTTCATTTTCTTATTTAAAAGATAATTGACTACTGGAGGGAAAAAAAGGATAATAATGTAGCATGGGGTTTAGAACAGATGAAAAGTAAAATATATGATAATAGCATAAAGGTCAAGAGAAATCAAAATTTACTATTATGATTTTCATACTGTACATGATGTGATGTCATATGCAGATAAATTGTGATACATTTAAATAATTATTAAAATAATAAAAACAAAGAAGGTAGCTAATAAGCCAAAAATATATATATAAAATAAAATCACTAAAAATATTCAATTGATTCAGGGATTGGAGACATAGCTCAGTGGTAGAGCTCTTGCCTAGCATAACATGTGGCCCTGTGTTCAATCCCAGCACCACTGGGGAAAAAAATTTCATTTGGTTCCAATGAAGATAGAAAAAGAAGAAAAGGATACAAAAAGCAGATGAGAAAAACAGAAAACAACAAGATTATAGATTTAAACCTAAATCTCTATGTATATAGGGTGGGGGGGGGGTGTTGCCAGGGATTGAACGCAGGGGCTCTCGACCACTGAGCCACATCCCCAGCCCTATTTTGTATTTTATTTAGAGACAGGGTCTCACTGAGTTGCTTAGTGCCTCACCTTTGCTGAGGCTGGCTTTGAACTTGCGAACCTCCTGCCTCAGCCTCCCAAACTGCTGGGATTACGGACATGTGCCACTGTGCCCAGCTAAACTTAACCATATTAATAATCATTGTAAAAGTCTCAATAGTTCAAATGTCCAAAGATTGGCCTGGCACAGTGGTGCATGCCTGTAATTTCAGCAACTCAGGTAGTTGAGGCAGGAGGATCACAGGT
>CM053401.1:34020916-34038394 GCA_028644305.1 Xerus rutilus
AAGCCTGTAATCCCAGCACTTAGGGAGGCTGAGACAGGAGAATCGTGAGTTCAAAGCCAGCCTCAGCAATGGCGAGGCACTAAGCAACTCAGTGAGACCCTGTCTCTACATAAAACACAAAATAGGGCTGAGGATGTGGCTCAGTGGTCGAGTGCCCCTGAGTTCAATCCCCAGTACCAAAAAAAAAAAAAAAAAAAAATATAAAGTAAATAAAAAGGGCTGAGGATGTAGCTCAGTGGTAGACCCATTGTCTGGGACATGCAAGGTCCTGGGTTGAATCTCTAGTATCACCATGGGGGAAAAAAAAAAAAAGAATTTTTAAGGTAGTGAAAATTAATTAAGCAAAAAAATTTTTTAAGAAAATTAGACTATCGAAGCCGGGCGCGGTGGCTCAAGCCTGTAATCCCAGCACTTAGGGAGGCTGAGACAGGAGAATCGCGAGTTCAAAGCCAGCCTCAGCAATGGCGAGGCGGTAAGCAACTCAGTGAGACCCTGTCTCTACATAAAAAACACAAAATGGGGCTGGAGGTGTGGCTCAGTGGTCGAGTGCCCCTGAGTTCAATCCCCAGTACCAAAAAAAAAAAAAAAAAAAAGAAAATTAGACTATCAATGGAACCAAAATTGGTTTATTGAGGTCAATAAAACTGATAAACCTCAAATCTAGAGTTTCTCAACCTCAGCACTTCAGTACTTCTGACATTTTGGTTGAATGATTGATTTCTCCTTTGAGGTGATCTCTCCAGTGGCAGGATATTCAGCAGCATGCTTGACTTCCACCCACTAGATGCCAAGAGCCCCTTGACTTAGCCTAGACATTGTCTCCAAACATCATTTCCAGAAACTGCCAAATATTCCTGGCAGGGTAAGACAAACTTCCACCCATATTCTGCACCATAAACAAAAATTAACACAAGGTCAATGTACCTAAATGTAAAACTAAAAACTGTAAGTCTTTTGGGGGAAAAAAAAGAAGAGGAAAAAAATAGGACCTTATGACCTTGAGTTAGATAAAGACTTCTTGGATATAACACCAAAAGTACAATCCATAAAGAATAAATTGAGCCAGGCGTGGTGGTGCACAACTGTAATCCCAGCACTCTGGAGGCTATAAGAGGAGGATTGCATGTTCAAAGCCAGCCTCAGTAAAAGCAAGGCACTAAGCAACTCAGTGAGATCCTGTCTCTACATAAAACACAAAATAGGGCTGAGGATGTGGCTAAGTGGTCAAGTGCCCCTGAGTTCAATTCCTGGTACCCAACCCCCCAAAAAAGAATAAATTGGTAAATTGGATTTCATCAAAATTATGAACAGTATCTTCAAAGGATAGTTAAGAAAATGAAAGATATTGTTATGGTTTGAATGTCTCCTCCAAAACTGCTAAAATGCAATCGTCATTTTAAAAGCCTTAGAGGTGGGCCATTTAAGAGTGATGAACTGATGCTATCGTGGTGGGAATGGGTGCTCACCCTCTTTTCTACAGCAGGATGGTACAGCAAGGTCCCCGCCAGGTGCCAGCCCCTGTATCTTGGACTCATAAGCCTTTAGAATTGGCTTAGCTGATAAATTTTTGTCCATTATAAATTTGCCAGTCTATGGTATTCTGTTACAACAGCACGAAACAGCCTGAGACAAGACCAAAAGTAAGTATTTGCAAACGATGTATCTGATAAAGGACCTGTATTCAGAATATGTAATAACCCTCAAAACTGCAAAAAAAAAAATGGCAAAAAATGTGCACACTTCAACAAAAGAGATATATGGGTGGCATATAAGAATATAAAAAGATGCTCAAATCATTAATCATCAGAGAAATGCAAATTAAAACCACAATGAGATCCCACTACTTGTCTGCCCGTGAGAAGTCTGACCATACCAACTGTTGGCAAGGATGTGGAGCAAATGAAACTCTCAAACAATACTTTGGGAATGTAAAATGATATGACCACGATTGGAAAATCATGATTATTTCTTTTTGGGGGTGGGGTACCGAGGATTGAACTTAGGGGCACTCAACCACTGAGCCACATCACCAGATCTATTTTGTACTTTATTTAGAGACAGAGTCTCACTGAGTTGCTTAGCATCTCACTGTTTTTTTTTTTTTTGGGGGGGGGGTACCAGGGATTGAACTCAGGGGTATTTGGGCACTGAACCACATCCCTATTTTGTGTTTTATGTAGAGACAGGGCCTCACTGAGTTGCTTAGCGCCTCGCCTTTGCTGAGGCTGTCTTTGAACTTGTGATTCTCCTGTCTCAGCCTCCCAAAGTGCTGAGATTACAGGAGTGCACCACCGCATCTGGCTAGTACTTCACTTTTGCTGAGGCTAGCTTTGAACTCCCAATCCTCCTGCCTCAGCCTCCCGAGCCTCTGGGACTACAGGCATGCACCACCACACCCAGCTGATTGTTTCTTTAAGTTAAATACTTATCATATGATCCAGTCATTTTCTCTTACACATTTACCCCAGGGGAAATGAATGCATATGTCCAAAGACTGTATACAATGTTCCTAGCAATTTTACTTTTAATAGCCAAAGACATGAAATAACCCAAATGTCTATCAAAGGATGTATAGATAAATGCACTGAAGCTTATCAATATAATGGAATACTTCATGTAAAATTTTTAAATGCCAACATATCCATAGGGTCAGAATGCTATCACTGGTTGTGTGGGAAAGGGGAAGGTTTAGGGTGAGGCAAGGGATTGGCTGTAAAGGTCTATGTGTAAGTCAATGGTGCCAGGTGTAGTGATGCTCACCTGAAATCCCAGCATCTGAAGAGGCAGAGGCAGGAAGGTCACGAGTTCAAAGCCAGTCTCAGTAAAAGCTAGGCTAAGCAACTCAATGAGACCCTGTCTCTAAATAAAATACAAAATAGGGCTGGGGATGTGGCTCAGTGGTCAAGTGCCCCTGAATACAATCCCTGGTACCCCCCCCCCCAAAAAAAATCCTTATCAAGCCCAACATGATGGCACAAGCCTGTAGTTCTACTACTCAGGAGGCTGAGGCAGAAAGATACCTTGAGCGCAGAAGTTCAAGATGTACCTGGACAACATAGTGAGACCCCATCTCAAAAAATAAAAATAAAAATATCTAATATTTTAATACTAAAATTTAAATATGGGCACTCACTATTTGCCAATTATATTCAATAAAACTGTTTAAAATTTTATCATGTAAAACTGTAAATTTAAGATAACAATCAAAAAAGAATATAGGGCTGAGGCTATAACTCAGTGATAGAGTGTTTGCCTAGCATGCATGAGGCCCTGGTTCAATCATCAGCAACCCCCTTAAAAAAAAAAATCCCTGAAAATTTAATGAACAATTACAGTCTCAAACATAAATGATTTTATACTATTCCAGACATAATCATTTCTTTGCTGAAAATAGGAAAAGGGGCATCTGACACCAGTAAGAGCAAGTCTTGCTGTCTTCAAGCCTTGGTGAATAAGCTGTTGCATTTAATATTAACATTATTTCTCAATTAAGATGTACGTAAACTGAAATATTTCATAATAATAAAAAAAGGAAAAATGACTTCATTTTTTCAATTTGGCCTTCCCACACCAAGGCAGAACTAGGAACTTCCCTCCTCCCACAGCACCCAGGGGTACATCTTTTCTGCCACTGCCACATGTATATTGCAATGACTTGTCTTCTAATCTTGGCATGGTGGGGAAACATAAGTGCTCTGGAGTCAGAGAGCCTGGCTTCCTATCCTTGGCTCTGCCATTTGCTGTTATCTTAGAAAGATATTTTATCTCCCTGATGACCAGTTTTTTAACTACAGAATAGGCTAATAAGCGAATATATGAGGATTCAATGTGAATCTCTAAAAAGGCCCTGCATGATCTAACACCTGATCAGCTCTCCATCACTTGATTCCACCCTCCCTTGAGTTGACTGTGCTCAGCCACAATGACCTTCTCACTTCCAATAAACCCACACACAGCTGAGTTCTCCTGCCTCGAGGCTTTAACTCACGATGTCTCTGCCTGATCTTCCTCCCGCCTGTCTCTTCTCCACAACCTCTTACCCCACAACAGCCTGGCTCATCTTCAAGGCTCAGCTTCAATGTCATCTCCAAAGGGGGCTTCTCACTAGAAACCCAGGAGCCTCAGGTTACCCTGTCTCAGCACTCAGTTGTTCCCTTTCCATTCTACGATGTCCGTGCAACAGATGGTTATGGAGGACTACTACATGCCAGGCATTGTTCCAGAACCTAAAGATACGGCAGTAATAAAAGGCCTCTGATAGAGCTCTGATGGAGGAAGACGGACAAGAAGCAAGTAACATCATATGTCAGACAGCCATAGTGCTATGAAGACAAAAAACCAGTTATGAAAGGAGGAATTTGAGGATGGTTGTGAATTTAAATTTGGAGGTTAGTGAAGGTTCTCTGAGACTGCACCATGGAATGAAGAAGTGAAGGAGGTCAGGGAGAGAACCATCACAGATATGGCAGCTGGAGGGCAGCAGGCAGAGCACACTAAGTCTGAAAACCCTAAAAAAAACCCAGCAAGAGCGTGTTTGGATGTCCACACATTAGTAAGGAAGAGAGGAGCAGGAAAGGTCAAGAAGGTAATGAGATGAAGGAACACAGAACCCAGAGGCAGCGCTGGGGGCCACTGTCAGGTCTGTGCCACTCAGGAGATGGGACGCCACTAGAAGGTTTTGAACCCAAGAGTGGGATGATTTGATTTGTGTTCTAAAACCTGTGATTAGCTGAGTAATGCACTTTATTTTCTGTTTATCTCCCCCACTAGATAAAGGAAGGAAACACAACTGCCTGGTGCACCATCATCACCCAGGCCCCAGGATTGTAGGTACACAACAAAGACTTACGGACGAATCAAGTATTTAATGGTACAAAATGAGCATTCTATATGTGGGTACTAGTATTTTCCATATTTCCAGGATCTAGCATAGTGACTATATATGACAGAAGATTCTTTGAATAAATGAATGAGTAAGGCTGGATGTGGTGACACACGCCTGTAATCCCAGCACTTTGGGAGGCTGAGATAGGAGAATCACAAGTTCAAAGCCAGCCTCAGCAACAGCGAGGCGCTAAGCAACTCAGTGAGACCCTGTCTCTACATCAAACACAAAATAGGACTGGGTATGTGGCTCAGTGGTGGAGTACCCCTGAGTTCAGTCCCTAGCACAAAAAAAAAAAAAAAAAAAAAAAGGATGAGTAATTCTGTGAAATTACTGAAAATCTATATTTTAAACATGATGAATAAAATTTTTTAAAAACTATAAAAAATTAAATAAAACATGATGAGTAGTGACAAATATATTGCTTTTCATCCTTTGCCTTATTAAAATAAGACTGATTCAGTTTTTAAATTTTCAATCAAACTCTCACTTTATGCTACTGAGGACATGAGTTAATAACTGCATTGTAACTCAGTTCTTTAAATGCTGCAGGTAGTGCCCTGACGCACACCTGGGAGTCCAGAGGTTGAGGAGGCTGAGACAGGACTTCACCTAGGCAACTTAGGGAGATTCAGTCTCAAAATAAAAATAAAAAGGACTGGGAGTGGCCCTGGTTCAATCCCCAGGACCAAAAAAAAAAAAACACTGCAGTATACTCCAACACTAATCCACCAAAATGCTAATAATATTTCAAACTGGGTAAACTTATTCACGTGATTTTTAAATAACTTTTTCTCTTTTGGTACCGGGGATTGTACCCAGGGCATTTTACCACTGAGCTGCATCCCCAGCCCTTTTAACTTTTTATTTTGAGACAAGGTCTGGCTAAGTTGCTGAGGGCCTCGCTAAACGGCTGAGGTTGGCGTGGAACTTGCAATCCTCCTGCCTCGGCCTCCTGAATCCCAGTCGCTGGAATTACAGGCATGTGTCCTGCACTCAGTTTAAAACCATCTTGAATGTACAAAGCCAGCTGATCCAAACCGGTTTGATTTTGAATCTTCTATCCAAAGACTCATAACTCAAACATGTGGACAAAGACATAAGCATTTCCACTTTTTACTCTTTTGACATCTCCAGACTTTTCATCATGAAAACTTCATGTGAATTACACCTGTTCCCACAGCCAGGAGCAGAGGGGAGCAGAAGGGACAGGCGGGTGAGGCTGAAGCCATATAGTAATAACTATCTCAGGAAAAGCCCTTGGGTGTCTGAACAGTTTTCCACAAAGAAAACTGGAGAAGCAGTTATGCATTAAAATATGTAAACACATCAAATATTCCATCCCATAAAAACCGAACACTCACTCTCGCTTTACAGCATTTATGGTATCTCCGTGGCAAGCACCTGAGTGGTGAGAAGCCCAGGTATGTTTCACTGCATTCCTCATCCTGAAAAGGAGAGAACTCATCCTAGTATAACCACGCAGTATCTGCAACGAGGCCTTGGGATCTATGGAAACTTTGGGAAAGGCGGATGAAAGTTGCTTGAAATCAAACAAACTTTAAAAAAATAAAAAATAAAAAAGACCGTCGCGAAAGTGTTCCGCGGCTAGCCAGAACCCTCACGGTTTGGCTCTGACTTGCTGGTGCTTGTACACAATTGCTCCCGCTGGCATCCAGCTCAGACGCTCCCTTCCACTAGGGGAGGGGAAAATAATAACTTTCGGAAATAACAGGCGTCCACAAAGGCCAATGTTACACAGGACTTCTCACCCTCCACCTAATAAAGCCGCTAAGGTGGTTTGGAGCAGCACTGATTGCATACGCAGCACCCCCCGACCCGCGCCCCCTTTTAACCGAAGGAAAATAACCTAAGGAGGAGAAGGTGCTATCGTCAGACCCTAAAGGCAATTTCAGACAACAAAGACCCCAAGCAATCAAAATGGAATTATAATCCCAGTGGTCCGACTGCCCCCCTCCCCACACCCACCCTCGCTAGGCGCTTCACTGCCCCGCCCGCCGCTGTTCCTCGAGTGCCCGGGCTGGCGGGTCCTCTCCAGCCCCCCAGCGCCCGGGCCCGCAGGTTCTCGGTCCCCTAGGCGAGCCTCGCACCGCCCACGATTTTGCAATCTCTGCGCCGCAGCTCTGGGCGTTCTATCTCACGCGGTGTTCAAAATCTTTCCCGCCCAGGCATGACGCGAGGAATGAAAACAATTAGCCCACCCCGAGCTCTGGGGCCTGCGCCCGGGCTGGGGCTGCTGGAGGACCCGGCCGACCTCCTGCGCCGCCCCTTCCCGAGCTCGGCGGACCGGCGGGCTGGGGCCCGGAGGTGACACAAAGAAGCCGGAGAGACAAACGCCACCCGCTGGTGCTCGCTCCAATCCCCGGAGCGCCCCGCCCGCTGACAAGTTTGCAGCGCCCTCCACGCATCCCGCTGTCCCCACCCGTGCAAAGTTTCCCGTGGCCGGGCTCGGACCCCGGCCTCAGGTCTGTTTCCGTCTCCCGTCGCCCCTGCCCCTGGTGGGGGACCTTTCCCTCCTTCGCCCGGGCACCTTCCCCTCCCTCCCGCTCTCTCCGGGGTGCACCAGGGTGCTGGGGCCCCGCGGCCGCGCTCACCCGCCGTCCGCCCGGCCGAGAGGCGAGGGCACGGGCCGGGGCCGCCCCAGATCGACGCTCCGTTTGCCCCTCTCCCCAGATCGCACCTTTCGCTGGTTTTCGATCTCGGTTTTTCGGTCCAGCCGAAGGCTCTGGGCGCAGCACAGCGCGCTCCGCTCCTTGGCGCTCGGAAGCTACAAACCACGCCCCGCGCCTTCCCCGCCCGCCGCCCGCCGAGTCCCGCGCTCGCCGCTTCGCGGCCAGTGTGGAGCGCGCCCGCCAGCGCCGGAGGCGGAGCAGCTGGCCTCCCCCGGGGGCTCCGCCACAGCCCGGCCACCGCAACTTTTTTTCGGTGTTTTGAAACATCAGAGGTGGTGCGAGGGAGATGCTAACTCCGAAGGCAGGTTAACGCCCCTTTTCGTACCCGCTGCTGGGGAAAAGGGGTTACAAACTCTCTCAAAAACGCTTTTCTGGCTGACTTCAGCTTCTCCAACATTCGTGAGCTCCTGAGTCTTAGAAGTGGGGATAAAAGAGCAGATCTGCGTTTAGCTACCACACTTGATCAAGTCTTTTAACCCTTGTGGGCCCTTTACACAACGGGAAATTTTGATTAAATGACTTTGAAAATCTGGATCGGTGTTTCTTTCAGTGTCTTATAGTGGTACAGACCTCAGGGTCACCTGAAGCGACGGGGTGGCGCTTGTAAATAATGCAGATTACTGTCTCTCGCTCCTCCTGGATGCGAAGGAGTGGGGAGCTGCATCAATCTAATAACACCACGTAGATTATCCAGGTCTGAAAACTCAGTGGAAACTGCATCCTTGGGAATCCGTCCTGCAGGTGCCAGTTTGATTTTTCCAGCGAATTACTCAATCCCTCTGGACTCAGGATGATGTCACGACTCCCACTCACTTCTTGTCCGTTGCTATTACAGTATTATTATGGCACTTGAAGTCCTACATAAAAGGTATCACCTCATTATTATTACATGAAGAAGCAGTAACTTTAAAGTATTTCTCTATTGAGTTTCTATCATAATCAAATTAACGTTTTAAAAATCCAAGTTCATACATGCTGTGTGACCACAGAATCTTGCTTGTATTACTTAGTTAAATGTGCTTTCAGCCCAAACTAAATGGTAAATAACAGAGACCAGAAGCTTGACAGTGCATACAGTGAACATATATTAATGGAAAATACTTGTAAATCACACTGACGATTTGGGACGTTTATCTCAAAAACTTAGACCTCTGTTAAGTATCATGATTATTCAGGAAATACATATTTCCATATGGAAATACACATTTTATTGTATATTTCCTCACAAGGCAACATTACCACTCTGATAATATCATTTCTTGGACTACATAGGTTTGCATTATTCATTATTAATGGCTTGAGTCACAACAAAGAGCTATAAAACAAGAAGATACTTCTGGTCTTGGGATATCTTCTTGGAACCATTTTACCTGACAGAATACATGCAAATCTGAGAGCTGATTTCAGGGAGTTGGGCTCAAGGATCCGCAGAGCCATCTAAAAGCATTGTCTCTTATCCTTCTCTGCTCTATTCATTTTATTCATTTCCATTCTGTATCTGTTGCTTTCTTCACAATAAATGCTACAAAATTATCATGGCAACAGTCTCTGGAGAAAATGTTAGAAATAATTTCTTAATTATTATTCCCTTCCAGTCATCTATGCTACAAACCCTCAAAGTGAAAGAACTGTTGTTCTGTATTATAGCTAGTGCACTTAAAGGAGTCCAGAATATTTTCAAATGTCTCCAATTAGAGCCTTCTAATTACCTATGTTTCTCCTAGGCATGCCAGTTTGGATATTAATACCTATTTTTAACTCAACAAATAAAACTAAGGACAAGAGCACTGAAACAGATTCTCCACACTTTGAAGTGAAAATAAAATATGTAATGATAAGCCAAACAGAGACACACCTAGTTCTTGTAATGCACAACACCGGAGCATGTAAACAGATGGCTGTATCCTTATATCTCTGGGGAAAAGTAAGGGTTACCATGAAGCTGGTCATACCTGCATGAATCAAAACAC
Source organism: Xerus rutilus (assembly GCA_028644305.1). Classification (NCBI taxonomy): domain Eukaryota; kingdom Metazoa; phylum Chordata; class Mammalia; order Rodentia; family Sciuridae; genus Xerus; species Xerus rutilus. Next base: position 34,030,465 of record CM053401.1, read on the forward strand.
AGACATAGTAAAGATAACATGGGCCGGGTGCGGTGGCGCATACCTGAAATCTCAGGGACTCAGGAGGCTGGGACAGGAGAATTGCAAGTTTGAGGCCAGCCTTGGCAATTTAGGAAGACCCTAACTCAAAATGAAAATGAAAAGAGCTGTGGCTTAGTGGCAGAGTACCCCTGGATTCAGTCCTCTGTTCCACCATAATAATAATAATAATAATAATAATAACAATAATAATAATAAAATACACACACATAAATAACATAGTTTGATGTCATATTATGTCTCTTAGCTTTTATTTACCTCAAGCCTTTGTAAATGATTCATTGGGCTCAACAGCCCACCTGAGAGACTTTACTGGCTCTAATTATGGCAAACATAAGTTTTGCAAGTTGATCAGACTGACAGGGCACCTGTGATTTGGTATGCAAGCATGTTTTGGCACATTGGGGAGAACTACTGAAGCAGTCATTTCATTGATATTTGCACATAGTACTGAGCAGAGAATGAATCAGAAATCATTGACAAAGACCACGGTGTGAGGAACCCGTGAGTTAGGCCACCTCCTGTCATTAAAGGAACTACAGTTGCCACTCACATTGGGGGGTGAGGTGCAGAGGGGTAGGAGGTAACACTGGGGTACCTTACCACTGAGCCATCCCCAGCACTCTGTTTTGTTTTGTTTTTTGAGAGGAAGGGTGTTTTTTGGTTTTTGTCTCACTAAGATCTCACTTGCGTGCCCTGTTGAGGGTTGTGGGGCTGAGTCTGGTTTGGCAAGAAGCAGTACAAAATGGTTTGTGCCTGATTCTCTGCCATGGACTGCTCCCTCTACAGAAAGTAGTGGTGTTAACACTGGTATCATGTATTTATCAACCTGATGAGGATAAGAGAAAATGTTAAATGATTGGATAGAGGGATCAGTGATTTAAAAGCAACACAAAGTAATCTTTATTTAAAGGCAGGTATAGGATTCATTAGTCTGAGATAGGGTGAAACATTTTATTACTTGCACCTTGTTTGTTTGTTTGTTTGTTTGGTACTAGAGATTGAACTCAGGGACACTCAACCACTCAGCCACATCCCCATCCCTATTTTGTATTTTATTTAGAGACAGGGTCTCAGTGAGTTGCTAAGCATCTCACCATTGCTGAGGCTGGTTTTGAACTCGTGATCCTCCTGACTCAGCCTCTTCAGCCACTGGTATTACAGGTGAGCACCACCATGCCATACTTTTCCCTATTTAATTAACAGTGTTACTACTAGAGACAAAAGACTTAGAGCTGGACATTCCTTTTCCTCTATGCAATTTCTGCCTACCTCAAGAAATAATCATTTTTTATTTTATGTATGTATTTTGGATGCTGGAGACTGAACTTCAGGGGTGCTTTACCAAGAAGCTACATCCCCAGCCCTTTTTTAAAAAAAAATTTTTTTTAGTTATACATGAACACAGTGTCTTTACTTTGTTTACTTATTTTTATGAGGTGCTGAGGATCAAACCCAGTGCCTCACATGTGCAAGGCAAGCACTCTGCCACTGAGTCACAATCTCAGCCCCACCAGCTCTTTTTTTTTTTTTAATATTTTTTTAGTTGTAGATGGACACAATGTCTTTATTTTATTGCTTTGTATGTGGTGCTGAGGATCGAACCCAGGGCCTCACGCATGCGAGGCAAGCGCTCTACCGCTGAGCCACAATCCCAGCCCCCCACCAGCCCTTTTTTAAAAAAAAAAATTTTTTTTATCTTGAGAAAGGGTCTCACTGAATTGCTGAGGCCAGCCTCTAACTTGCCATCCTCCTGCCTCAGCCTCCCAAGACATTGAGATTACAGTCATGTGCCACTGTATCCTGTTCAAGAAATGATCTTTTGCTACAATGCTTTTTACCACTTTGGGAACACTTGTACAAATCTGAGTTGAAAATATCTGGCCAGGAAAACAGCATTGTTCTTTGTCCAAAAGTCCATCACATCCATAAAAGCCCGAACTTCTTATCTCACTCTGGTCTTGTTTCCTGCCAACCTTGAAACTAACAGAAAGAATATTGGTAATTGCTCCCTTGACCAATGTGATCTTTCTATTATCCTGATAAAAGTAGAAAGTTGTCTACAACAAAATACAAATGTGCACTGGCAACTGAGTCCAACATTTTGGAATGTTGGAGAAAATTTTAAAAGAATATGCCATGAGTCAATGGAGTAATAGATGTAAAGCCTTGAGCATGGAACCTGGAGAGCAGTGAGCACTCAACAAATAGTAATTGCTGTTATTACAATTATTTAGTAAATTAAAGTATTAGATTTAAAAGCATTCTACAACTAACCTTAGTCTTACAAAGAAAACTGAGACTTCAGGGTAAAATATTTGCCTAATAGCCTAAAACTGGTTGTGACAGTCCTTGAATCTTAATGTAGGCATATCTCAAAATAAAAATTTAAAAAATAAAAGGACTGGAGATATAGTTCAGTGGTAAGGTGTCCATGAGCTCAAAGCTCAATCCTCAGAACATGGAGGAGAAAAAGTACTCCATAGTAAAATACAACAAACAGCACTTTTTTTTTTGGTACGAGGGATTGAACTCAGAAGCACTTGATCACTGAGCCACATCCCTAGCCCTATTTTTTTTTAAATTTATTTATTTTTTTAGTTGTAGGTGGACAGAATATCTTTATTTTATTTTTATGTGGTGCTGAGGACCGAACCCAGTGCCTCATGCATGCTAGGTGAGCACGCTACCACTGCGCCACAATCCCAGCCCCCCAGCTCTATTTTGTGTTTTATGTAGAGACAGGGTCTCATTAAGTTGCTTAGCACCTCGCCATTGCTGATGCTGGCTTTGAACTTGCGATTCTCCTGTCTCAGCCTCCCAAAGTGCTGGGATTACAAGTGTGAGCCACCGCGCCAGGCTAGCAAACAGCATTTTAATTAAACAATTATCAGCAATAAATAGAGCCAGGTGCAGTGGTGCATACTCATAATCCCAGCTACCCAGAAGCCTGAAACTAGAGGATTAAAAATTTGAGCCCATGGGCTGGGATTGTGGCGCAGTGGTAGCGTGCTCGCCTAGCATGCGTGAGGCACTGGGTTCGATCCTCAGCACCACATAAAATCAAAGATATTCTGTCCACCTACAACTAAAAAAATAAATAAATATTTAAAAAAAAAAAAAAAAAAAAAAATTTGAGCCCAGCTTGGAAAACCTTAGTGAGACCCTGTCTCAAAATAAATAAGTAAGGGGCTGAGGGTGTAGCTCAGTGGTAGAGTGCTTGCCTAGCATGCGTGAGGCACTGGATTCGATCTTCAGCACCACATATGAATAATGAATAAAATAAAGATCCATCAATGACTAAAAAATGTCTTAAAAAATAAATAAATAAATAAATAATGTAAGAAACTAGAAATTAATAACAAAATTGGAAAATAAACAGTCCTTTCCATTAAAATTTTAAAGTGCCCTATTTAAAAACTGATGAATAAAAGGGAAAATACAATACAAACTAAACTTGAAAAACTTCTTTAAAATAGTGACAATGGAAACAACACATATCAATCTATAAAAACCTATATAATGGGCTGGAGATACAACTCAGTTGATAGAGTGCATGGACACGCACAAGGCCCTGGGTTCAATCCCCAGCAACAATATAGCTCAGTGGTAGAGCACTTCCACAGCATGTGTGAGGCCCTGGGTTCCATCCCCAGTACTGCAAAAGAAAAAGAAATAATGACAGGTAAATGTTTGAGTTCTTAAAGTTGCTAATTACCTCAATTTTATTATTGCATATTATAGATGTGTCAATATCACATGTATGTCATGAATAAGTACAGTTATTATGTGTCAATTAAAATTTTTTAAATAAAAGAATGGCCAGAAATGATTTAGATTTCTGATTCAAAAACCTAAACTGCCAGGTGAGGTGGCACATGCCTGTAATCCCAGTGGCTCAGGAGGCTGAGTCAGGATGGTGAATTCAAAGCCAGCTTCAGCAACAGCAAGGTGCTAAGCAACTCAGTGAGACCCTTTCTCTACATAAAACACAAAATAAGGCAGGGGATGTGGTTCAGTGGTGGAGAACCCCTGAGTTCAATCCCTGGTACCACAGAAAAAAACAAAACAAAAAAAAGAATATACAATAAAAATAATACATTCTCATCCATGAGTTCAATACCCAGCATTAAAAAAATAAAAATAAAAAGAATAAGCCCCAAACCACACACTTTTGGTGACAATGTCTCAAATGCAGTTTCATTAATTGTAACAAATGTGCACTTTTGCTAGAACAAATATATTAGGGAGGGGAGACTATGCTCAGGTGGAAGTTAGGGATACAAAGAAATTCAGGAATTCAGAATTCAGGAATTCGAGTACTTCCCACTCCATTTTGTTGTGAACTTAAAGCTTTTCAAAAAAGTAAAGTCTATTAAAAACTTTCAAAAAGTGGTTGAGCACGATGATGCACTTCAGCTACCAGGGAAGCTGAGGTAGGAGGATCACTTGAGCTCAGGAATTTAGACCAATCTAGCTACATAGTAACACCCTGTCTTAAATTTAAAAAAAACAACTACATACTTTATGACCAAGATGGATTTATTCTAAGACTGTACAGAGAGTTCAGTATTAAGCAAATTAAGAAAATTATTAATATAATTCACCATATTAATAGATATAAAGGGGAAATGAGATTATTTTCACAACTGCTAAAAATGATCTTAGATACAATGTGATATATATATTTCTGTTTTTGAAAATTCAGTATAATAGCAATTGATGGATATTTCCTTAACATACTAAAATATATTTCAATCTTAATCACTGGAAGTATTCTTACTAGAGTCAGAAGCAAAGCCAAGTTGCTTACTATGTCTACTATAATTTAGTGTTTAAATGTTAATTAGCCAATGTAAGATGACAAAATAATTAAAGGCATAAAATCTGGATAACAAGTAACATTATATTTGCTGATGCTATAAGACCACACTGAGAAAACACAAAGGAATCAATGTTAAAACTGATGGAAACATTACCCATCATATATCCAACAAGATAGAAAATTTTTAAAATTTTTTAATTTTTATTTTTTTGATACTGGGGATTGAACCCAGGGACACTTAATCATTGAGCTACAACCCAAGTCCTTTTTATTTTGAGACAGTGTCTCATTAAGTTGCTGAAGGCCTTGCTAAATTACTGAGGCTGGCTTTAAACTTGAGATACTCCTGCCTCAACCTCCCAAATCATTGGGATTAGAAGTGTTCACCACCACACCCAGCCAATATAAATGCCTTAATGTAAAAGTAAATCCCACTTAAACCTCACTTAAAAACAAACAAACAAAAAATACTTTAGAGTGAACTTAACAAAAAGTATACAAACTTAAATGAGAAAAATCTCAAAATGCTTTTGAAAGACACAATGGTAATCTTGAACAAGTGAAAAGTGTCCCTTGCTCTTTTTTTTTTTTTTTTTTTTTTTGGTACCAGGGATTGAATTCAAGGGTGCTTAACCACCAAGCCATATCCCCAGCCCATTTTTATATTTTATTAGAGACAGGGTTTTGCTGAGTTGCTTAGGGTCTCACTAAGTTGCTGAGGCTGGATTTGAACTTGCAATCTTCCTGCCTCAGCCTCCTGAGTTGCTGGGATTCCAGCAGTGTACCACCACGCCCGGCTCTAAATCGCTTGCTCTTGGATAAGGTAAACAAAATCACAAAGATGTTATTTTTCCAAAAATTAATATGTAAATCAAAGGCAATTCCATAATGATACTGAGATGATTTTTTTCATCTCAGTTATGAAACTTGATTCTAATGTTAATAAGAGTATTTAGAGAGTAAGAATAACTAGGAAATGCTGAAAAAGAAAAGTGGTGGGTATATATAGTTCAGTTGGTAGAATGCTTGCCTTGCACGTATAAGGCCCTGGATTCAATCCTCAGCACCAACAACAAAATAAGAAAAAAGAAAAGAAAAAGAAAGAAAAGTGGTAAGAGGCCTAGCCTCCTGTTGTTATTATAATACCATATATACTAAAATCCTTATAACTAAAAGTGCAGTGTTGCTGAAGGAACAACAGTCCAATAAAGCAGAATATAAAGTTCACATAGAGTCAGACATAGAGTCAAGCTCTGTATGTAGTTTTTTAAAATTTTCTTTTCTTTTTGAAGACAAGGTCTTGCTATGTTACCCAGGTTGGCCTTGAACTCATGATCCTACCACCTAGCCTTCCAAGGAGCTGAGATTACAGGCTTATAGGCACACAGCACCATGCCATTGTCAGAAGTACCTTTTTTTTTTTTTTTTTTTGCAGTGGAAGGTGTGGGACAGGGATTGGACCCAGGGACCCAGGGGCACATAACTACTGAGCCACATCCTTAGCCTTTTTATTTTTTTATTTTGAGACAGGGTCTCGCTAAGTTGCTTGGAACCTCTCTAAAATGCTAAAGCTGGCCTTGAGCTTGTTACACTCTTGCTTCAGCCTCCTGAGTTGCTGGCATTATAGGCATAAGCCGCCATGCCCAGCTAGATGTACCTTTTAATAAATGTTATTAGCCATAGAGAAAAAGTACAGAACTGGCCAGGCTCAGGGGGTGCATACCTGTAATCCCAGCCTCTCAGGATGCTGACACAGGATTGCTAGCTCAAAGCCAGCCTCAGCAATTTAGCAAGACCCTAAGCAACTTAGCGAGATCCTGTCTCAAAATAAAAAATTTAAAAAAGGCTGGAGATGTGGCTCAGTTGTTCAGCGACCCTGGGTTCAATCCCCAGTATCAAAAAAAATAAAAAATAAGAAAAATAGAACTGGATCCATAGACAGATGCCAGAACATACTCCAAGTGGATCAGATCTAATTGTAAAATTTATAGCCACACACATAAGAATACGAATAAATTTCTTTAAAAACTGGGTTTAGGAAAGACCTTCTAGACTATGGCTCAAATGTAAGCTTTAAAAATTACAGTAGCCCAGGGGCTGGGGTTATGGTTCAGTGGCAGAGCACTTGCCTCACATGTGTGAGGCACTGGGTTCAATTCTCAGCACCACATATAAATAAATAAAATAAAGATCCATTGGCAACTAAAAAAAGATATTTTTAAAAAAAATGATTTAAAAAAAAATATTACAGTAGCCCAGCACGGTGGCGCAAGTCTGTAATCCCAGCACTTGGGGAGGCTGAGACAGGAAAATCACAAGTTCAAAGCCAGCCTCAGCAACGGGGAATGGCTAAGCAACTCAGTGAGACCTTGTCTCTACATAAAACACAAAATAGGGCTGGGGATGTGGCTCAGTGGTTGAGTGCCCCTGAATTCAATCTCCAGTACAAAAAAAAAAAAATTAAAAAAATTACAGTGATCCTGCTACACAAAAGTCACCATACGCAAAATCAAAAAAACAAATGACAAGGGGCTGGGGTTGTGGCTCAGTGGCAGAGCACTTGCCTCACATGTGTGAGGCACTGGGTTCAATCCTCAGCACCATAAATAAATAAATAAAATAAAATAAAATAAAATAAAGGTATTGTGTCCATCTATAGCTAAAAATGTCTTTTTTTTTTTTTTTTTTTTTGTACCAGGGATTGAAATTAGGGGCACTCAACCACTGAGCCACATCCCCAGCCCTATTTTGTGTTTTATGTAGAGACAGGGTCTCACTGAGTTACTTAGCGCCTCTCCGTTGCTGAGGCTGGCTTTGAACTCGCGATTCTCCTGTCTCAGCCTCCCTAAGTGCTGGGATTACAAGCGTGAGCCACCGCGCCCGGCTTAAAAATGTCTTTTTTAAAATAACAAAGTGGGAAGAAATATTTCTACTCACATGACAACTATGGAATTATAAAACTCAACAGAAAAAAATAGTCAAAAAACATGAACAGTTTACAAATATAAATATGTGCGTGCGTGAGAGAGGATCTAAAATGCATGCTATGTTCAACTTCATAGAAGA
>CM053401.1:34038894-34055647 GCA_028644305.1 Xerus rutilus
TGAGCCACCGCGCCCGGCTTAAAAATGTCTTTTTTAAAATAACAAAGTGGGAAGAAATATTTCTACTCACATGACAACTATGGAATTATAAAACTCAACAGAAAAAAATAGTCAAAAAACATGAACAGTTTACAAATATAAATATGTGCGTGCGTGAGAGAGGATCTAAAATGCATGCTATGTTCAACTTCATAGAAGAATCTTAATCTTAACTGGCAGGTGGTAATGGCGCCTTTTGAGCAGGTCTCGTGGGAGGGGCTGCAAGGATCCGCGTCCACCACAGACAACGCAATGGTGCTGGGCTCGCATGGACTCCAAGGTGATGGGCTTGCTGATCGCCAGGTAGCCGCCCAGCTTGCCCAGAACTCTTCCTGGGCAAATTTGAGAAGGACTGAGCTTTCAGCAACAAACAACCCAGCAAAGGTAAACCATGAAATCAATCCATTTGTGAGACCCATGGAAAAGTTCTTCACTGAAGAGAGGATTATATGATTTTCTTTGTCATCACGAACTGCGGTTGCTGCCTGGGCCTTTCCAGCACCAAGTACAAGTGGCTGGAGCAGAACATCACCTTCACCTTCACTTTGGCAGCACGGTGGGCTCAGTCTCAAGGTCAATTCACTGGGGATTCCATCTGGTCCTTCCTGGAGGTGGAAGGAGGCCAGATTACTTTTATGAGAACACACCAGGGGCACTCAACCACTGAGCCACATCCCCAGGCCTATTTTGTGTTTTATGTAGAGACAGGGTCTCACCGAGTTGCTTAGTGCCTTGCCTTTGCTGAGGCTGGCTTCGAACTGGCGATTCTCCTGTCTCAGCCTCCCTAAGTGCTGGGATTACAGGCTTGCGCCACCGCACCGAGCTAACATTCTCATATATTGTTGCTGAGAGTGCAAAATGGTTCAACCCTATATGGAGAATTTTTTGCAACATCTGGTAAAACTACATATAATCCCAATAAGAATTTTCTTTGAGGATGTTTCTCCAAAAAGGCCAAAACAACTTATGATTGTCCACTGCAGTACTTTTGTTCTGTCAACAAATGATTTCTCTTGGGTTTTGCCAGTGGAAGGATGGAAAGCAGAAAAAAGGAAGATGGTACTTGATTTCTCCTCACTTCCACTCAGGCCCTCCAGCTATACAGGGATAATTCTATCTCCAGGATTCTGCTTCTTTTGACACTTAGAATTTCAACTGCTCCACATCTTCCTTCCAGAAGTTCCAACACCCTTCCAAGAGGGCTCCCATCCAAGCAACATTTGGGGATATCAGAGAGCCAGTCCCTCAGCGCTCCTCAGAGGGCCAGGTATGGGGGATCTCCATGGAGGACTCAGCACAGCCTAAGTTGCTGAGGCTGGCTTTGAACTTGTGATCCTCCTGCTTCAGCCTCCCCAGTCGTTAGTATTACAGGCATGTGTCACCGCACCCTGCTAACATTCCTTTTTAAGTAAACTATTAGGGCTGGGGATACAGTTGAGTTAGTAGAGTACTTGCCTCACATGCACAATGCCCTGGGTTCAATCCTCAGCACCACAAAAACAAAATAAAAGTAAAACTTTAGTGGGGGGTACGGTAGCCCAGTGCCAAAAACAAACTATGGAAGAATAGTTTACTTAAAATGCACAAAATTTAAGGATACAATCCAGTGATTCAGTGAGTTTTTTTGGTTTGGTTTGGTTTTGCAGAACTGGGGTTAGAAACTAGAAGTGCTCTACCACTGAGCTATATCCCCAATATTTTTCATATTTTTGTTCAGAGACAGGGTGTTGCTAAATTGCCCGGGCTAACCTCAAACTTGCAATCCTCCTGCCTCATCCTCCTGAGTAGGTGAGATCATAGGTGTGCACCACCATATAGAGCTTCAATGAGTTATAGTAAAAGTGTATACCTGTGCTACCAACTTCACAGTAAAAATGCTAAGTATTTACTTAACATCAGAAAATTCCTTTGTACTCCTTTGTAATTAGTCTCTTCCTTCTGGCAACCACTGATCTGATTTCTGTCAACATAGATTAGTTTTGCCTATTCTAGAAGTCATAAAAACTAAATGAACAGTGTGCATTCTTTTGCATTGGCTTTTCCCTCAATACAATATTTCTGACTTCATCCCTGTTTTTCGCATGTATCAATTCATTCACTTTTGATATTCATTAATTTTATTCATTAATTTTATATTCATTGTATGAATATATCACAATTGATGATGGTCATTGAGTTATTTCAATTAGAAATTATTACTATAGACAAATCTGCTCTGAATATTACTGTACAAGTATTTTTGTGGACATATGTTTTCATTTCTTTTATATAAATACCTAGGAATGGATGGAGACTGGGAACGTAGCTCAACAGTAGAGCACAGTGCTTGCTCAGCATGCTCAAGGCCCTGGCATCAAAAAATAAAAAATCAACAACAATCTAGGAATGCAATTGCTGGGATGTTGATTTCATAAATGCTTAATTGTATTAAAACATTATGAAATTGTTCTTTAAAATATTTACAGCTTCCACAATTTCCTATTATCACACTTGATATCATGAGTCTTTTTAATGTTAATTATTCTAATGAGTGCAAAGAAGTATGTCAGTGTGGTTTTAACATGCATTTCCTTGATGATTAATGATTTTGAGCATCTTCTCATTTGGTAATTGAACTTTACTATACATACATGCACTCACACATGAGGGTGTGTATTTTCTTTTGTGAAGTGTCTGTTCAAATCTTTTGTATATTTTTAACCTTTTTAACTAATTTTATTTTGTGATACTGTGGACCGAAACCGGGACCTCACACATGTCAGGCAAGTGCTCTACCACTGAGCTACATCCCTGGACCAACACTCATTTTCTTTTTTTTTTTTTTTTTAATATTTTTTTAGTTGTAGATGGACACAATGTCTTTATTTTATTGCCTTGTATGTGGTGCTGAGGATCGAACCCAGGGCCTCATGCACGTGAGGCAAGCGCTCTACCGCTGAGCTACAATCCCAGCCCCTCATTTTCTTATAGGTATTTTTGGAAAGCCAAAAGTTATTGCTGGAATTGTTGTTGTTTGAATTTGAAGCTATAAATTATCAACAGGTACCAGTCTTATTTTTTAAATGAGGAAAATAATGTTCATAATAATCATTTACCAAAGATTCTTGTTAGAATAAATCTTGAAATGTAGATTATACAGTAATTCTGTATTTTTTTTTTGAGGAACTGTCAAATTGTTGTCTAAAGTGACTACATCATTTTACAGCCCCGCCAGCACTGTGATTATTCCAATTTTTGTATTCTCACCACACTTCTTTGTTTTAGCCATCCTATTGTGTATCTCATTAATTTGCATTTCCCTAATGACTAATGATGTTGAGCATCTTTTATGTGTATTTGCCATTTACATATTTTCCTTGGAGAAAAGGAAACACATTTAGATACTCATTTTTCCTCCAATGGATTGTTTGTGTTTTTAATTGTTGAGTTGCAAGAATTCTTTAATTATTCTGCATATAAATTCCCTACCTTCTATATGGTTTATAAATATTTTCTCCTATTCTGTGTAATATCTTCATGTTCTTAAAAATGTCCTTTGAAGTACAAGTTTTTCATTTTGATAAAGTGTAATTTATTTTTTTTTCTTTTGTTGCTATGTTTTTGGTGTCATATGAAGAAACCATTGCCTAAGCCAAAGTCATGAAAATATACACCCAGGTTTACTTCTTTTTTTGTTGTTGTTGTTGTTGTTTGTTTGTTTGGTACTATGGATTGAACTCAGGGGTACTCGACCACTGAACCACATCCCCAGCCCTATTTTGTGTTTTATGTAGAGACAGAGTCTCACTGAGTTGCTTAGCTCTTCGCCATTGCTGAAGCTGGCTTTGAACTTGCGATTCTCCTGTCTCAGCCTCCCAAAGTGCAAGGATTACAGGAGTGCACCACCGTGCCCGGCTCCAGGTTTACTTCTAAGAGTTTTACAGTTTTAGCTTCAACTTTAATGTCAACAATCCATTTTGAGTTCATTTTTATATATTGTGTGATGTAGGAGCCCGGTGTCAATCTTTTGCATGTAAATACACAATTGTCCCAGGGCCATTCATTGAAAAGACTCTTTTTCCTCATTTAACTTTCTTAGTACCCTGTTGAAAAATTAATTGACCATAAATATTAGAGTTATCCTGTCTCTACTTACTAATTTATATCTTATATCATTTCCTACATCCCTAAGAATTTTCTTTAGCATTTCTTGTATTATTCATATTAGAAAAACCAACAACCAAAAATGTTCCTAAATGTCCATAGATGAACAGAAAAGATTAAAGAATGGATGAAAGAATGGATTAATATAATGAGCTATTCTTTTACAATATCATCTAATAATGAAAACAAATCTATTATAACAATATATGAAAGCATAGAGAACACTTAGAAACAGAATATTAAGATCTCTGGCTTTTGTTCTACATGAGATGATAATTCATTGTAATGTTTTGAGCAGAAAAAGAATATCATCTTACATTTAAGAGAACTATTCCAACCGCTATGTGGAGAAACTACAGGGGAGGGGCAAGGGCCCAAATTGACTGATCCACCCAGTCTACTGCAATAATTCAGGCAGGGGTGATATGATGGTGTCAACACGGTGGCAGTGTAGGGAGAAGTGGCAGTACTCTGGATGTATTTTGAAAGTACAACCAATAAAATTGAGAGTTATGAGTGAAAGAGAAGAATCAAATATGTATTATAGGTATAAGAATAAAAGAATAATGAAATCCAGGGCAGTGGCCCACACCCAATGGCCCCAGCTTGGGAGGCTGTAGCAGAAGCAGATTCCAGGATCAGGGCTTGCAAGTTCAAGGCCAGCTTGGGAAATTTAGTGAGACCCCCATCTAAAAACAAACTAGAAAGGGCTCTGGGCATGGTGAGGCATGTCTGTAATTCCAGCAGCTCAGGAGGCTGAGGCAAGAGGATTGCAAGTTCAAAGCCAGTTTCAGCATATTAGTGAGATCTTATCTCAAAAAAAAGGGGGGTTGGGGGGAGGCTGAGGATGTGGTCAGTGGTTAAGCGCCCCTGGGTTCAATCCCTGGTACTTAAATAAATAAACAATTCAAAGTTTTTTTAAAAAATTAAAAAGGGCTGGAGATGTAGCTCAGTGGTAATTAAATATCCATAATAACAGTGGTTTTATGTATTCAAAAAATTTTTTTTTACTGATGCCTTTTCAGCAGCTAGAAACAGGGCAGGTACAGAATATGCACTTGTCAGATATTTGTTGAATGAAAGAAGGAAAGAAAACACCCTATGACCACCAAAGCCATGTGCAGCTGCATCCCTGAATCCATCTCACCAGTGTTGGTTGGCTGATTCCCTCGGGCCACCATGCCCGAGAGAAATGCTAAAGGAAATGCTAAAGGAGATAAGCCAAGGTGAAGAAGGAGCCACAAGAAGATCCACAGAGTTGTCAGCTCAACATGCTCCTCCTAAGCCAGAGTCCAGTCCTAAAACGGGCCCTGCAAAGAAGAGAGAGGAGGTACCCAAAGGGAAGAAGGGGGAAACTAACCCTGGCAAGGATGGGAATAACGGTACCGATAATGGAGCTGCCAAACAGACCAGGACTAGAAAGCTGAAGGTGCTAGAGATGCCAAGGGAAGTGCGTTCATTTTTTATAGTATTTCTGGTGAATGTACAGTTTGAAAAACTACTTTTACTGTGTTTTCCAGAAATGCAGAATTTGGAGCTAAGCATGTATGTCAGTGGTAGAGTGCTCACCTAGCATGTGTAAAATCCTGGGTTCAATACCCAGAAACACACACAGGAAAGCAGAATTTTGTTTTACTTTTTTTAAAGCTATGTTGTTTTTTTAAGCTATGTTGTTACAGAACACTTTTACTTCACTGCTGTTTTGCGAGGAAGGAGGATATGTCACTAAAGAGTGTCTCCAAAGCTAGATTGCTGTGAGAGACTTCTCTTGGGTTTTTTGGAGGAGAGTTTCCCTTATCTTCACACACACAGCCACCGTGGCACAAAACGCTCGTAGTGTGGTATGGAAAATCCTCTCCCTCTCTGCCATCAGCACAGATTTATCTCCCATAAACCTGGAGATGTGTTGGGACCTGACCCCCTAAAATTATAGTTTCGCCAATATGTCAGGCAACCTGGACTTTCCAGTGACATCATTGAGATAGTGTCCCTCAAAAGAGCAGCAATCCTTCTCTAGACTGTAGATCTTCAGATTGATAATTCCGCCATTTCCTTTTCATTTCCTGAATGTCAGGGTTGGTTCCTGAAAAGTTGTTAAACAATATGCTAAATGTTGCAACTTTTCCCTATTTAGAGCATGAAATGAAGTCTTCGTTGGTTTTACAGTGGCTTTTTGATTTTGGTAGTCCATTCAAGAAGAGAGTCTGAAAGCTGTTGTATATTGTTAATGATTGCCTGCCCATGTCCTGCCTGAAATAATGTGATTGTTTATGAAAATTCTCTCTAATATAGCTAGATACAGTTTGGCTTGAGGGGAAAAAAAGAAGTAGTTTTATTTATTCTCCAGCATTTTCCTTTACTTATTATCTGAACTCCACAACTGCTGTGTTTGACCTATCCTATTCTGCATGATAACAATACATTTGGGGGGCTGGGATTGTGGCTCAGTGGTAGAGCGCTTGCCTCGCATGCGTGAGGCACTGGGTTCGATCCTCAGCACCACATAAAAATAAATCAAATAAAGATACTGTGTGCATCTACAACTAAAAAAAATTGTTTAAAAAAAAACCAATACATTTGGATCATTATTATCACTGTAAATTTCAATTATTAATGAATCGGTCTGAAGGACTTTAAACAAACACAAAAACACCCTGGGATGAATTTTCTAAGAGATATTTTAATCAATGAAATATTAGAGCAAGTTAAATTAAACTCAGAAGAGTTCTTTAAATATTCTTAAGTATATGTATCTTGGAAAGTGTTTACTCATGAGGTTATAAAAAACAAGACTATCTTTTGAGATGAAAGATAAAATAGCTCATGTTCTGTAGAGTGGGAGTCTATGTTGATGCATTTATCATTCTTGCTAGGTGATAACAAAGCAGACTTGATTAACACAGTCATTACACAAGTGTGATTAGTGAACCATGGGCCTTCACAGGATTATCAGTTGAGGATAAGACATATTTTTTTAAAGTAAGTAAATATGGGGCTGGGGCTATAGTTCAGCGGCAGAGCACCTGCCTAGCATGTGTGAAGCACTGGGTTCCATCCTTAGCATCACATAAAAATAAACAAGTAGGGGCATTATGTCCATCTACAGCTACAAAAAAAAAAATGTTATTTTTTTTTGTATTGGGATTGAACTCAGGGGCACTCGACCACTGAGCTTCATCCTCATCCCTATTTTGTGTTTTATGTAGACAGGGTCTCAATGAGTTGCTTAGCGCCTTGCCATTGCTGAGGCTGGCTTGAACTTGAGATTCTCCTGTCTCAGCCTCCCAAAGTGTTGGGATTACAGGCATGTGTCACTGCGCCCGCCTGAGGCTGGCTTTGAACTCATGATCTTACTGTCTCAGTCTCCCAAGCCACTGAGATTACAGGTATGCACCACTGCACCTCGCCTACAAATATATTTTTTAAAAATAAGCAATTTCTTAGATATTAACACTTAGGATTAGGATAAAGTAGGTTTTAAACGTATTACAGTGAAAGAAAAATGTGTCAATTTGAAACTATTTTTAAAATAATAAGGCTGAAACGGGAGCTTCAGCAACAGTGAGGCGCTAAACAACTCAGTGAGACCTTGTCTCTAAACAAAACATAAAATAGGGCTGGGGATATGGCTCAGTGGTCGAGTGCCCCTGAGTTCAATCCCCGGTACCAAAAATAAAAATAAAAATAAAATAAAATAATAGCACACAGGACTGGATGCATAGCTCAGTGGTAGAGCATTTGCATAGCCTGTGTGAGGCCCTGGGTTCATTCCCCAGCACCCAAAAACAAAGCACTGTTAGCATGAAGATATTGCAGAACATAAATATAATAAGTGAAAGGCTGGAATTTTAGAAATGTTGGTTTAAAAGAATAAGGAAGAGTACAAAGCACATTGTATGTGAGTAATAGAGTTATTTGATGAGATTTGGAAAGGAAACTGGAAATCTGGAAAGATGCTACTTCTAAATGACCATGGACAATGATTCAAGGAATAGATAAACAGAAGTCATTAAAGAAAGGGTGCTGGCACTGAGCCATGGTTTTATCACATACAGAGACAGGCAGCACTTGTGTTAATCGGTGGTCAGTTCATCCAGGGCCTCGGTCTGTCATGTGTCTGTCTTCACGTATATTATCTATTTGGGAACGGAAAGCACAGGAAGACAGGAACTACATCTGTGCATTCTACCTCCCTCAATATTTGGTGTAGCAGAATATATGTGTGAATATTTAATAAATATTTTAATACAAATGAAAAGCAGGATGTAATGTGTAATTTGGATTCAGAAATAAATTTTTCTTGAAGAATAATATACACGCAAAAGAAAACACATATATCATAACTGCATTAGTGGAGTTTTCACAAACTTGATGAACCTGTAAAATATCATTTATCCTTTTTTTAAAAAAAATTTTTAGTTGTAGATGAAAATAATACCTTTTATTTTATGTGGTGCTGAGGATCGAACCCAGTGTCTCACACATGCAAGTGCTCTACCGCTGAGCCACAATCCCAGCCCTATCCTTTGTTTTTAAACTACCTGCATTGCCTAAGCTTCTTTCCTTTTATCTGAATGAAATCATGAAACCATTTTATATATTTTTATTTGTTCTAATTAGTTATACATGACAGTAGAATGCATTTTGACACATCATACATGAATAGAGTGTAACTTCTCATTCATCTGGTTGTGCATGATGTAGAGTTACACCAGTTATGTAATCATATATGCACATAGGGTAATAATGTCTGATTCATCCTACTATCATCCTATCCCCATGTCCCCTCCTCTCATTTCACTCTCCTCTGTCTAGTCCAAAATACCTCTATTCTCCACCCCCCTTATTGTGAATTAGCATCCGCATATCGGAGAAAACATTCAGCCTTTGGTGCTTTGGGATTGGCTTATTTCCTTTACCATAATATTCTCCAGTTTCATCAACTTACCTACAAATGTCATAATTTTATTCTTCTTTAAGGCTGAGTAATATTCCATTGTGTATACATACCACAGTTTCTTTATCCATTCATCTGTTGAAGGGCATCTAGGTTGGTTCCATAGTTTAGCTATTGTGAATTTAGCCACTATAAATATTGATATGGCTGAATCACTGTAGTATGCTGATTTTAAGTCCTTTGGGTATAAATCTAGGAGTAGGAGGACTGGGTCAAACAGTGGTTCCATTCCAAATTTTCTTAGGAATCTCCATATGGCTTTGCATAGTGATTGCACCAATTTGCCATCCCACCAACCATGTATGAGTGTACCTTTTCCTCCACATCCTCACCAACATTTATTGTTGCTTGTATTCTTGACAATTGCCATTCTGACTGGTGTCAGATAGAAAATCAGTGTAGTTTTGATTTGCATTTCTCTCATTGCTAGGATGTTGAACATTTTTTCATATATTTGTTGATAGATTGTATTTCTTCTGGGAAGTGTCTGTTCAGTTCCTTTGCCCATTTATTGATGGGGTTATTTGTTTTTTTGGTGTAAAGAAACAGACCATTTGACTACTCATCAGGATCCTGTGCACATGGTACCTTAGATCTTCATAACTATTAGTGCTTTTAATTCTAAAAATCTTCATGTGAAACAACTTTTATTATTATTTTTTTCTTCTGCCTCAAGATGGAGGGAAAATTACTACAATAAAATTATGTCTGGAGTGCCTTGAATTCCAACTGTAGTTAGGTTTGCTTCCTTTATCCTGGGAAGTCTCCTGTCCTTTTTTTCTTTTTTTAACTTTATTTATTTATCTTTATGTGGTGCTGAGGATTGAACCCAATACCTCACACATGCTAAACAAGCGCTCTACCATTGAGCCACAGCGCCCTCCCCTCTTACTTGTTAAATTAGACATTCAAAACAGGATAAAGCTGCACCTCAGTGATAAGAGTGCTTTCGGGGAATGTGAGCAGCTCTGGGCTTGATCCCCAGCATTGCAAAAGAAATAAATAAGTTAATTAATTAATTAAAGTCCAAACAGACACAAATGTATACATTGTTATTTCCCAAGAGAATTATCAGGCCTTGTTATACTCGAAGTAAGTTGCTATATGCTTGGCTTATTAAAAATTGTGTTTTTTTCCAGCTATTTCTTGTCTATGACAATAAACATTGTAAAACAGAGCAAGAGACTCCTCCAGATCTCACCATCTGACATAATTGTGTTCTAATAGTCTCTATTTCCAGAGATTAGTAGAAAATGAGTGTTTTAAGGAAAAAAGCTAATAAAAATAGGCCACTACTTAGACATTTACTAGAGAAAAGCCTAATTTCAAGACGAAAAAAACTAAAAGAATCAAACAAACACAGAAGCTAAACCCAAATTCAAGAGCAGATGCCAACAACAAAATAATCAAACCGGGCTCAGCCTTTTTCTTCTATAGCACGTGAGCCAGAAGGCAACGAAACATTGTCCTTGTTCTTGTAGAGAGGTTGGATTACAAGATGTCTCCTTTTAGTCAAAATATCACTCCAAATGTAACAGATTCGACTATGTAAGAGGTCTGAAAATACATACCATCCATGATTCTTTTAAAAAAAATTTTTTTTAGTTGTAGATGAACACAATACCTTTTTTTTTTTTTTTTTTTTTTTTTTTTTAAATTTTTTTGTAGATGGACACAATGTCTTTACTTTATTGCTCTGTATGTGGTGCTGAGGATCGAACCCAGGGCCTCACGCATGCGAGGCAAGCGCTCTACCGCTGAGCCACAATCCCAGCCCCAATACCTTTATTTTTTTATTTTATTTATTTTTATGTGGTGTTAGGGATTGAACCCAGTGCCTCACTCATGCTAGGCAAGTGCTCTACCACTGAGCTACAACCCCAGCACCCATTAGTCTTTCTTTCTCTTTCTTTCTTTCTTTCTTTCTTTCTTTCTTTCTTTCTTTCTTTCTTTCTTTCTTTCTTTCTTTCTTAGTTGTAGATGAACACAATACCTTTATTTTGTTTATTTATTTTTATGTGGTGCTGGGAACGAACCCAGTGCCTCACACATGCAAGGCAAGTGTTCTACCACTCAGTCACAATGCCAGCCCCCCTATAATTCTTCTTTAAAGAAATTTTCAAAGATTTTAGCCAAGGAAGAGTCTGGTAAAATACAGATTCAAGAAGGAAGAGATTGGGGCTGGGATTGTAGCTCAGCGGTAGAGCGCTTGCCTCGCATGCGTGAAGCCCTGGGTTCGATCCTCAGCACCACATACAAAGCAACAAAATAAAGATATTGCATCTATCTACAACTAAAAAAAAAAAATTAAAAAAAAAAAAGAAGGAAGAGATTGCCATACTGACAGATTGGTGGTGAGAACTAAAAGACCATTTAACAGCCAGGTGTGGTGGTGCATGCCTATAATCCCAGCACTTTGGGAGGCTGAGACAGGAGAATCGTGAGTTCAATGCCAGCCTCAGCAATGGCGAGGAGCTAAGCAACTCAGTGAGACCCTATCTCTACATAAAACACAAAGTAGAGCTGGGGATGTGGCTCAGTGGTTGAGTACTCCTGAGTTCAATCCCTGGTACCAAAAAAAAAAAAAAAAAGCCATTTAACCACAGTATCATATCATAATAATTATTCTGAATGATTATAAAACAAATCAAAATGTTATTAAGTTTTCAAAGGCACCGAAGGTAAAGGTAAAAACAGCCTAACTACCAGAAATTATTTAAATTTCCTCAAAGATAGAAATAAATACGCATATTTAACAGCTAATTGATTTCAACAAAGGCAGCAAGAACATACATAGCAAAAAGAAAAGTCTCTTCAGTAAACAGCGCTAGGAAAACTGGATCTTGGTATGCAGAAGAAAGAAATTAGACTGCTATCTCTCACCATATACAAAATCAACTAAAAATAGATCAGAGATTTAAATGTAAGATCTGAAACTGGGAAACTACTAGAAATGGCTACCAGACATTTGTCTGAGAAAAGTTTTTTAAAAAAACAAATATTTGTCCCCAAAGCACAGGTAATAATAGAAAGAATTGATAAATGGGATGACATGAAACTAAAAAGATTCTACATGGGCTGGAGATAGAGCTCAGTTGGTAGAGTGCTTGCCTCACATGCACAAGGCCCTGGGTTCAATCCCCAGCACAACAACAAAACAAACAAAGATTCTGCTCAGAAAAGAGCTGACAGTGATGAGACAACTGAAAGAATGGGAGATAATATTTGCAAACTGTCCATCCAACAAAAAAATATGTAAGGAGCTCAAGCAAATAAAATAAAATAAAATAAAATAAAATAAATAATAATAATCCAATTAAAATTACCTGGCTAGATATTTCTCAAAAGAGGATATACAAATGGCCAAGAAATAAATGAAAAAAAAAAAAGCTCAGTATCACAAACCATCAAGAAAATGCCAATCAAAACCACAATGAAATATCATTTCCTTCTAGTTATAATAGCTATTGTTAGAAAGACAAAAAATAACAAATACCAGTGAGCATATACTGTTGGTAGAGTGTAAATTAGTACAGCCATTATGGAAAACAGTATGGAGGTTCCTCCTAAAACCGAAGTAGAATTATCGTATGATCCAGCAATCCCACTACTGGTACATATCCAAAGGATTTGAAATCAAAGAGATTGTATGCCTGCATGTTTATTGCAGCACTGTTCATCAATAGCCAAAATATGGAATCAACCTAGGTGCCCATCGATGCATGAACGGATAAAGAAAACATGGTGTATATACACAATGGGATATTATTCAGCCATAAAAAGAATGAAGTCCTGTTATTTGCAGCAACATGGATGGATCTAGAGGGTATTACATTAAGTGAAATAAGTTAGGTCCAGAAAGATAAATACTGCATGTTCTCACTTATATTGGAAACTAAAAGTTATCTGAAAAAAGGAGACGATAAAATAGTAGTTACCAGATCCTGGAAAGGGTGTAGTAGATGGACATGTGGAGAGAGGATAGTTAATAGGAACAGGGATGCAGTTGGATAGGAGAAATAACTTCTAATATTCTATATAGCACAGCAGGATAACTGTGGTTGACCACAATTAATTGGATATTTCAAAACAGCTAATTGAGCATTTTGACAGTTCCCACACAAAGAAATGAGATATATTTGAGGTGATGGTTATTCCAATTACACTAATCTAATCATCACACATTATATACATGTATTGAAATATCACATGGACTCTATAAATATGTATAATTACTATGTGTCAATTTAATAAAAAAGTATTAAGAGATATATAAGAGATACATAAGAGACACATAAAAGATGGGGAAATATAATGAGGAGGCATTTTAAAAAGTTAAAATGTCCTGATAACACCTTATTTGTTATTTTTAAAATGTGTACAACTCAAAGGTTTTTAGTATATTCACATTTATGTATCACCATAGAATATTTTTATTACCCTCAGAAGAAACCTCACACTCCTTACTTATTACCCTACAACCAACTCTGTCCCCAGCCCTAGGCAACCACTAATCTACTTTCCATTTCTATAGATTTTCCTAATCTGGACATTTCATATAGATAGAATCATAAAACATGTGATGCTCTGTGACTGGCTTCTTTCTTTTGGCATACTTATCCTGTACTATGTAACAGCACTTCAAGTCTTTCCTGGGCTTGAGGGGAACACGTGAACATGGACCTCTAGGTTTCCAGGTATATTTTGAAGCTTTGCAAAGTTCCACATAGACATCTTATTTCACAGTTATTCTTTTTAGGGTTTTTCGCTTTGTTTTGATCAGCTCCTTGTTAGCTCCAACTGGTTTCACTGCATCATGCATCTGCAATGTTAAATGATTGCCATTGATTGTTTTCAACAAATGCCCTAAGGATAATCTCTCTCTCTCTCTCTCTCTCTCTCTCTCCCTCTCTCTCTCTCTCTCTCTCTCACACACACACACACACACACACACACACACACACAGTGTGAACTGATTCAAGTCAAATAAAGACAAGTCTTGAGAATGAAGATTTTCAGGGAACTGCAAAATAGGTCAAATTGCAATATTTCTCTGGGGATGAAACTTGGAGAGTATTAAGTGCATTTTGCTTTTCTCCATTAGTGACTGCTGGGCTTTTGGTTTACAACTATCATTGTCATAAACTAATTGGGGTATATACATACAGTGGGGTGCTATTTGGTAATAACGTGAATTAATGGATTTATGCAATGACATGGATGAATCCTAAAATAATTGGGCAGGGATAAAGAAACCAGACAAAAAGAATCATAGCTGGGCATGGTGGCACATGCCTATAATCCTAGTGACTTGGGAGACTGAGGCAGGCGGATTGCAAGTTCAAAGCCAGCCTCAGCAATTTAGGGAGGACCTGAGAAACTTAGTGAGACCCTGTTAAAATAAAAAATAGGGGCTGGGGCTGTAACTCAGTGCTGGAGTGCTTGCTTAGTGTGTGTGAGGCACTGGGTTCGATTCTTAGCATCACATATAAATGAACAAATAAAATAAAGGTATTCTGTCATCAACTACAAAAAAATTTTCAAAAAAAATAAAAAAGAGCTGGAAATGTGGCTCAGTGGTTAAGCATCCCTGGGTTCAATCACTGGTACCAAAAAAAGAAACGAATCATATATGAAATTTAATTTATACTAATTTTTTTGTACTGAGGACTGAATCCAGGGGTGCTTTACCATTGAGCTACATCCCCAGCCCTTTTATTTTTTATTTTGAGACAGAGTCTCACTAAGTTGCTCAGGGTCTCACCAAGTTTCTGAGGCTGGCTTTGAACTTGCAATCATCCTGCCTCAGGCTCCCAAGCTATTGGGATTATATGTGAGCAGCACCATGCCAGGTATATTTGTATAAAATTCTTCAAAAAAGTAAATTAATCTTCAGGTGCAGTGGCACATGCCTATAATCCCAGCAGCTTAGGAAGCTGAGGCAGGAAGATTGCAAGTTCAAGGCCAGCTTCAGAATCTAGCAAGATCCTGAACAACATATGAAGAACCTATCTCAAAATTCAAGAAAGACTTAAAAAAGAGCTGGGGATATGGCTCAGTGGTTGCGAGCCCTTGGATTCAATTCCCAGTACCAAAAAGAAAAATAGTTAATTTATAGTTTCAAAAAGTAGATCCATGTTTACATTGGGAGGAAATTTCAAAGAGGCATAGAACATTTTTGAATTATAAAATATTTTATTTAGTTTGATTATACTGGTGGTTTCATGGATATGCAATACAAAACCTGCTAAATTGTATACTTTACACATATATAGCTTATTGTATGCCAACTATACTCAATAAAAACATAAAAATATGAAAACAAGCTATATTTCAAAGACCCAATATAATAAAAACTACAAAAAGAATTATATTTTGACTGATAATACATTAGGTCTATAAGTCAATTTGAGGAGAACTGATATCCTAAGAATATTGTGTCTTCTGATTCATGAATATCACATATCTCTGCATTCATTTAGATCTTTAATTTTCTTAGCAATATTTTATAATTTTTGATGGACAGGTCTTGCATATCTTTTTCCTGAACATTTCCTATTTTTGGATACCACCCTAGTTGGGTTTTAATTTCAATTTTTGATTATTTGTTATGATTATAAAGAAATACAGTTGTTTTTTGTATATTCATCCTATATCCTAGTACATTGTCAAATTTATTTTCTAGTTCTAGTAGCTGCTTTTTTTTAATTTCAAAATTTTCTCCTCGAACAATCATGTTGTCTGAATATAAAGATAATTTTATCACTTTCTTTGCATTTTAAATTTCTATTTCTTGCCTTATTGCACTGGCTAGAGCCCCTAATACAATGTTGAAAAAAATTGACAAGGGTAGAAATCTTTGCCCTATTCTTGTGCTTAGGGGAAAAGCATTCAACCTTTCATCAGTCAGTATGCTATTTGCAGTATGTTTTGTGCAGATTCTTTTGCTGCATTAAGAGAGTATCATATAGTTGTACAAGATATTTTAGTCTAACATGGTAAATTACATGGGTTTATTACATCGATCATAATTTAAAGGATATCTCGTCTTGCACTGGCTTAATTTTAAGTGTTCAATATTCCCACATGGCTAGTCACTGAAGTTCTCTCTGTTCTTAGCCATTCTGCTATACTATCCAATCCAATGGTCTAAAAGTCATCAGAGGTTTGCATTTCAGAGTCCTTGTCAAGAGTCTTTTTCATAGCCAGACATGGTGGTGCTCACCTGTAATCCCAGCAGCTGGGGAGGCTGAGGAAGGAGGATGGTGAGTACAAACCCAGCCTCAGCACCTTAGTGAGGTCCTAAGCAATTTGGCAAGACCCTGTCTCTAACTGAAATATAAATGTAGCTCAGTGGGTAAGTGCCCCTGGGTTCAATCCCTTGTACCAAAAGAAAAAAAAAAGTCTTATTCATGAATCTCTTTGAAGACGAAACACTTTTGTATTATACATCCTTAAAAAAGCTGTCAGTGGAGACTTCCGGCAAGATGGCGGCTTAGAGGGACGCAGCTACCAGTCTCCCCAAACAAAAGACCAGAAACTGCGGTACAACCTTCTCCCACCAGGCTTTTGGACAGCACAGAAGGAAATTTCACTCGCGCGGTTTTGGCTGAT
>CM053401.1:34056147-34077198 GCA_028644305.1 Xerus rutilus
TTTTATGTAGAGACAGGGTCTCACTGAGTTGCTTAGCGCCTCGCCATTGCTGAGGCTGGCTTTGAACTCGCGATTCTCCTGTCTCAGCCTCCCTAAGTGCTGGGATTACAAGCGTGAGCCACCGCGCCCGGCTCTGAATCTCTTCATTTTTAAACCACATGAGTGTGTTTTTTTTATTTTGTTTTGTATTGGTTGGAGATTGAACCCAGAGGCACTCTACCACTGATCTACATCCCTAACCCTTTTTATTTTTTGAGACATGGTCTCACTAAGTTGTGTAGTTGCAAATCATTGTGGTTTTACTGATTGGTTGATTGATTTAAAGACAGGGTCTTGCCAGGCACAGTGGGGTACACCTGTTATCACAACAACTGAGGAGGCTGAGGCAGGAAGATCACAAGTTCAAACACAGCCTCAGCAATCTAGCAAGGCTCTAAGCAATTTAGCAAGACCCTGTCTCGAAATAAAAAAGAAAAAGGAGCCAGGCGCAGTGGCGCATGCCTGTAATCCCAGCCCTTTGGGAGGCTGAGACAGGAGCATTGTGAGTTCAAAGCCAGCCTCAGTAACAGCGAGGTACTAGGCAACTCAGTGAGACCCTGTCTCTATGTAAAACAGAAAATAGGCCTGGGGATGTGGCTCAATGGTGAAGTGCCCCTGGGTTCAATCCCCAGTACCAAAATAAGTAAATAAATAGATAAATAAATAAATAAAGACAACGTCTTACCATGTTGCTTAGGCTGACCTCCAATTTGGGATCCTCCTGCCTCAGTCTTCTGTGTAGCTAAGATCATAGGCATGCACCACCTGACCAATCTCTGCCTTTTAATTGGAGTGTTTAATCCATGTACACTTATTATAATTACTTGTATGGTTGGTGTTGGGATGGCGGCCAGACAGACACGGACACCTCATGCAGCCAGGAGATCCCTTTATTCA
The DNA here is from genome assembly GCA_028644305.1 of Xerus rutilus. NCBI lineage: Eukaryota > Metazoa > Chordata > Mammalia > Rodentia > Sciuridae > Xerus > Xerus rutilus. The sequence goes on from CM053401.1 coordinate 34,057,084, forward strand.
GGGAATGGGCGCCCGGGCGAAGGAAGGAGGAAAAGGGGGGCAGAAAGGACGCGAGGCAGGGAATTTGTAAAGCCCACTACAAACCACCTGGCGAGCTTTGGATTGGTCAGTTCAAAACTGGCGAGATAGGTATGGGGGGGGGGGGGTCGGTGATCTTCTTTGATGTGGCCAGAAAGGTAACCTGAGAGGCCAGGCTTTGTTCTCCCTGGTGGAATATTCAGGAGAGGAACTGCCTGGGCAGGAGCTGCCTTAGGCTTTTGGAGAAGGAATGTGAAAATTAAATAACAAAAGGGCTGCTTTTTACCTTACAGTTGGACTTATGCCTTCCATTTTTCTATTTGTTTTTGCTGTGTCATGTCATTTTTGTACCTCTGTTCCAACTTTACTGTCTTCTTCTTCTTCTTTTTTTTTTTTTTTTTTTTTTGCACCAGGGATTGAACCCAGGGACATTTATTTATTTTTTTATTTTTTTAGATATTTATTTTTTAGTTGTAGGTGGATAGAATATCTTTATTTTATTTTATGTGGTGCTGAGAATTGAACCCAGTGCCTCTTGCGTGCTAGGCGAGCACGCTACCACTACGCCATAACCCCAGCCCCGAACCCAGGGACATTTAATGGGGAGCCACATCCCCAGCCCTTTTTATTTGTTATTTTGAGACAGGGTCTTGCTGAGTTGCTTAAGACTTTACTTAGTTGCTGAGGCTGGCTTTGAAATTGAGCTCCTTCTGCCTCAGCCTCTGGAGTCGCTGGGATTACAGGCATATGCCACTGTGCTTGGCCCTTTGTCCATTTTAAAGTTATTCTTTGAGATGTTTTCTTACTGGTTACTCTACAGATTGTAGTATACATCTTTAGTTTAACACAATGTACTTTAGGCTAATGCTGACTAATTCTGGTAAAGTCTTGCTTGATACATTTCTGTTTTCTCCTCCTGATACCATCCAGGGGTGCTGGGTTCATTATCTCTGTTCAGCAAAGAATTGAAGAACAGGACACAGAGATAGCAAGCAAGGAGTGGGTTTATTGCAAAAGCAGCAGAGATAGACTTGTCCGGAGAGAAGGGGCCCCAAAGCTGGGAATTAGGTGGAGATGGCGGAGGGGGAGGGGAGCCTGTTCTTTTTTGGTCTCTGGAATTTTCTCCTGTCCTTATCTCCTCCTCTGTCCATACACTCCTTACTATTATCGTTTGGTGCCCTCTCTGTCCATGCATCTGTTTTAGTTTTTCTATTGTGTCCCTCGCCTAGGAGCATAAGTATAGAAGTGTCTATCTGATTGGGTCCCCTGCTTGTGTCCTCGAGCATTTTCATCAACCAGGAAGTTGATCTCATCAGAAGACCCTCTCCATGCACCTTTGTTCTGGACCTGCCCCCGACCTCCTCACTTGCCATCACAAAATGAAGGGGACAATTGAGATAGAAGATATTTATAGGCATAAAACACAACAGGGAGGATTGAGGGTGTAGCTGAGTGGTAGAGTGCTTGTCTAGTATGCACAAGGCCCTGAGTTCGATCTCAAGCAAGATAACAACCACAAAAGTGACAGGAAGTGACAGAAGAGACAAGGAATGTCAGAGTATGCAAGACCTTGTATGCCATGCTAAATCAATGGAGGAGGGGGGTTGAGCGTAGGCAAACATGTTAGATTATAGAGAAATATGGTCACATTTGCATTTCAGCTAGATCATTTCAACAGCAATCAGGAGGATCCATTTCAGAGAGGCAAGATTCAATCAATCAGAAACTTCTCAGTGAACCTTCCTGGTTTTTTGTTTTTTAAATTTCCTAAAGTGATTTCAATGAGTTCTAAGGTGGGATCCACTCTGACCCTTAAATGGGAACACTTTCTACCTTTAGCTTGTAAAGTCCAAAAGTCTAAACTCCAACTGTTGGGGTCCCACTGTGTGCAAAGTCATGCAAATCAGAGCTCAATTATTCAGATCATCTACTGAGTTTGCATATAATTAGAACCATAGTATCTCTGTATCATTTCTTCTTCCCTCTCAATCTCGTTTATTGACTGGTTATTTCCTTCATGTTATGAATAAAAAAGAGAAGGAAAAAAAAAACCTGGTATGAGTAAACTTTATTCTCTTTTTCATAGTTTGAATAAATAATGGAAGAGTAAGAATTTAAAGCTGAGAATTCAAATTAAGTCTGTGGTTATCACTGTACTTTACTAATCCTCATACTAGCTTCTAGAATAGATTATAAATATCTCCTTTTTAAAAATTATTTTCTCGTTGTAGATGGACATAATACCTTTGTTTTGTTTATTTTTATGTGGTGCTGAGAATCGAACCCAGTGCCTCACATGTGCTAGGCAAGTGCTCTACCACTGTGCCACAAGCCCAGCCCCAGATTATAAATACCTCTTCCTTTTTTTTTTAAATATTTATTTTTTTAGTTGTAGGTGGACAGAATATGTTTATTTTATTTTATTTTATTTTATTTTATTTTTTTAAATATTTATTCATTTTTTTAGTTGTAGGTGGACAGAATATCTTTATTTTATTTTTATGTGGTGCTGAGGAACGAACTCAGTGCCTCACGCATGCCAGGCGAGCACGCTACCACTGCGCCATAACCCCAGCCCCTGTTTATTTTATTTTTATGTGGTGCTAAGTATTGAGCCCAGTGCCTCATGTGTGCTAGGCAAGCATGAGCTACCACTGTGCCATAACTCCAGCCCCTAAATACCTCTTCTTTTTGACATTAACTTTCTTATCACCAGAATAGTTACTCCCAAAAATTAATAATTTATTATTAATAATTTAATTTAATTAATAATTTTAATGAAGTTCTTTTTAATTAATGAGTTGCTTCATCTACTTTTTTTTTTTTGATGGGCTCTCCCTCAAACTCCTGGGTTCAAGTGATCCTCTTGCCTCAACCTCCCAAGCACCTGGAACTACAGGTGTGTGCCACTGTACCTGGTTTCATTTGCTTTAGTTTTTGTTTTAATAGGTTTAGTCCAGGTGAGAACATTTGAACCTCTTCAAATAAATTTTAAACTTGAAATAAAATTCATAGAGGCAAGAAGCGATAATCAGCTGATAGCAAAATTCCTTAAAAGTGCCAAATAAAATGATATATCTTGGATATAGAGATGGAAATCCACCAATTCTTTGAATAAATGATTTAGACAATCTGTTCATCAAAGTTGGAAATTACATTAAATTAGAAGAGATGCTAATATCATGACAACAGTTTAGGGAGCGAATCAGGTTAAGAAGCTGCTGCAGTATGAATGTTTGTGTCCCCCCAGTTTCATGTGTTGAGACCTAGTCCTTAATGCAGTGGTATTAAGAGGTGGGGCCTTTAGGAAGTGATTAGGTAAGAAGAGTGGAGCCCTTATGAATGGGATTAGTGCCCTTATTTATACTAGAGGCTTGAGGACTGCATGTGGGAGAGAGCTGGCCTGGGTGTTCCCACAGTAATGTGCAACAGTATCAGGTTTCTCAATCATGTGGCTTGACCATAGTTCCGCATTCCTGTAAAACCGCAAGGTTAGTAAAGTAGTAACACTTTGTAAGACTTCGGAGCATCCGGTTGTACCCTGTGGCGCTTCCCTTCCAGGTGAGTGGGCATCCTAAGATATATATACCCAAGTCAGTGGAATAAATGAGTCTTGAGACTTGAGACTAGAGACTTTAGACTTGTCTTGTCCTTTGTGTGTGTGTGTGTGTGATTTTTATCCGCAGCGCCCTCGCCGATCCTAGTTTCACTTTGTGCTGGTGCAGGCGCCGGCACTGCGGATATAGCTCACTTGGTAGAGTGCTCACCTTGCATACACAAAGCCCTGGGTCCAATCCCCAGCACCTCCCTCACAAAAAAAGAGGTTTGAGGGAGTTTCTGTCTCTTCCATCATGTGAGGACACACAGAAGGTACCATCTTCAAAGCAGAGAACACTTACAAATACACCCATCTGCTGGCAGCTTAATCTTGGACTTCCTACCCTCCATAACTGTAACAAATTTCTATTGTTTGTAAATTACCCAGACTAAGGTGTTTTGTTATAGCTGCTCAATTGGACTGGAAGAAGACTCAAATAATGAGGCAAGATTGAGAGTTAATTAATTTATTTATTTTTGCAGTGCTGGGGATCAAATCCAGAGCCTCACACATGTTAGGCAAGTACTCTACCACTGAGCTACATCCCCAGCCCAAGAGTTAAAAGTTACTAGGCTTGAGATGTAGCTTAGTGATAGAGTACATGTTTATTATGCACCAAGCCCTGGAGTGATCCCCAGGACCCCCCATGCCTCCCTTTCTCTCTCTCTCTCTTTCTGAACAAATATGAACACTGCTGGTAAAAATGAGTTTGGCTGTGCATAATAGATGCTAAGTTTAGGAGAATTTAACCAAGTATGTGGTATTCAGGAACACAGTGCAATACTCCACGCTCATTAGACAATGCCTGGAGGTAGTTCCCACTGTAGGAGGATTCATAAACCAACTCATGCTCTTAAAGATCATCAGATGGCAAAGTGACTCAAAACTGTGATTATGAGAAACACTTGAGGTGTTTTTTCTGGAGAAAAGATATTTGAAGTACTATCATGCGAAAGGGGAATCAGATTTTCTGTCATCCAGAGGGCAAAATTAGGCCCAATTACTAGGTGCTAGAGAGAGGCAGATCTCAGCTCAAATTGAGACATTTTTTTTTCCTTCTTTTGTAGTACTAAGGATGGAACCCAGAGCCTCACACATGCTAGGCAAGTGCTCTACCATTCAGCCCCATCCCCAGCCCTTCTTATTTTGAGACAGAGTTTCCCTAAGTTGCCCAGGCTGGCCTCAAACTTCTGATCCTTCTACCTCAGCCTCCCAAGTCACTGGGATTACAGGTGGGTGCCACAGCATCCAGCAAGAGACATTTAGAACATTATAGAAGCCAGGCGCAGTGGCACATGCCTATAATCTCAGCAACTCAGGAGGCTGAGGCAGAAGATCATAAGTTTGAGGCCAGCCTGGGCAACTTAGTGAGACCCTATCTCAAAATTTAAAAATTGAATGAAAGGTTGGTGATGTGACTCAGGGGTAGAGAGCTCCTGGGTTCAATCCCCAGTACTGGGGGTTGGAGGGAAAACATTACAGAAATAAAATGGGCTGTTTGAGGAGACAATAAATTTCTAGTAATAATAAAAATAATGACTATGACATAGCAAAATCTACAATATACCAGGCTGTATTTGAAATAGTTACATGAATTAACTCATTGTGCTTCAAAAATAACTCTAGGAGGAACTGCTGTTATCTTTATTTTACAGGTAAGGAAACAGTTTATTTGACCATGACCAGATAGACAATGTAGATCTTGGGCTGGGGAAATAGCTCTGTGGTAGAGCCCTTGCCTAGTAAGTGTAAGGTCCTGGGTTAGATCCCTAGCATTGCGCATGAGCTACACAGGGAAGTGGCAGATCTGAATCCATGGAGTCTGGCTATGAAGACTTAATTCTTTTTTTTTTTTTTTTTAATTTTTTTTAGTTGTAGATGGACACAATATCTTTATTCCATTTATTTATTTTTTGCTGAGGATCGAACCCAGTGCCTCACGCACATGAGGCAAGCGCTGTACCGCTGAGCCACAATCCCAGCCCTGAAGACTTAATTCTTAACTGCACTGTGCTCAGGCAGGGGCTTGCTGGACTAGGGTAAAGGGTTCATGGGGGATCTAGTGCTGGCTGCAACCAGTGATTTGCGTGAGACTAATAGCTACATTTATTGACCATTTGCTGTGTGTCAGGCACTGGACTAAGGAATTCATTCACATTGAAAGAGATAATCCAATAAAGCACCCAGCAGAGCATGCATTGTATTCAATTTACCATTAGCTGCTATGATCACTTTTAATCCTCTCAGCAGCTATATTAAATGGGTATTATTGTATTCATTTTGCTAATGGAGAAACAAGTCTTGAGAAGTAAATCATCCAAGTTCAGACAGCAGTATGTGCACCACTCAGGTGATCTCAGATCCGTCTTCCTGATGCTATGGCCCCATGCTTTCCAAAATGTTCAGCTTCCCCTAGAGCACCTACCTTTCCCACCTGAAGTTCTGTGGTTCCATGTAAAGCAGGAAGGAAATGATAATAAATTTGCCTTTAAAAAAAAGTCTCCACAAATTTGGATAACAAATTAGTAGACCATTAACTATTTGAAGTGAAGTCTTAAATAGTATAACAAGTATAAATCAGAATGTAATGAAATTGGATTCTTTTTTTTCCCCCAAACCTATTTATTTACCAGCTAAAGATCATTTTCCTGGCTCTTTTCAAGTTCCACCAGAAAATTCCCAGGAGCCAATAACTGAAGAGTAACACAAAGCCAGGCATTGATTTTGAGTTAATCAAATGGCCCCCAAAGATCAGAAGTAGTGGCACATGATTGTAATCCCAGGGGCTCAGGAGGCTGAGGCAGGAGGATGGCAAATTGAAAGCCAGCCTCAGCAACTTAGCAAGGCCCTAAGCAACTCAGTGAGACCATGTCTCTAAATAAAAAAATATATGGGGGAAAAAAGGGGTGAGGCTGGGGATGTAGCTCAGTTGTTAAGCACCCCTGGGTTCAATCCCTGCTATAAATAAATAAATAAATAAATAAATAAATAAATAAATAAATAAATAAAATCAGAAGTGAGTAGAAATTCATTTGAGGACTTAAATGCCTCAAGGACATTAGACCTGAGGCCACAACTCCAAACTCTGGCATAGTATAGAACTGAAACTGAGCTATCCGCAGAGACCTGGCAGCCAGGAAAACTGCTCTGCCTGTGAAACAGGGCAGGGAAAAGCCCTGTCGCTTGAGTGAAGAAAGAATGCTAACAGGTGGGCCAGGGATGGAAAGGGGGGATCACCAAGAGAAATGTAAATTTGAAGCCTCTGTTGTGTGTGGCTGCAGGTACATATGTGCTGTCTTCAAAGTGAGACAAGCCAAAGCCAAACTATGAAACCCCTGGGGCCCTAGCAGAGCCATATATAATTTACACTGTAAAGACCCTTCACAAATCAGAGCATGTAGAATTCCCACAATAAGTAACAGTGAGGATAAACTCCTGGTTAAAAATAAGAAAGAGCCAGGTGCAATGGCCCACACCTGTAATCCCAGTGGCTAGAGAGGCTGAGGTAGGAGGATTGCGAGTTCTTAGTCAGCCTCAGCAATGGCGAGGGGCTAAGCAACTCAGTGAGACCCTGTCTCTAAATAAATTACAGAATAGAGCTGGGGATGTGGCTCAGTGCTTGAGTGCCCCTGAGTTTGATCTCCAGTACCCACCCACCCCGCCAAAAATGAGAAAGAAACCAGACACAGTGGTCCATGCCTATAATACCAGTGACTCAGGAGGCTGAGACAGGAGAATTGCAAAGTTCAAAGCCAGCCTCAGCAACTTAGTGAGGCCCTAAAAAACTTAGACCCTGTCTTTAAATAAAATAGATATATTTTAAAGACTTGGGATGTGGCTCAGTGGTTAAGTGCTCTTGGGTTTAATTCTCAGTACCAGGAAAGGAAAGGGAGGGAAGGGGAGGGGGAAAGGAGGGAGGGAGGGAACATCTCCAAGAGTCGGCAGATCCAGCAAATTCAGACACCAAAGGAGACCAAGCAATGTGAAGGTACATTAATCATCTTCACAGAAGAAACACTAGAGACTAAGGGAGAAAAAGAACATTATGAACAGAGGAAATGAGCGATGTGGAAAAGCATCCAGAAGGTGGCGCAGAGAGAAAGAATATAGGAAAGCAATTAAGAAATAATGAAAAATGAAATGAGAAGCTTTAAGCATGCCAAGAAAAACTCCAGGAGAAAGTGGAGAGGACAGGAGAGAAACAATATGAAAGATAACGGTGGAGGACTTCCCTAGACATGAATCCTAAGACAGAAAATTCCCATGAGTCTTACTTAGAATAAGTAACAAGCAAACCAACACTTACACACTGACATTAAGTTTTATTAATCACAGCTCATAAGCAGATCTTTAAACATGCTGAGAATGAGAAGTGGAAGGGTCAAAAGTGAGGGAATAATTATCGAAGAAAGGAAAAAAAAATCACATTGACATGGGCTTCTCATCAGTGAACTTTTTATTAACAATAATAAAACTAATAGGTTCCAGGGGGGTAAAAAGGGCATTAAAGAAAACAAAGCTCAGTGGCAGATTTTTCTTGACAGCTGTAAGTGTCAGATCTGGAATAGCTATTAAATTGTTCCTTCTCTGTATCATCTCTAGATAGGATTTTCTCCTCTGTCTAGACAGGAGAGTTTGAAGAGGACCCATTGAGAACTAAGTTTCCATTAGGAGGGTAAACAAGTGGCATAATAAAGTCATATCTTTATGTTGCTCTTTAAGAAATCGTGGCAATGCTTGCTGCACAGAGCCAGGCACCTCTGCAAAGCATCGAATCAGGTTCCATTTAACTGTGGAACATTTTACTGACACTCCATTTATTTGACAGCCTGTTTCTTATCACTGAGACTTTCTTCCTCATCATCCATTGATTAGAGCCCCCCTACCCCACTTTTTGCCAGGGATCAAACCCAGGCCTTGTGAATACTAGGCAAATGCTGTACCACTCAGACACCCGGGGGTGCTTTACCACAGAGCTACATACCCAGTCCTTTTTGCTTTGAGACAGGATCTTGCTAAATTGCCCAGATGGCCTCAAACTTGTAATCGTCCTGCCTCAGCCTTTGGAGAAGCTGGGATTACAGGCATCTACCGCTGCTCCTGGCTATGTAAACTCTTAATATTGACTAAAAATAATGTGTTGTTTCTGGTTTTGGTTTTGAGACAGCCTTTCTATATTGGACAGGCTGGCCTTGAATTCCTGGGCTCAAGTGATCCATGTGCCTCAGCTTCCTAAGTAACTGGGACTACAGGCACATAACCAGAATTTTGAAAGGACAATTTTTGGAGAATGGGGAAGGGAAGGGCAAGTCCTCATGTAGTGAATGAAGGGAGCCACGACAGTTGGGTTCCCATCTTCTGCATAAGAAACTGGCAGTTTTAAGAACCAGAAAACAAAAAAAAAAAGCACAATTAAGCATGTTGTGTAGAGACGTTGCCATAACTTTCAAAAATAATTAGCCATAGAGGTCAAAAGCCTGAAGAGCGGGCGATGGGTAGGAACGGGGCAGGGCACTGCTGCTTTTCTTAACAGAACTTGCTGAATTACTTGACTCTTTAAACCAAGTGCATGTATGTCATTGATAGTGGTTAAAGCAAAAAAGCTTCATTGAAGTTGCATGTTTATTTGGTTTTATAAAAATCTCCACATATTAAAAGATAATATGGAATCTTAAAGATTTTGTGGACAGATTTTCATACCAATCACACATGGACATGTCTGGATTATGTCAATTCCTTCAAGCAATGCATTCCTAGAGCATGTATACATTATTGTGTCATGAACAGGATTTCAACTTTAAGTATTCATATTGCCAGGCAGAGTTAATCCTGAATAGGTCCTGGATATGAAGTTTTCTAGTTTTTCTTCTTTTTGTACTGGGGATTGAAGTCAGGGGTACCCGACCACTGAGCCACATCCCCAGCCCTATTTTGTGTTTTATGTAGAGACAGGGTCTCACTGAGCTGCTTAGTGCCTCACCGTTGCTGAGGCTGGCTTTGAACTCATGATTCTCCTGTCTCAGCCTCCCTAAGTGCTGGGATTACAGGTGTAAGCCACAGCACTCGGCTGAAGTTTTCCCGTTTTGATTGTGGATGGAAATAAGGCGAGATAACTTTTCCAAACTCCTTAGTATTCCCAAAACAAGCAAACAAACAGACAATGGAAGAATAGTGAATGGTGGAAATTATCAGTGTAGACAGTTTGCTTTCCTTAATAATTATCCCATTTCAGACTTAACATGAAGAGCTCACATTTTCCTTACTCACAGATGAACAGCCCACCACTGAATTTACTGGATACACATGTGCAAATATGCATACATATACATGTGTGCAGGTATATTATATATATATATGTAGGTTATGTGAATAACTTTTAAAATTATTTTGATAAAATTACAAATTTACAAAAAGTTACAGGAATAGTATAAGGAATTCCCACATATCCATCAGTTGTATATACTATTTATATTTTACACCATTTACATTTGTTTCTTTGTGTGTGTATGTGTATATTTTGTATGTATGCATGTTTTTCTTGAACCATTTAAAATTAAATTGATGCAGTTGGAGTTGTAGCCCAGTGGTAGAGCACTTGCCTAGTATGTGTGAGGCATTGGGTTCAATCCTCAGCACCACATAATAAATAAATAAATAAATAAATAAAATAAAATAAAATAAAGGTATTGTGTCCATCTACAACTAAAAATATTTAAGAAGTAAAAATAAAATTATGTTGATACCAGGTGTAGAGAAAACCATACCCTTTACCTCTATATACTTTCTTTTTTTCGTTTGGTACTGGGGTTTGAACCCAGGGTGCTTAACCTGAGCCACATCGCTACCTCTTTTGTATATTTTATTTAGAGACAGGGTCTCACTGAGTTGCTTAAGGCCTCACTAAGTTGCTGAGGCTAGTTTCAAACTTGCAGTCAGTCTGTCCCTTGGAATTACAAGAATGTGCGATTGTGCCCAGCTACCACTATAGACTTTTGTTGTATCTTCTACAAACAAGGACATTCTTTTACATAATCAGTACATTGAAGGCTGCGGGTGTAACTCAGTGGTAGAGTGTGTGCTTAGCATGCATGAGATGCATGAGATCCTCAGTTTGATCCCCAGCATCACATATATAGAAAAAAAGTTATTTGAAAAGTTTAACATTGACACTATAGTATTATGCAATCAAAAACATATTCAAATTTCATCAATTGTCCAAATAATATCCTTCATAGCCATTTTTTTCCCTTAACTCCAACCCAGTATTACATATTGAACTTAGATATGATAATACAGGAACTCAAGTGTTAAGAGCACAGACCAGCTGGGTGTGGCACATGCCTTTAATCCCAGCAATTTGGAAGGCTGAGGCAGGAGGACCCAAGTTTGAGGCCAGCCTCAGCAGTTTAGTGAGATCCTCTCTCAAAGTAAAAAGTACTGGGGATGTAGCTCAGTCATAAAGGGCCCCTGGGTTCAATTCCTAGTACAAAAACCAAAACAAAACAAAAATCCCACAAGAGCACAGGCCAGATATCTTGTACAATGTCATTTAATTTAGATTTTGGATTTGTATTATATTTCATCATAATTAGATTCTGGTTATGCATTTTTGGCAGAAATATCATAGAAGCAATACTACACCATTCCTAGAGCATCAAATCAGGAGAACATCATGTCAGATTGTCTCAATAGTGCTAAGGTTAGTTTTAATCATAGTGGAAGATGGTAGCCACCAGATTTCTCTATTTGTAAAGCTAATATTTTTCCCTAAGTAAATATTTAGCCATTTGTGCAGAAGCATTCTGATGTTTTATAAATATTCTGTCTGCCACATGATTTTACCCACTAGTGGTTTTTTTTTTTTGTTGGGGGGCTGTACCAGGGATTGAACTCAGGGACACTCGCCCACTGAGCCTCATCCCCAACCCTATTTTGTATTTTATTTAGAGGCAGGGTCTCACTGAGTTGCTTAGCACCTTGCTTTTGCTAAGACTGGCTTTGGACTGGCGATCCTCCTGTGTCAGCCTCCTGAGCCTCTGGGATTACAGGCCTCCACCACCACGCCTGGTGATTTCACTAGTTTTAACATCTACTAATTTATAACTTCATCATTCTACATTTTGTAGTTAATGTTCTATAGTAAATAAAAATTATCCCTTATTGATTTATTTGTTCATTCTAATTAGTATGAGCTCATGGATCTTATTTTATTTAATGGATTACATTCCATTTTTATTGTCATTTACCTTAATGCTAAAATGATCTTAAATTGGGCTATAAAAAATTTTCAGGTTCTATCTTGTTTCTTTTGATGTGTTCCAACTATTCTTTAAACATTTTTGTAATTTCTGGCACAAGATATTCTGTGCTTGTCTTATTCTGTCTCTATCTCAAGGAAAATTAAATAAACTGAATCTGAGTGCCAGATGAGCTCAGAGCCTATTGATGGAAAAGCTAGAAAAAAATGTGTATAAAGGTACCTTGAAAGATATATATTATCTCTCCTCCTCATGTGTGTGCATGCAAAAAATAAATGCTTTTAAGATTGCTAATTCATATTACTGTGGAAAGTAAATCTTTTCTTTTTTAAAAAAATTTTGTACCAGGGATTAAATTCAGCAGTGCTTAAACACTGAGCTACATTCCCAGCTCTTTTTATTTTTTATTTTGAGGGTCTTGCTAAGTTGCCTAGGCTGGCCTCAAATTTATGATCCTCCTATCTCAGCCTCTGCACAGTGCTGGGATTATAGGCATGTGCCACCATGCCTGGATCTAGTTTTTATCTTATTTATTTATTTATCTTTGGTACTGGGGATTGAACTCAGGGGTACTCAACCACTGAGCCACATCCTCAGCCCTATTTTGTGTTGTATGTAGAGACAGGGTCTCACTGAGTTGCTTAGCACCTTGTCATTGCTGAGGCTGGCTTTGAACTAGCAATTCTCCTGTCTCAGCCTCCCAAAGTGCTGGGATTATAGTTGTGTGCCACTGCACCCAGCTTGGATCTAGTTTTTAAAGTGGAAATTTAGATCACTAATTTTATTCTTTAAAGATTTTATTTTAAAATGTCCAGAAGTATACAGCAGTTGATACAATAATACAATATTCACTCAAGAATCACCATCTAGGAATTACATAAACATTTTGCTCCACTTACTTTATCACATATCTGCTCATGTCATTCCCTATATCAAATGATTAATCCACATTATCAAACCATTAATTCATCTTATTGGTTGATGCATTTCTTCTCCAGCTTTATTGAGGTGAAATTGACAAATTAAAATTGTATCTACTTATGATGTACACTGTGATGTTTTGAAATATGTGGCATTGTTACAGGCACACCATGATCAAGTTGATCAATATATCCATCACTTTACAGTTACCATTTTTTTGTGTGTATTCCAAGAACATTTAAGATCGAATCTCTAGCTGGTTGCAGTGGTGCACGCCTGTAATCCCAGCACTTTGGGAGGCTGAGACAGGAGAATCGCAAGTGCAAAGCCAGCCTCAGCAACGGCAACGAGGCACTAAGCAACCAGTCTCTACATAAAACACAAAACAGGGCTGGGGATGTGGCTCAGTGGTCGAGCATCCCTAAGTTCAATCCTTAGTACCAAAAAAAAAAAAAAAAATCCACTGTCTTAGCAAATGTTGCCATGATTTACATTAGCCTTCCTGAGCTCATTAATTCTGCTACTGAAACTTCATACCCTTTGACCAGCATCTCCTCATTTCCTCCAACCCCTGGAATCTACCATTCTACTTCCACTTCTATAATCAACTTTTAAAGATTTCATATATAAGTGAGATCATGCAGCATTTGACTTTCTATTTCTGGCTTATTTCACTTAACATAATGTACTCCACATTTACCCATGTTGGTTCAAATGACAAGCTTTCCTTCTTTTTATCTTATTATTTTGGGTGGGTTCTTTTTTTTTTTTTTTTGGAACTGGGGATCCAACCCAGGGCTTTGTGAATGCAAGGCTGATGCTCTACCACTGAGCTGCATCCCAGCTCATTTTCCTTCCTTTTAAAAGCTGACTAGTAGCCGGGCGCGGTGCTCACGCTTGTAATCCCAGCATTTAGGGAGGCTGAGACAGGAGAATCGTGAGTTCAAAGCCAGCCTCAGCAATGGCGAGGCACTAAGCAACTCAGTGAGACCCTGTCTCTACATAAAACACAAAATAGGGCTGGAGATGTGGCTCAGGGGTCGAGTGCCCCTGATTTCAATCCCCGGTACCAAAAAAAAAAAAAAAGCCCCCGGCCTCAGCGGCGCTGCTCCCAGCACCGCACTAGGCTCTTGCATCAGCGAAAGGGGTGTCTGTTTTTTCTTATGCATGCATACTTATGAGAAAGTTTAATTTATAAATTTAGGCTCAGTAAGAATAACAAGAACTAATATTTTTTTAATATATATATATTTTTTAGTTGTAGATGGACACAATATCTTTTATTTTATTGCTTTGTATGTGGTGCTGAGGATCGAACCCAGGGCCTCACACATGTGAGGCAAGTGCTCTACTGCTGAGCTACAATCCCAGCCCCAAGAACTAATATTAAAATAAAACAATTATAATAATATACTATAATAAAAGCTATATGAATATGCTTTATTATGCACTTTATTTGTTTTTGCTAAGGTGGAACTGGGGATTGAACCCAGGGACCCTTTACCACTGAGCCATACCCACCCCTTTTTATATTTTATTTTGAGACAGGATTCTGCTAAGTTGCTCAGGCAAGCCTCAGACTTGATCATCCTGACTCAACCCCCTGGGTAGGCCCTTGTGCCCATCTTTTTTTTTTTTTTTTAGATAGGTTCTCTCTGTGCTACCCAGGCTCATCTTAAACTCCTGGACTGAGGAGATCTTCCTACCTCAGCCTCCCAAGTGCTGGGACTACATACAGGAGTGTATCACCATGCCCAGCTTCAGAATATCTTGTTGTACTTATTTTGTACTTATTTTCAGGCCGAAGTTGACCAAATGTATCTAAAACCTCAGAAAGTTAAACAGAGAATAAAAGGAACTATATACATACCTCTGTTTTATTTAAGGAGCTTGCTCTTGGTTTAACAATTTGAGAGGATGTTTCTGGGAGTTGAATCCAGGCCTAGCGTATGCTAAACACACTATCACTGAGCAAAAACCCAACCCAAGTTTAACTTTTTTTTTTGGCTTTTTAAATTTGAGACAGGGTCTTGCTAAGTTGCTGAGGCTGGCCCAGAACTAGGGATCCTCCTGACTCAGCCTCCTGAATCACTGGGATCACAGGTGTGCATTGACATCCATTCAAGTTTAGCATTTTTAATTTCACAGTCTATATTCAAATAATACTATATGACTTCAGATATAATTAATAACCTTACAGAAGTGTATTTGTGCTTCTCTCTCCCTGTCTTTGAGTGTTGTCATACTTTTTATTTCTGCATTTATTATAAACACTACAATGTTATTTTT
Source organism: Xerus rutilus (assembly GCA_028644305.1). Classification (NCBI taxonomy): domain Eukaryota; kingdom Metazoa; phylum Chordata; class Mammalia; order Rodentia; family Sciuridae; genus Xerus; species Xerus rutilus. Next base: position 34,072,168 of record CM053401.1, read on the forward strand.
TAATTAACCAATCATCCTTTAAAATATTTATTTATTTATTTGTACTGAAGATTGAACCCAGAGATATTTTATTACTGAGCTACATCCCCAGCCCTTTTTATTTTTTATAGTTATAGATGAACAGAATGCCTTTATTTTATTTTATTTATTTATTTATTTTTAATGTGGTGCTAAGGATCAAACCCAGTACCTCACACATGCTAGGCAAGTGCTCTGTCACTGAGCTACACCCCAGTCCTTATTTTTTATTTTGAGACAAGGTTTCACTAAGTTGCCTAGGGCCTTGCTATATTGCTGCGACTGTCTCGAAATTGCCGTCCTCCTGCTTCAGCCTCTCATGTCTCTGGGATTACAGACATGCACCACCACTATTAAAGTATTTATTGAGAAAAAAGTCTTATACACATTTTACTTTTTCTGGCACTGTTAATTTCTTTGCAAGGATACAAATTTCCAGTCTATTGTGTTCCTTCAAGTCTTCTAATGATGTATTCTATCAGACTTTGTCTGAAAATGCTTCATTGCCAGGTGTGGTTGTGCACACCTGTCATCCCAACCACTCACGAGGCTGAGGCAGGAGGATCACAAGTTCAAGGCTAACCTCAGCAACTCAGGTAGACCCTGTCTCAAAATATAAAATAAAAAAGGTTGGAGTAGCTGGGTGCAGTGGCGCACGCCTGTAATCCCAGCACTTAGGGAGGCTGAGACAGGAGAATCGTGAGTTCAAAGCCAGCCTCAGCAACAGCGAGGCGCTAAGCAACTCAGTGAGACCCTGTCTCTAAATGAACACAAAATAGGGATAGGGATGTGGCTCGGTGGTCGAGTACCCCTGAGTTCAGTCCCTGGTACCAAAAAAAAAAAAAAAAACCAAAAAACGGGTTGGGGTATAGCTCAGTGACAGAGTGCTCTTGGGTTTAATCCCCACTATTGAAAGAAAGAAAGAATTATGCCTTCAATTTTGAATGGTATTTCTGCTAAACATGGATGCTACCTTGTGGAGATATTTGAGTTGTCCTATCAGGCAGTTAACGTAGACATAGTAACCTCTGTTAGATCTTTCAACCTGCTTCTAGCTTGTTTTTTAGCTGTATTGCTTGGAGTCTCTCTAATGAATGTATAATAAGGGTCAAAGATTTTGGCAGAATCTACATGCAGAATTTGCCTCTCCTTCTCTGTTTCCCTCCTTTCCAGGATTCCCCATTTTACTTTTCAGCCATTCTGACAATCCCAATGACTAGCTTTCAGTTTAGTTGAAGTTCCATTTGCTCCACGCTACATGGTGAGGGCAATGCCCATGAAAAAAATCATAACAGTTGCAGATATATTCTAGTTCCTCTTTTAAAGGTGGAGTTTTTCTGGTTTCCAGAAGCTTTTGGTTTCTCTCTCTAATGCCTTTAAATAGGTATCAGTTGTGGTTTTTTTCCAGAGATTTTAATTGTTATCACTGGGCATGATAGCATAGGCCTGTAGTTTCACCTACTCTGGAGGCTGAGGCAGGAGGATTGCTTGAGTTTGAGGCCAGCCTGGACAACATAGTGAGACCCAGTCTCAAAAAAAAAAAAATAGTTATCTGTGGGAGAGTTGGTTCAATGTGAAGTACTCCAACATTATCAAAACAGAAACCGGGATAATTTAAAATTATGATCCTTATTTTCGTTTGAGTCTTTCAAATTTGTGGTCTCAAACCTATTATGTAGCCATACTGACATGTTTCTCTTAGCAATAGTTTATTTCCTGGGAATGGGAGAGAAAATATGGCTTCCCATTATTCTTATTCTGAGTGGCAAGGTGGTCCTCTGTTCTGACAAAGGATTCTGTCAAGGCAAATTCTGTCATCTGTGAGTCATAGTTCTTATCAAAAGCCTCATAATTGGTTTACAGACTCTCCACTTTGAGGTAAAGGAGAATTTATGTATGATTTGGTTTAAAGGAAGTGTGCCATTGATTTTTCTTAAGTTTATAAACTTCAGTCTAGACAGTCTCTAAAAGTCTCTAAAATTAAGTAACATTATATTTTAGTTGGTGGACTATAGAAGAGTGGTAGGTGTGTATGTAAATAATCTTTGGTATAGAAATCCCCACACCTGGGTGATCCTACTTGATAGTAGCTGGGATCATTTAATGAGTAAAATACTCTTCTGATTTGTTTTTGAACTTATTCAAGGATCCATAATACAAAACTTTTCAGTACTAATTTTTTTTGCCAGTGATATGGCAAATACTAGTCTGCATGATTTGATATTTTCTTAACGTTAATAAAAATAAAGACAAGGAGATTTGGGGCTGGGATGTAACTTGGTGGCAGAGACCTCGCCTAGTATGAGCAAGGCCCTGGATTCAATCCTCAGTGCTAAAAAAAGAAAAAAGAAAGAAAGAAAAGAGTACCTGCTGAGAAATGTACACTGTAGCCAATGTTACCTAAGTTCAAAGGCCTCTGTGCAACTACATTGAAGAAAGATCTCAGAGCTGTAACTGTGTTAGCCTAAAATCAGACACATTCACAGAAGATTGTCTTTGCTTAGGGGTGTATGCAATCATACCTCTGAATTGTTGTAGGTGTACAAGCAGTCCACACCTAGATATTCCTGTTCATCAAGGAGGTGAGAATTTTCACTTTAATTATGATCTTAATCAGAAGGAATGAATACTCTAATAAACATTCACTTAAAATCTCCTGTGAACTAAGACACCATTTAAATGCAAAACAATACATGAATATAGGTCAGTGTGTTCTTTCCTGCTGGGTGTGCTTACCAAATTCATGAATATACTCTAAAGTAAAAGGTAAAGGAAAAGTACGAGGTGATCTTTTTTAGCATGTTAACTGAGAAGACAATGTCTCATCTTTTGGCTCACAAACAAAGCTATTCAAATACCTGATATAAAATACTGGCAGATTGCCCCTGCTACATTGTAAGCATCTTAGAGATACAGATCATGTCATCTTATTTATCTTGGTAATTCTGTCAGTGTCCTATATGCTGTCTTGTATTTTATTAGGTGGTCAGCAAATATTTATTAAATACATCAGTATTCAGTAAACTTTCGAATAGGTTGTTTAGGTAACAGGAAAAAATCAGGATCTGATAGTCTATCTATCTTTCTTTTAAGGATCTGAGAATCTCTCATGTTCAGGGGACAGTTGTCCCTCAGTATCTGTGGGAACTGGTTCTAGTTCTCCTTTATATACTTGGTATACTCATAATGCCTAATACAATCTAAATGCTGTGTAAATAGTTGTTATACTGTATTCTTTTTTCTGTGTGTGTGGTACCAGGGATTGAACTTGGGTATTTGACCACTGAGCCACCTCCTCAGCCCTATTTTATGTTTTATGTAGAGACAGGGTCTCACTGAGTTGCTTAGTACCTTGCCGTTGCTGAGGCTGGCTTTGAACTTGTGATTCTCCTGTCTCAGCCTCCCAAAGTGCTGGGATTACAGGCATGCACCACTGCACCTGGTTTACACTGTATTCTTTAGGGATTAGTAACAAGAAAAAAAGTCCATACATGTTTAGTATAGATGCAATTTAAAAACAGAATTGTGTGTGTGTGTGTGTGTGTGTGTGTGTGTGTGTGTATGTATAAATTATATGAATATGGGGAATCAAACCCAGGGACTGGCACATGCTAGGCTAATGGCCTACCACATCCCCAGCCCTTTTTATTTTATTTTGGAAGACAGTCTCACTAAGTTGCTCAGGCTGGCCTCAAACTTGGTATCCTCTTTCCTTGGCCTGCCAAATAGCTTGGATTACATACACCACCATGTCTAGCTTAAAAAATATTTCTGATGTGTGGTTGGTTGAATCCATGGATATGGAGGAGAAGTCAACTGTATTATTATTGTTGCCAATTTTATTTCTTTTTATTTTTTTAGTTGTAGATGGACACAATGTCTTTATTTTATTGCTTTGTATGTGGTGCTGAGGATCGAACCCAGGGCCTCACGCATGGGAGGCAAGCGCTCTACCACTGAGCTACAATCCTAGCCCCACCAATTTTATTTCTATGCTGTGCAGTGGATGTCTGTGTCCCTTACTCCCTAGACTCATATTTGAAATCCTAATCCCAATGATGCCAATGTGATGAAATTTGAAGGTGAAGTCTTTGGGAAGTAATTAAATTTAGATGAGGTTATGAAGCTGGAGCCTCTCAATAATGTATCAGTGCCCTTAAAAGAGGAGAAAGAGGGAGCTGGGGCTGTAGATCAGTGGCAGATGCTTGCTTGCCTAGCATATGTAAGGCACTGGGTTTGATCCTTAGCACCACATAAAAATAAATTAAATAAAATAATTTTTTTAAAAAAAGAAGAAGAGTCAGAGGCTGGTCATGGTATTGCATGCCTGTAATCCCAGCCATTTGAGAGGCGGAGGCAGGAGGATTGCAAGTTCACAGGTGGCCTTAGCAACTAAGTGAGGCCCTAACCAATTTATCAATACTCTGTCTCAAAATAAAAGATAAAAAAGCCTGGGGATGTGGCTCAGTGGTAAAGGCCCTCTGGGTTCAATCCCCTGGTACCAAAACAATAAAAAATAAAATAACATAAATTCCTGAAAACACTTTCTTTTTTTTAAATATTTATTTTTTAGTTGTAGGTGGACACAATATCTTTATTTTATTTTTTTTTATGTGGTGCTGAGGATCGAACCCAGTGCCTCCCGCGTGCTAGGCGAGCATGCTACCACTGCGCCATAATCCCAGCCCCCTGAAAACACTTTCTTATCACTGAGGATTAGTGCGCTGTTCAGAAGGAGCCAAAAGTAGTTCATGAATGAGGTATAACAGCATCTGAGTATACAAAGTGTAGGGGAGTTTAGCTTTCTTTCTTTCTTTTTTTTTTTTGGGTACCAGGGATTGAACTCAGGGGCACTCGACCACTGAGCCACATCCCCAGCCCTATTTTGTGTTTCATGTAGAGACAGGGTCTCACTGAGTTGCTTAGCACCTCGCTGTTGCTGAGGCTGGCTTTGAACTCGCGATTCTCCTGTCTCAGCCTCCCAAAGTGCTGGGATTACAAGCGTGAGCCACC
>CM053401.1:34077698-34146458 GCA_028644305.1 Xerus rutilus
TTTTTGGGGGGGGGGGTACTGGAGATTGAACTCAGGGACACTCGACCACTGAGCCACATCCCCAGCCCTATTTTGTGTTTTATGTAGAGACAGGGTCTCACTGAGTTGCTTAGCGCTTCACCATTGCTGAGGCTGGCTTTGAACTCGAGATTCTCCTCTCTCAGCCTCCCAAGGTGCTGGGATTACAGGCTTGTGCCACCGCACTCGGCTGGCAATAATTTCTTGAATAGGACTCTAATAGCTCAGGAAATGGTAGCAAGAATTGACAAATGGGATTATATCAAATAAAAAAAAAAGATTACTAGGCTGGGGTTGTGGCTCAGTGGTAGAGCATTTGCCTTGCATGTATGAGACCTTGGGTTCAATTCTCAGCACCACATATAAATAAGTGAATAAAATAAAGGTCCATCAACAACTAGAAAAATATTTTAAAAAAAAGAAAAGAAAAGATTGCTGCATAGCAAAAGAAACAGAGTGAAGAGACATCCTCTAGAATGGGGAAAAAAAATCTTTGCCAGCTATTCAGCTGACAAAGGACTAATATCAAGAATATATAAAGAAGGGCTGAGATTATAGCTCAGAGGTAGAGTGCTTGCCTTGCATGCGTGAGGCACTGGGTTCAATCCTCAGCACCACATAAAAATAAATAAAGATATTTGTGTCTATCTACAACTAAAAAATTATTTAACAAAAAAATTAAAGAATATATAAAGAACTCAAAAAATTTAACACCAAAAAAGTAATCCAATCAATAAATGTGCAAATGATCTGAACAGATACTGTTACTAAAAGTTCAGTCCTTGTCCCTGATGTCAATCCAATATTAAAGACATGGTTTTGAGAAAAAGGAAAAAGGTTTATTGCTTTGCTAGCAAAGGAGAAACACAGGGCACTCCTGTCCCAGATGCTGTGATTATGACCATAAGAGGGAAGAGAGGGCTTCCCCCTTAACCCCCAGTACTGGGGATTGAACCCAGGAGTGCTTAACCACTGAGCTATATTCTCATCCATTTTTTTTTGTATTTTTTTTTTTACAATTTTTTAAAACTAACTTATTCTAAATAGGTATACATGACAGCTGAATGCATTTTGATTCATTGTACACAAATGGAGCACAACTTTTCATTTCTCTGGTTGTACACAATATAGAGTTACACCATATGTGCAGTTATACATGTACCTAGGGCACTGTTCATCTCATTCCATCTTTTCTGCCCCTATGACCCATACCCTTCTTTCCCTCCCCTTTGACCAAAGTTTCTCCATTCTTCTCATGCCCCCTCCCACATTATGGATCAGCATCCACTTATCAGAGAGAACATTCAGCCTTTGGTTTTTTGGCATTGGCTTACTTTGCTTAGCATGATGTTCTTTAGTTCTATCCATTTACCTGCAAATGCCATAGTTTTATTCTCTTTTAATGCTGAGTAATATTCCATTGTGTATATATACCACAGTTTCTTTATCCATTCATCTATTGAAGGGCATCTAGGTTGGTTCCACAGTTTAGCTATTGTTAATTATGCTGCTATAAACATTGAAGTGACTGTATCACTGTAGTATGCTGTTTTTAAGTCCTTTGGGTATAGACCAAGAAGTGGGATAGCTGGGTCAAATGGTAGTTCCATTCCAAGTTTTCCATGGAATCTCTGTACTGCTTTCCAGACTGGTTGCACCAATTTTCAGTGCAACCAGCAATGTTTGGGTGTGTCTTTTCCTCCACATCCTCGCCAACACTTATTGTTGTTTGTATTCTTGATAACTGCCATTCTGACTGGCATGAGATGAAATCTTAGAGTAGTTTTGATTTGCATTTCTCTAATGGCTGGAGATGTTGAACATTTCTTCATATATTTGTTGATTGATTATATATCTTCTTCTGAGAAGTGTCTGTTCAGCTCCTTAGCCCATTCATTGATTGGGTTGTTTTTTTGGTGTTAAGTTTTTTGTGTTCTTCATATATCCTGGGGATCAGTGCTCCCAGAATTTAGGCTGTCTGTTCACCTCATTGATAGTTTCTTTTGCTGAGAAGAAGCTTTTTAATTTGAATCCATCCCCTTTATTGATTCTTGCTTTTATTTTTTGTGCTTTATGAGTCTTGTAAAGGAAGTTGGGGCCTAATCTGACATGATGAAGATTTGGGCCTACTTTTTCCTCAATTAGGTGCAGGGTCTCTGGTCTAATTCCTAGATCCTTTTTTTTTTGGTACTGGGAATTGAACTCAGGGGTACTCGACCACTGAGCCACATCCCCAGCCCTATTTTGTGTTTTATGTAGAGACAGGGTCTCACTGAGTTGCTTAGCACCTCGCCATTGCTGAGGCTGGCTTTGAACTCGCCATTCTCCTGTCTCAGCCTCCCTAAGTGCTAGGATTACAGGCTTGAGCCACCGTGCCCAGCTATTCCTAGGTCCTTGATCCACTCTGAGTTGAGTTTTGTGCATGGTGAGAGATAGGGGTTTAGTTTCATTTTACTGCATATGGATTTCCAGTTTTCCTAGCACCATTTGTTGAAGAGGCTATCTTTTCTCCAGTGTATGTTTTTAGCACCTTTGCCTAGTATGAGATAACTGTATTTAAGTGAGTTTGTCTCTGTGTCCTCTATTCTATACCATTGATCTACATGTCTATTTTGGTGCCAATACCATGCTGTTTTTGTTATTATAGCTTTGTGATATAGTATAAGATCTGGTATTGTGATGCCCCCTGCTTCACTCTTCTTGTTAAGGATTGTTTTGGCTATTCTGGGTTTCTTATTTTTCCAAATGAATTTCATGATTGCATTTTCTATTTCTATAAGGAATGATGTTGGGATTTTAATTGGAATCGCAATGCATCTGTATAGCACTTTGGGTAGTATGGCCATTTTGACAATATTGATTCTGCCTATCCAAGAGCATGGGAGATCTTTTCATCTCTAAGGTCTTCTTCAATTTCTTTCTTTAGTGTCCTATAGTTTTCATTGTAGAGTTCTTTTACCTCTTTTGTTCAATTGATTCCCAAGTATTTCATTTTTTTTTTTGAGGCTATTATAATGGGGTAGTTTTCCTAATTTCTCTTTCAGAGGATTCATCACTGATGTATAGAAATGCATTTGATTTATGGGTATTGATTTTATATCCTGCTACTTTGCTAAATTCATTTATTAATTCTAGAAGTTTTTTTTTAATTAATATATTTTTTTAGTTGTTGATGGATCTTTATTTTATTCATTTATTATTTATATGTGGTGCTGAGGATCAAACCCAGTGCCTCACACATGCTAGGCAAGCACTCTACCACTGAGCTACAGCCCCAGCCCCAATTCTAGAAGTTTTCTGGTGGAATTTTTTGGATCCTTTAAGAAAAGAATCATGTTATCAGCAAATAATGATAGTTTGACTTCTTCTTTTCATATTTGTATCCCTTTATTTTGTTTGTCTAATTGCTCTGGCTAGATTTTTAAGGACTATGTTGAATAGAAGTGGCAAAGAAGGCATCCCTAGCTTGTTCCCATTTTTAGAAGGAATGCTTCCAATTTTTCCCTATTTAGGATGATGTTGGCCTTCAGTTTTGCATAGATAGCTTTTACAATGTTGAGGTATGTTCCTACTATTCCTAGTTTTTCTCGTGTTTTGAACATGAAGAGGTGCTGTATTTTGTCAAATGCTTTCTCAGCATCTATAGAGATAATCATATGATTCTTGACTTTAAATCTATTGATGTGATGAATTATGTTTATTGATTTCCATATCTTTTCAATTTCCATATCTTTTTGTAGAGCTTTGAGATGTAATGTCAGGTTATTTATTTGTTAATTTTTTCCTTCTTTTAATGAATGGGCTCAATGCAATGAACTTTCCTCTTAACATAGCCTTCATAGTGTCCCAGAGATTTTGATATGTTGTATCAGAGTTCTCATTTACTTCTAATAATTTTTTTATCTCCTCCCTAATGTCTTCTGTTATCCATGCACCATTCAATAGCATATTATTTAGTCTCCAGGTTATGGAGTATCTTCAATTTTTTATTTTATAATTGATTTCTAGTTTCATTATGGTCTGATAGCATTCAGGGTACTATCTCTATTTTTTGTATTTGCTAAGAATTACTTTGTGGCATAACATGGTCTATTTTAGAGAAGGATCCCTGTGCTGCTGAGAAAAAAGTGTATTCACTTGTTGATGGATGAAATATTCTCTATATGTCTGTTAATTCTAAATTATTGATTGTATTATTGAGTTCTATGGGAGTTTTTTGTTTTTGTTTGGAAGATCTGTCCAGTGATGAGAGAGGTGTTTTAAAGTTACCTAGTATTATTATTATTATTTTTTAAATATTTGTTTTAGTTGTAAGTGGACAGAATATCTTTATTTTATTTTTATGTGGCGCTGAGGATCGAACCCAGTGCCTCACACGTGCTAGGCAAGCACACTACACTGCGCCATAACCCCAGCCCTACCTAGTATTATTGTTTTGTGGTCTATTTGATTCTCAAAATTGAGAAGGGTTTGTTTGATATACATGGATGCTCCATTGTTTGGGGCAGAGATATTTATGATTGCTATGTCTTGTTGACATATGGTTCCCTTAAGCAGTATAAAATGACCTTCTTTATCCCTTCTGACTACATTTGGTTTGAAGTCTGCTTTATCTGATATAAAGATAACCCTTGCTTGTTTATGGGGTCCATTTGAGTGTTACATTGGAATCACTTTCCAACATCCTCTCACTTTCAGTCTATGGACATCTTTTTCTATGAGATGAGTCTCTTGAAGGCAGCATATTGTTGGATCTTTTTTTAAATTCCAATTTGCCAGTCTACATCTTTTGATTGATGAGTTTGGGCCATAAACATTCAGGGTTATTATTGAAATATGGTTTGTATTCCCATTCATTTTGGTTTATTTTTGTTTTTTTACTTGACTTAGTTTCTCCTTTGATTGGTTTTTCCTTTAGTGTAGTTTCTCCCTTTGCCAATTTTCGTTGTTTTTCATTTCCTTCTCATGAAATATTTTACCGAGAATGTTCTCTAGTGCAAGCTTTCTCATTGTAAATTCATTTAACTTTTGTTTACCATGAACAGTTTTTATTTCATCATCAAATCTGAATCTTAATTTTCCTGGATATAAGATTCTTGGTTGGCTCCCATTTCCTTTTAGAGCCTGGTATATGTTGTTTCAGGATCTCCTGGCTTTGAAGGTCTGGGTTGAGAAATCTGATGAAATCCAAATTGGATTCCCCATGTATGTAACCTGAACCTTCTCTCTCACAGCTTTTAACATTCTATCCTTATTGTGTATTGTAGGCATTTTCATTATAGTGTACCTCAGTGTCAATCTGTTGTAGTTTTGTACATTTGGTGTCCTGTAAGCCTCTTGTATTTGATTTTCCAATTCATTCTTCATGTTTGGGAAATTTTCTAATATTATTTCATTGAAGAGATTGTGCATTCCTTTTGTTTGTATCTCTGTGCCTTCCTCTATCCCAATAATTCTGATATTTGGTCTTTTGATGTTATCCCATAATTCCTGAATGTTCTACTTATGGTTTCTTACCATCTTCATTATGTGGTCAACTTTATTTTCAGATGATATATTTTGTCTTCATTGTCTGAAGTTCTGTCTTCCAAGTTATCTAGTCTGTTGGTTATGCTCCCTATTGAATTTTTATTTGATTTATTGTTTCCTTCATTTTCAAGGATTTCTGCTTGGTTCTTTTTCAAAGTCTCTATCTCTTTCTTGAAATAATCTTTTGCTCTCTGTATTTGCTCTCATCTCTTTGTTGGAGTGATCAACTGTTTCTTGTATTTGCTCCTTAATCTCTTTGTTGGAGTGATAATTTGTTGCCTGTAATTGCTCTCTTATATTATTCTGTGCTTCACAGATCATTTTAATTATGTACATTCTGAACTTCGTCTCTGACATTTCATCTACTTTATTGTCAATAGATTCTATTATTGTAGCATCTTGGTTTGTTTGGGGCATCTTCTTCCCTTGTTTTTTCATGTGTGTTCATGTGTCTTCCTCTCTGGTAGTGCCCATCTGAGATATTACAGTTTCTACCCTATAATCTTGTGGTTTCCCTGAAAGTTACCAATACCTCACCTCTGGTATAACTGGGCCTGCAAGGACCTTAGGGATGATCTTCCTGGACCTGGCTGTTGTCTCTAGACAGAAGTAGGCAGGGACAGCTGCTGGTTGGTAGATGGGGGGCCCCAGCATGGCCTATCTCCTCCTTTGTGCACCAGGCTGGGGTTGGTCCGCTCTGCCGCCTCCCTGTGTTGGGCCAGGGTTTTCATCCATTCTTTGTATTTTATTTAGAGACAGTGTCTCATTGAGTTGCTTAGGACCTCTCTAAATTGCTGAGACTGGCTTTGAACTGAGATCCTTCTGCTTCAGCCTCCTTAGCTGCTGAGATTACAGGTCTGCACCAGCATGCTGGCAGAGAGGTGATTCAAAGATTACTTTCCAGGTGTGTTGTGTGTGTGGAGGTGGGAGTGGGAGGGTGTTGTAATTCACTTATTGATTTGGGAGATAGTGGCACCATCCCTGAAGTCTGAATTACTTCAATCCTGTAGTGTGTGTTTGCTCAAGGATAGATAACTCAGCCTAGGATGGAAAGAAGGGTAATTTTATTTCTCCCCAGGTAGGGAGGGGAAGAGGGCAAAGGGAAAAGAAAAATAAATAAATAAATAAATAAATGAAATTTAAAAATAGGCCACAGTGGCAAAGCCTCAAGGGCTATATTCAAAGAATGAATTGGATCACTTTTAAAGTACTTCTCAAAAGACATACAAATGGCCAATAAATACATGAAAGATGCTCAACATCTTTAGCTATCAGGGACATGCAAATCAGAATTCTATCTCCCCTCAGTCAGAACAGCTATTATCAAGAAAATGAAGAATAACAAATGCTGATGAGAATTGGAGTGTTTGTGGAAGGAACCCTTATACACCATTGGTGGTAATGTCAATTATATAAATTAGTTGAGCATAGAAAACAGTTTGGAGGCTTCTCAACAACCTAAAAATAGAATTATCATATAATCCAGCTTTGGGACTCCTGGGTATATACTCAAAGAAGTCCAAGTCAGCATATAAAAGAGATACCGGTATACCATGTTTATAGTGGCACTCTTCACAATAACCATGTTAAGGAATCAGTCTAGATGCTCATCAACAGAGGAATGGATAAACAATGTGTGGCATCTATACACATGTACTATTTTTACAATAGAAAAATAATTATGTTATTTGCAGGAAAATTAATGTAACTGGAAACCATCATATTAAGTGAATAATTAGACATAGATAGTGTTACATGTTTTCTTTCATATGTGGAATTTAGAGGGAAATAAAGACCACATGAAAGTAGAAGGTATACCATCAGGAAAGAGAAAAGGCATAAAGGGCAGGGGAAATTAAGGGATGGTGGACACCATAGATCAAAGCATGTTATATGTATGTACGTAGGAAAAAGTCACAATGAAACTACTATTATATTTTTAACAACTCTTTTACTTTTTAGGTGGGTAGTTGCTGGAGATTGAACCCAGAGCACATTAACACTGAGATACATCCCCAACCTTTTTTATTTTTTGAGACAGGGTCTCGCTGAGTTGCTTAGGGCCTCACCTAAGTTGCTGAAGCTAGCCTCAAACTTGTGATCCTCCTGCTTCAGCCTCTCGAGTCACTGGGATTATAGGTGTGTGCCACCGCACCAATTGAAACCTATTATTTTGTATAATTAATAATTGCTAATAATTATAAAAACAATACTTTAAAAAGAATAAGTGTTCCAATGAGCTGAGCTATAAAGGTTGATTTTATAAATGGAAAAAGAACGGAGAAAGTAGAAAAAGAGAATAAAAAGTGGACAAATCATTTCATGATGAGACAGAACAATAGAAAAATAACTGATTAATTAGCATGGAGTTATTTCAAGTTACTTTTTTGTATAAGGATTAAGAAAAGAGAACTTCAAACTAGGTGAAGTGGCACACAACTATAACTCAGAAACTTAGGAGGATGAGGCAGGAGGATCGCAAATTCAAGGTCAGCCTGGGCAGTTTAGCTAGACTCTGTCTCAAAGCAAACAAAATAAATAAAAAAGGACTGGGAATGTAGCTCAGTGATATAACAGCCTTGAGTTCAAACACTAATTCCAAAAAGAAAAAAGAAAAGGGAACTTCATTATTATGCTAATTAAAACTGGCCTGTTTATGAAATTTGGCTATTATCTCTCTGCTGATTTCTCGGCAGGTCAGGTAACAGCTTATTTTCAAATAAGCTTCTGCATGAGTGACTCCATTTTGACCTGTAGTATCCTCTTTTGGGGCCTAGTGCAGGAGCTTACCCCCAAACACTGCCTTCTTGTAATGTTATTTAACAAGCATATGTCCAAACATGCATTCAATCCATTTCCATTAATGTACTTAAAAACTGTACAGGAGTGCCATTTCTCCACAGAAGAGGTATTTATCCACCTGTATATACAAATATTTTTTCTCTGTTAATGGAGATTTTTTAATTATGTGGAGGATGGACCACTTAAAGAATGTGTGTAAGGGAGATGGGGATGAAGCCCAGTGGGAGAGTACTTGTCTAACATTTCAAGGCCCTTGGCTCAACCCCAGTGCTGCAAATAAAACAAACAAAAACAAAACCCACCATTTTCTAGCCTCAAATTGAGAAAATCTGAGGTTGCTTCACTTGTTATCCTGAATTAGTAACATTAGAACTACAGTTTTCAGCACCGTGGTGCATGTCTATAATTCCAGCGACTTGAAAAGGCTCTGGCAATCCAAAGATCTCAAGTTCAAGGGCAGCCTCAGCAATTTACCCAGACCCTTAGCAATCTAGCAAACCCTGTCTCAAAAAAAAAAAGGAAGAGAAAAAAATAGGACTAGGGATGGGGGTGTGACTCGGTTGGTCCTCTACAACTTACAAACTACAGAAGGTCCCTGACTTAATGATGTTTTGATTTGTGACTTTTTTGACTTTATGATCTTGCTAATGCCAGATACATTCATTAGAAAGTGTACTTGAAATTTTTAAATTGATCTTTTCCTGGGCTAGCAATGTGATGCGATATTCACGGAAATGTTGGGCAGGAGCAACGGGCTGCAGCTTACAATCAGCCACAAACCTAGGGACACTATATCACTAAGCCACGTCCTCAGCCCTTTTAATTTTTTTTTTATTTTTTATTTTTTGGTACTGGAGATTGAACTCAGGGGCACTCGACCACTGGGCCACATCCCCAGCCCTATTTTGTGTTTCATGTAGAGACAGGGTCTCACTGAGTTGCTTAGTATCTCGCCCTTGCTGAGGCTGGCTTTGAACTTGCGATTCTCCTGTCTCAGCCTCCGTAAGTGCTGGGATTACAGGCTTGGGCCACTGCGCCCGGCTCCCTTTTTATTTTTTGAGACTGGCTCTTGTTGAAGCTGTCCTTAAACTTGTGACTTTGCTGCCTCAGCCTTCCAAGTCACTGGAATTAACAAGTGTGCACCATTGCGCCTGGATAAAACAATTTAATTTAAACATTTTAATGAATTTTATTTTCAATGCTAGAATCATACAACACTTCACTCCATAAAATAGAGTAAGTGTTCTGATTAACTGAGCAGAAAAGGGTTTTATAGACAAAGCAAGGCAGAAAAAAGCAGAAACAAAGAATAAAAACTGGATTGGTCATTTCAAAATTACTTTCCTTGTAAGACAACCCCAGCTCCAATTGGTGCATTTTAATTGTACATATGGTGGGATTGTTACATATTTGTATGTGCATATAACAATATAATTTTGTCAATACTGTTCCTCAGTATCTTTCAGCTGTTTTTAAAATTTGTCTAGCAATTTTTTTTTTTCCTTTTGGTACCAGGGATTGAACCCAGGGGCACTATACCACTGAGCCTAACCTAAGCAAATTAGTGGGTCACTGTCTCAAAATAAAAAATAAAAAGTACTGGGAATGTAGTTCACCGGGTCTTATTCTGTCTCTACAGGAAAAAAACTGGCTGACAGGTTACTGTGTACAGGTGTTTGTGTAAGAAATAAGGTACAGGGAACTTCATTATCATGCCAATTGCAACTTGTCTGGTTGAGAAATTTGGCTTTATCTCTCATTTCTCATGGTATCCTGGATGGTCAGATAACAGCTTAGTTCTGGTTTGGTAAGGTTGAGCGTTAGCAATGAGTGATTCCATTTTGATTTCCAGTCTGGTCTGTCTGGGTCTAGTGCAGAGGCCTAGTCCACACAATGGACTCCTGTGGTTTTTATTCAATGCCACGGTTGCTCATTTTCTGTGCCTCACATGTTTTCCCTGAGAAATTCCCCCCTCTGAATTTCTATCCAACATGAATGCTAGAAATACTATTCCTTTCTTATTATTTCTGGGAAATAATCCCTCCCTTTATGATTCCCCGCATTGTGTCTGCACCTCTATTAAAACATTTAACAGGCTGGGCTTGCAATTCTCCCACCTCAGCTTCCCAAGTTACTGGGAGTACAGGTGTGCGTCTGCAGGTTTGGCTTCCTAGTTTTTAAATCTCTCCTTCAAGATTATACAATTTTTGAGGGCAAGAGAGTGCCTTATTCCTGTATATCTTCACTAGACTTTAATATGATGCTTTGCATTTGGTAAGCACTCAGTAATTGTTTCTTTAATTAAAATTAGTGGAAAACTATTTCCTTTTTGCCTCCATGTATTATTTTGCATAGTATATATTTATTATACTTTAATGACCAACTAAACGCAATATGAAAGTTCAGGACTCAATTAAATGTTCTTTTCCATAAGGAAATTAGAATTAGAATTTCACAAACAGTGATGTTAATAAAAGAGTAGAAAAGAGTCATTTTAGGAGTTCTTGTGCCAGGCATGGTGGCGCACACCTGTAATCCCAGCAATCTGGGAGGCTGAGGTAGGAGGATCACAAGTTCAAGGCCAACCTCAGCAATGTAGTGAGACCCTAAGCAAGTTAGTGGGTCATTGTCTCAAAATAAAAAACAAAAAGGGCTGAGAATGTAGCTCAGTGGGTTCAATCCTTCCCAGTACCTAAAAAAAAAGAGTTCTTAGGAGGCAACAGCATAATGCATAGTGTAATGCATAAGAATGTAAATTCTGGCTTTAGGTGCTTTGGGTCCTAGCTCTGAAACCTTGAATATATTTTTTGCGGGGGGGGGGGGGGGGGTTTACAGTCCGTCCTGAACCAGCAGGCCGAAGAGGCACTCCCACATTCACCTAGCAGTGGAAGTCAGGAAGAGTTGGAGCCGACTGGCCACCCATTCCCAGCCCTCTGCGCAGGACAATCAGATGCACCAGGGAGACCAATCAAAGCAAGTACTCTTTAATTGCAGAACAAGCATTTAACTTATAGGGCCGTTTGGCCAATCAGAGACAATGCACGTGGCCAGCAGCTGTCCATGTGACAAGGCACACAAGCTCCCTGGATTCTGTCTATGAGCTGATCACATTCGCGGAACCAACAGTAAGCCAATCACATAGTCCCTCCTTCCTCCGTGCCCTTCCCATTTACACACTTTTCACAGCGGCTAGTCGCCATCTTAAAGGCATAGCATGGAGCTAGCTCCCCACAATTTTTAATGTTTCTGTACCTCAGTTTTTCACATGTGGGTTGAGGATGAACGAATACCTACCTTAACAGTTGTGCAGATTAAATTAGTTACCCTCTATAAGGCATATCAGATATATATTGCATAACAAGATCCAATAAATGTAGCCATTATTAAAATTGGTTATCCAAGAAGGGAAATCTTCACTTAATATGTCCAAGTGATAATTTAAATGAAATAATTCTAAATAATTTATTACCAGTTACTGGACACACTGGTTTGGCCAGAAACTATGGCATTTCTAGGATAATAAGGCCTCCTCAAAGATTTGTACAGGGGTACAATTCAGTGGTTACAGCACCTGAGGCCCTGGGTTGGATCTCTAGGACCACCAGAAAAGGAAAAAAAAAAAGATTTGTATAAGGACTAGAAAAAAGAATGACCTCTTAATATTCATAGTTGCCCTGGCAAAGAGTCACAATCAATCAGGTTCATACAAGTTTTAATAATCCTTTGGATTTCAGTATCTTTTTTTCAGTGCTGGGGATCAAACCTAGGGTCTTGAACATGCTGGACAAGCACTGTTATACCCTCTGCCAGGTTTCAGTTTCTTTCAGGAAGATCTATAGGAATTAATTTTTTTTTTTTTTTTTTAGTATGGGCATTGAATTCAGGGCCTTGCACATGCTACGCAAATGTTCTACCTCTGAACTGTATCGCCAACCTTTTTAAAATATTTTTTTAAAATTTGAGGCAAGGTCTCGTTAATTTGCCTAGATTGGTGTTAAACTTGCAATCCATCTGCTTCAGCCTCCCAAGTAACTAGGAGTACAGGTGTGTGCCACCTCACCCAGCAGGAATAATTTTTTGAAGTTTACGCATTTGTATTTATTAATTCAATCAGTTATTCAATAAACATTTTTGTGTTAGGTGCTAGGGATATAAAAATTAAGGATTCTGTTCCTGTCTTCACCTAACTCGTGCTCTAATATAAAAAACAGTATTGAAGGATTGAGTCAAGTGAGAAGTGGAAGGAAATGAGTGCAAGAGAGAGGAACTGTATAAACTACTGGGGATGTATCTTGCTGGTAGGGTGGAGTTCAACCCCCAGTGTGCACAGACACACACAATGATATGAACTGACACCCAGGCACAAGAAAGCATGAAATATTCAGGGAAATTTATTTCAGAATTATTTAACATGAGGTGAGAATAACTGGATGCAGGACAGTGGCAAAAGGGGGAGGCAGAATGGGGACCTTGCACAGGAGGCCTTAATAGTACCTGCCTTCTTTCACTGCTTGGGGGCATAGCTCAGTGGTAGCACTGACACCAGAAGAAAAACAAATTTCTATTTTGAGACAGGCTCCCTCCAAATTGTCTGGGCTGGCCTTGAAGTTAGACTTCTCCTGCCTCAGGCTTCCAAGTAACCTAGATTACAGGTATGCACTCACAGGTCCAACTCCTTGCTTGTCTGAACGATTGTGGCAGTGGAAGAATTCAAAGAAGGAAAACTCAAAAGATAAGTACTCTGAGAAGACTGCTGAAGGACAGCACTCGCAATAATCATCTGAACATAGCATTTTGAAAATAGGATATGTGTCTTATTATTGGTGTATCTCCAAGAACCTAACACAATTACCAGGTGAATAAATCAAATAAATGAGGGAATTAAGAAGATGGCCTGTAGAGCTGGGGCTGTGGCTCAGTGGTAGAGCACTTGCCTAGCATGTGTGAAGCACTGGGTTTGATCCTCAGGACCACATAAAAATAAAATAAAAGATATTGTGTTTATCTATAAATAAATAAACAAACAAAGAAAAGATCGCCATAAAAATAAATAAAATAGAAGATATTGTGTTTATCTATAAATAAATAAAAGATCGCCTATAATCCTCTTCCAGTTTTACAATCCTATTAATCTATTTCTTTTCTTTTTTGTGGTTACTAGGGATTGAACCAAAGGCCTTGGGCACTGAGTTATATCCCCAATCCTTTTTCTCTCTCTCTCTTTCTTAGTGTGTGTGTGTGTATACATGTGTGGTACTAGGGAGTTAACCTATGGGTGCTCTACCACTGAGCCATACCCCCTGCCCCAGTTATTAAATTTTTATTTTGAGACAGTCTTACTAAGTTGCCAAGGCTGGCTTCCAACTTGTGATCCTCCTGCCTCAATCTCCAGAGTAGCTGGGACTAGTGGTATGCACCACTGGACTTATGAGTTCAAATGAAACAGCTGAATTTTTTCCTAGATCCAAAATATCTTTCTTTTTTTTGGTACAAAGGATTAAACTCAGGGGTACTCACCACTCAGCCACACCTCCAGCCCTATTTTGTGTTTTACGTAGAGACAGGGTCTCACTGAGTTGCTTAGCGCCTCGCCATTGCTGAGGCTGGCTTTGAACTCGTGATTCTCCTGTCTCAGACTCCCTAAGTACTGGGATTACAGGCATGCGCCACCACTCCCGGCTTATTTTTTTATTTTGAGACAGAGTCTCACTAAGTTGCTGAGGCTGGTCTTGAACTTGCAATCCTCCTGCTTCAGTGTCCCAAGTTGCTAGATTTATAGCTGTCTACCATAGCACCTGGCTCCAGTTTTTTTTTTTCTTTTCTTCTAGTTCTCTTTCTAAAGCACAGTTCTGATGGGGTTTCTCCCTAGCTTAAAAGTCTTTCAGGAGCCAGGCGCAGCAGCGCAAGCCTGTAATTCCAGAACTTTCGAGAGGCTGAGACAAGAGAATCACGAGTTCAAAGCCAGCCTCAGCAATGGCGAGGCGCTAAGCAACTCAGTGAGACCCTGTCTCTACATAAAACCCAAAATAGGGCTGGGGATGTGGCTCAGTGGTCGAGTGCCTCTGAGTTCAATATCCAGTACCAAAAAGAAAAAAAGAAAAAAAAAAGTCTTTTAGGGTTCCCACTGCCTACAAAATGAAATCTCTAGCTTGGCAGTCAAGGCTTTCCAATGTAGTTTCATCCCCGCTACTTTGATTTCTATGTGTGTGTGTGTTAACCAAATATATTTTTGCACATTCCTATCCCCTGTCTTTGTTCATTTTCTTTCCTAAAATGGACTTCTTCACCTATTCATATCTTTCTCTTTAATTACAAACAAGCTCAACAGGATCATCTCTTAACACCTTTCTTATTTTATTTTTTGGTGCTGGGGATTTTGGTACTGGGGTACTTAACCACTGAGCCACAACCCCAGCCCTTCTTATTTTGACACAGGGTCTCAAAAAATTGCTTAGAGCCTCCCTAAGTTGCTGAGGCTGGCCTTGAATTTGAGATTCTCCTGGGATTATAGACAAGTGCCACTGCCCGGCCTTAACATCTTTCTTGCTGTCCCTGATCATATTTGTTCTGTTTTTTTCCCCTGAGTGCATGCTGTTGGTCTCTATTTTACTTCGGTGCTATACTCTAGAGGTGATCCTGTCCATCTCCTCTTTATACTGTCAGCAACTTGAGAATCAGAATGATGATTTATTTCTCTTTGGCCACAGCCCAGCAACTCCAGTAAGAGGAATAAAGAGTAACCTTCCCTGGGAAATGAAAATATGTCTAATGAAGTAAAGGCATGGGACATTTTCCAGCCAGTTTCTTGGAAGTATTCGAATTTTTAAATTATAGACATTGACCTTACCTGAAATAACTTCCTGGAATTAGAGTTCAGAGAGCTTAGAATAAAATCTGTCCTACCTAGAAGTCAAGTTTGTAACATATCTTATCAAACTCGAAATTCAATATACTGTATTCACCCATTAATTACATTTCTTCTGTGCTAACGTCTTAGCTATTAGAATTTATTACAAGGATATTTAACATGTAAGTTAAGAATATCTGTACTCCCTTAATATATACTTGAATACTTGATAAATGACACAATATTTTGAATTTGGGAGATTAGGGATTTTTGTTTTGTTTGATTTGTTTTGCTGACCACAACTGTTAATTTTTACCAATTATATATCCTGGGTCTGCCTGGTGTTACCATCTAATCTTGCCACTACTGGTCAATTGGCACGTGGCTTTCCTGACATCAGTCTTCCGAGACAGCTCTGTAATTGCTTGCTAATGACTTGAGTCGAACGATTCCGGGCGCATGGTGGTTATTTCGCCTCCATTCATCATTCACTATTTGATTCAGTGCCAACAGGATGTCCGGCTGCTTGGTCACCAGCACTGCCAAAGATGGCATCAGGATCGTGGCCTCTCCAAGTCAACCTCTGGCAGGGGAAAGCCGGGAACCCAAGCCTGCAGGGAACGAGGGCTGAAGATAGAGAAGGGGGACCCGCCCCGCCCGCCTAACGCCGCGACGCCTGGTGGTGGGTACTAGGGAACCTCACGGCTGCAGTTCGCTGAGCCTGCTTGCCAGGCCGCCTGCTGCGCTCGGGCGGACCCGTGCGGCCCGGCACGCTCCCGGAGCGCGGCAGGGGGCGGGGCGCGGCGCGCGCGCGCGCGCGAGGAGGCCGCGGGAGGCGGCGGAGCGCGCGCAGCGAGGGAGGGGCGCGCGGCGGCCGCTGGGGCCTGTGGTGCCGTCACCGGCAGACTCCAGCGCGTTGAGCGAGGCGCTGCTGCCTCTGGCCAGGCGCGTGGGGACGGTTCGCTGCGCTGGGGCCAGGCTTGCCGTCCTGCAGGTCCGGTTATCATGTCGCTGAGGCAGCACCTAGCCCAGCTGGCTGCCTGTCTGCAGGAGCCGCAGAAAGTGGCCCGTTTCCAGCGTCTGTGCGGGGTGGAGGCGCTGCCGAACCGCTCAGTCGACCGAAGGGAGGATGAGAAGGTGGAGGCGCCGCTAGCCGGAGACCCCCGGCGGCGAGGGCGGCAGTCAGGGGCGACCGAGGGCCCGCAGCCGCCCGGGAGCGACCGCAATCAGTGCTCAGTCAAGCCGGACGGCAGCGGCGCCCCCAACGGCGTGCGGAACGGGCTGGCGGCCGAGCTGGGCCCGGCCTCGTCGCCGCGCGCGGGCTCCCTGCGACGCAACTCGCTGACAGGCGAGGAGGGCGAGCTGGCCCGCGTGAGCAACTGGCCGCTGTACTACCTGTTCTGCTTCGGCACGGAGTTGGGCAACGAACTCTTTTACATCATGTTCTTCCCATTCTGGATCTGGAACCTGGACCCCCTGGTTGGTCGCAGGCTAGTGATCATCTGGGTGTTGGTCATGTACCTGGGCCAGTGCACCAAGGACATCATCCGCTGGCCGCGGCCGTCCTCTCCGCCCGTGGTCAAGTTGGAGGTCTTCTACAACTCCGAGTACAGCATGCCTTCCACCCACGCCATGTCTGGCACCGCCATCCCCATTTCTATGGTCCTGCTCACCTACGGCCGCTGGCAGGTAAGGCTCCCTCTGCTCGCCCCGCTCAGCCTCGGGGGAGCTAAAGAACTCGGAGTTCTCTATGCTCTTTACAGTTATTTTAATTTGGCCATTCCCCTCCCAAACCTCTCTTTCCACAGGTTTTCACAGTACCAGTATAGAGGCCCTTTTTCCGTTAAAAAAAAAAAAAAAGGAAATCTAAAGACTTAGTCATTTAAATTACATTTTAATAGCGTGCCTTTCACGCTAAGTGTAATATTACACTTTCCTGCAGTAATATATTATCATTGGACTTTGGCTGAGTTTTCAAATTGTTTTAATTCTTGTGATGCATAGTGGAAGTAGATTTTCTTAATTGATCACTTAGTAACTAAGACCTAGTTTCACTGTAATATATGGTGTCTTACCCCAAACTGATTCTGCTCCAGATTTCGGTAAAGTCGTTAGCTTTCTTGGGAGATGGTGTTTGCAAAACCGTGGTATAATTCGGAAGCAGACATGCTAGTTCCAAGCAATGAAGTAACGAATTTTAAACGAAAGCTGCTATTTCTGGAAGTTAATGGAGCAGAGTCTGAATTCTGTTTTTAAGGGATGTGGTTGCTAATTGGTGATAGACAAAGTTTAATTACCTTCTGGCTCACTGATCTGTAGAATCAAGTTTGTGAGGTGTTACAGTACTATTGTCACATTAACTGTAAAAATGCATGTTTTAAAAGTTCTTCTTGAAGCTAAGGTTCTCAATCAGACTAATGGTTTTTAAAAATGGTATATATGACAGCAGGGTCAGACTGAAAGCCAGGGATGAGGTTTTGTTTTGTTTTGTTTTTTGTAGTTGTAGATGGACACAATACCTTTATTTTATTTATTTATTTTTACGTGGTGCTGAGGATGGAACCCAGCGCCCCATACATTGGAGAGGAGCGCTGTATCACTGAGCCACGACCCCAGCCCAGGGATGAGTTTTTAATCATTTTTTATCTTGCCTCCTTTCTTTGGCCTCCAGTTTTGAGTTCTTCATGATCGTAAATGTTATAAGTTTAAAAACTAATTATCTTTTTTGTAGAAGAAAAATTTATTCTTCAATTACTGAGCTTGCTTTATCTGTCTTAAATTATATGATTTTGTTAGTCTTGCAGACCAGTCCCTTTGAGAATAAAGCACATAATTATGGAGAATCTAAGGAAGCAGATTTCCTGAATTTTTTTTAAAGCACAAGATCATCTTACATTGAGAAATACATATGCTATGTAAAACTCCATTATAATAAGCTATGATAAGCTTACTTAGCCCACATGCAATTTCAGTATAGGTGAAATCTTGTCCCTATGGATAGTTCTGTGTAGTGTTTCTCTTATTGTAACAGAGAATATGTACTGTGGGTATTAAGAATGACAGAATTAAGAGGGAATAGTACTATCAAAAGTTTTTTCCTATTTAACCAAAGAGAATACACGGTGACGAATTTCAGATTATAAACCAGTGCTGCCTTTTTTGCATGATAGATTAATATCTCAAAATTTTCATTTAATCTGAATATTTCAGAATTTAAGATTGCCAATGAGTTGTATTTAGTGTCATATTTACTGACTAGATGATCAAATTTCTGTTTATTTTCACGAGTTTCTCAGCATTTTTGGAGGCCTCTTATAATGCCTCCTCAGTAAGTAGTTTTGTTGTATGCTATTAATTTACCAATTGAAGTAAGAGAAAATACTCTTTGCTCTTCATTTATTAAGAACACATGCTAACAGGAAGTCTGAAAATAGTACTGCTGAATTGTTTTTTTTTTTTTTAAATTTTTAATTTTGGATACAATATCTTTATTTATTTATTTTTTTATGTGATGCTGAGGATCGAACCTAGTGCCTCACGCATGCAAGGCAAGCGCTCTACCACTGAGCCACAATCCCAGCCCCCTGCTGAATTGTTTATGGGATGTAGCTAGCATTTCAGGGTCATTTGAATTATTAGAACAAGCTTACATTATAGTTTTTGAACAACCTAGTATATTTAATTCAATGTTTGAGGAATTTGTAAATATGGTTTTAGAAATTTGATCTAGCAAAAATGTTAGAAATCACCTACTTTTAAACATGTCATTTTACAGATGTGGTAAGTGACCAATTACATCAGAATTACTCTTGTAATGGTTTGTTTATTTATTTTTTGTTACTGGGAATTGAAGCGTGGGATGCTTTATCACTAAGCCACGTCCTTAGCCTTTTTTCTGTTTCATTTTGAGGTAGATCTTGCTAATTGCTGAGGCTAGCTTTGAATTTGTCATCCTCCTGCCTCAGTTCCAGAGTAAGTGGAATTAACTGTACTAGCTAATCTTGTAATGGTTTAAATTTCTTTTTTTTTAAATTTTTTTTAGTTGTAGATGGACACAATGTCTTTATTTTATTGCTTTGTATGTGGTGCTGAGGATCGAACCCAGGGCCTCACACATGCAAGGCAAGCGCTCTACCGCTGAGCTACAATCCCAGCCCCTAAATTTCTTATTTTAGATATCTTTCCTCTAAATTTGAGTGAACACCTGAATTTGCATAAATGCTTTTGTTTTGAAAAAAAGCATCCCTTACATGAAAGTTCTTTCTTTAAAATGTTTGACTATAATAACTCAGTATAAAAATCAAAATGACTTTTTTACCTTTTTACTTTTCCTTGAATCCTTATTATGTATTGCAAATAAAAGTTAACTTCCTTTACTCAAGTGTTTTCTATCAGTGAATATTGTGCTACATTGTAGACTTCTATTTCCAGAGTGGGTAATGAAAAAAAAAATTAGACACTGGAAGAAGAATTAAACAATGAAAGCCTGGTGTTTTTCTAATTAGCATCAGCTTTGGTAGACAGTGTTGTCCATCTACTATGACCCAGATGCTTGCTTGGAAGAGGCGTGGTCTCATATGCCTGTGATGCTGAAATGCCTTTCGAAACTGAATTAGCTCATGTACCGTTCTTTTGGCTGAGCATGACTACTTCACTCCTCCCTACCACTTAATATTCTTACCCTCCTTGAAATTTGCTCAAGATTCATCTATCATATATGCAGTCTTTCAAATTAATCCTTTGTGTTTTATTATTCTTCATTTATTCTTAAAGTGATAGTATACAAAAAAAATTAGCTGAGGGTTATTCGAAGTGCAGATTTCTACAACTTACCCCTAGAGATTCCGATTCATTAGATAAGTGAGCAACATTGTATTTTACTGGAGTAAGTTCCCCCCAAATTAACACTAGCTCCTTAGGATATTTTTTATATTTCTCCAAAATAATCTTTTCTTAAAAAAGATTGCTGTTTCAGCTTCTTTGCAATTCCAGTCTTCAAATCTTTGTAAGGTATATTATATTACAAAAAGGGAAATTGGAGTAGTATAGCTGCAAGCAGTTGTTTGATGACCTTTTTAGGAGGGCTGGGAATGGAACTCATATAATGAGTTCCATTCATATAATGAATGGAACTATAATGAGTAGTGCCCTTGCATATCATGTAAAAGGCAGATAAGTTTACGCCCCAGCATTGCAAAATAAACAAACCAAAAACTTTAACTATCTTTTATGATGACGTGAGAGAAAATGATATGGCATTCTCATGGGGATTAAATAACTTAAGGTCCATTGGCCAAGATAATTATTATTGCTCTCATTTTATTTGGAAGTTTTTGTAGCTTGAACTGGGAAAAAATTAAATAAGCAGGGACTAGGGTTGTGGCTCAGTGGTAGATCTCTTGCCTGAAGCACTAGGTTCAATCCTCAGCACCACATAAAAATAAATGAACTTATTGTGTCCATCTACAACTAAAAAATATTTTAAAAAAAGAAATAAGGAGCATCGTTAGTCCTATTTTTTAAAAAATCTAAAATAAATGATGCAATTTCTTTTGCATGTATGTTTGTATATTTTTTTCAGAAATAATTTGTTGTTATTGTTATGCCCTTGGGCATGCTAAGCAAGAGCTCTAACACTGAGCTATACCACCCTCCCCAATTCTTTCTTTTTCTTTGGTACCGGGGATTGAACTCAGGGGTACTCAACCATTGAGACACATCCCCAGCCCTATTTTGTGTTTTATTTAGAGACAGGGTACTGAGTTGCTTAGTACCTCTCTGCTGCTGAGGCTGATTTTGAACTCACGATTCTCCTATCTCAGTCTCCCAAAGTGCTGGGATTACAGGTGTGCACCACTGCATCTGGCCATCCCCCAATTCTTAATTTTTAAATAATATGGCATATAACCAGTTCTAAGTGAGACCCTGTCTCTAAATAAAACACTAACTAGGGCTGGAGATGTGGCTCAATGGTGGAGTACCCCTGAGTTCAATTCCAGGTACCAAAAAAAAAAAAAAATCCATTTACCCAGCAGGTTTTTACATTTCACTCATAGTATATATCTATGCTATAATCCTTCATTCCTTTTATTGCTGATTAATATGTATTTAGATGGGCATACCACATTTTACTTATCCTTTCATCAATCTATGGCCATTTGGATTCACTTTTTGCTTGTTTTGAATAACACTGCTACTAATATTTTTGTACACGTTTTTACATGGAAATATGTTTTTCTCTTGGGCTGCTTAATGGTTTTTTGTTTATTTGTTTGGTACTGGGGATTGAACCTGGGGGTGCTTAACTGCTGAGTCACATGTCCAGTCCTTTTCTTACATTTTATTTAGAGACAGGGTCTTGCTGAGTTGCTTGGGGCCTCGCTCAGTTGCTGAGGCTGGCTTTGAATTCACAATCCTCCTGCCTCAGCCTCCTGAGCCACTGGGACTACAGGCGTGTGCCACCATGCCCAGCTTGGTTTTTGTTTGTTTTGAGATAGAATCTTGCTATGTTGCTCAGGTTCATCTCAAGTTCCTGGTCTCAAGTGATCCCTCTACCTTAGTCCCCCTAGTAGCTGGGACCTCAGCCATGTGCTACTGAGTTGTCTATTTACTAGTTTTGAAGCCCTAGTTTATATTGTAGTAAAATTAGCCTTTTGTGTATGGTGTGATTTGGAAATATGTTTTCCTAAATTGTTGATTTTCTTATGACTTTGTAATTTCTGCCAACCAGAAATGTTTTTTTTATGTATTAGTCTTTTCTTTCATAGTTGCACTGACTTTTATGTAACATTTAGAATGGCCTCTATCTTATACTACTTTCATGATGGTTTTTCTTTGTTTTAATGTTTTTGAGTACTGGGGATTGATTGATCCCAGGGGCACTCTACCACTGAACTACATCCCCCATCCCTCTTTGTTTTTCATTTTGAGACAGGTTCTCAGTAAGTTGCCCAGGCTGGCCTCAAACTTTTTTTTTTTTTGGTAACGAGAGTTGAACCCAGGGTTGCACTCAACCACTGAGCCACATCCCCAGCTCTTTTTAATATTTTATTTGGAGACAGGGTCTCACTGGATTGCTGAGTGCCTCACTAAATTGCTGGGGCTGGCTTTGAACTTGCAATCTTCCTGCCTCAGCTTCCCAACTAGTGAGGATTACATGTGTGTACCATTGTGCCTGACTGTATTGTTTCATTTTTATGCATAAGTCTTTGAGCCATATCTTGTTCTAAGGAAGGAATCCAATTTAATATTTCCCAAAGCTATCACTTTTTCAATAATTTATTTACTCTAATGTCTTGAACTGTCACTTTTTTCACATATTTAGTTTGTAGTTGGGTCTATATTCATATTTTTTAAAATTTAGAATTGATATGTCCATGCAAATTCTATATTATCACATTTATTATGGCTTTATATCTTATATTTTCAGAATTATTCTTACTGTTCTTGTTTATTTTTCTAAAAGTACTTTAGATTTAGTTTATCTAGTACTGAAAGAAAAATATCTTATATTTTTAACTGAAAAGATAGTTGTAGTTGCACGTGTAAGTTTTTAATTCACGTTCTCTTGGTTTTATGAGGTATGAATCTGTTGTAATTCTTTTCATATAGATAATTAATTGACCTAGTACCATTTTTGAAGCGCATATATATATATATTGGGGTTTTTTTTGTTTTGGAATTGGGGATTGAACCCATAGGTGCTTAACCACTGAACCACATCCTAGCCTTTTTTATTTTGTTTTTTTTTTTTAATATTTTTTTAATTGTAAATGGACACAATGTCTTTATTTTATTGTTTTGTATGTGGTGCTGAAGATCGAACCCAGGGCCTCACACATGCAAGGCAAGCGCTCTACCGCTGAGCTACAATCCCAGCCCTTATTTTGTATTTTGAGACAGGGTCTCACTAAGTTGCTTAGGGCCTTGCTAAATTGCTGAGGTTGGCCTAGATCTTGTGATCCTCCTTGATATTGTGATCCTCCTGCCTCTGTGTCAGGAGTTGCTGAGATTATAGACATGTGCCACCGTGTCTGGTTCTTTTTTTTTTTTTAACTTATCTGAAATGCCACATCTATACATATCACGTTCCCATGTATGTATGTGTCTGATTCTGGGTTCTCTGTTCTGTTTCACTGGTATGTTTGTGTCTTTATCAATATTGTTATCTTTCTTGCTTTAATTGCTGTACAGTAAGACTTGATATCTGTTCATACAACTTCCCTACCTTTAAAGTTGTCTTGGCTAATTTAGGTCCTTGCTTTCAGTATATATTTTAGAATCAGCTCTTTAATTTCCAGGAAAAACTCTGCACTTTATTAAAATTACAATACATTTATAAATTACCTGGGAGAGAAATGATGACCTTACAATATTGAGTCTTCTGATGTGTAATATGGTAAAACTACTTACTAATTGGTTTTTAAAAATTTTCTCTCAATGTAGCTATGTAGTTTTCTCCATATAGGTCAAACCTCAGATTTATTTCTAGCTATTTTTTCTTTCTATTGGAATTGATATTTTATCAAAATTCAAATATTCTAACTTTTTGTGGTTGAAATATAGAAATGTAGTTGTTTTTACACATTGTTTAACTTACCCTTAATTTAATAACTTGTACGTAGATTCTCATATGCTTTTTTATAGAGGAAATCAAGTGCATTTCTTTTGTTGCTTTTATCTGTTTTTCTTCTTGTTGAATAAAATCAAGATTATTAGCAAACATAATTTTTTTTGACAGATGTCTTGGCACACACCTCTAATTCCAGCTACCTGGGAGACAGAGGCAGGAGGATCACAAGTTCAAGGCCAGCCTGGGCAACTTAGCGAGACCCTGTCTCAAAACAAATAATAATTTTTAAAAAGGAGTCTGGGGATGTAGCTCAGTGGTAAAGTGCTTGCTTAGCATATACTGCAAAAAAAAAAAAATCAAAGTTAAAAAAAATTTCTAGGCAATATGGTAGGCTCTACACATATTGGTGTGAATACAACATATGGTTCTTTTTTCAAGAATAGATTGGTATTTTAGGAAGATTCTCTCTGTAGTATAGAAAATGAACTTGTTGGAGACACTTCTGGAGATAGGGCGACCAGACCAGGGAGAAGATTATTTTACCAGTTCATTGGAAAGATGATAGGTACCTAGAATAGGGACCTAGATCAGTGTGGTTGGCAAACAATGGCTTGCACCTGTTTTTTTGTTTTTGTTTTTTAATTTAAAAATCTGTTTGGTGTGATGTTAGGGCTGAAACCAAGCTCTTACGCATGCTAAGCACATACTATACTACTGAGCTATTCCCTCATCCTTGCTATCTATCTTTATGTGACTTGTGAGTATAAGTGGTTTTCACGTTTAAATTGTTGTAAAAAGCCAAAAGAATATTTTGTAGCATATGAAAATTATGTGAAATTCAAAATTTAAATGTCTATAAAGAAAGCATGTGGGAATACAATTATGTCCATTTATTTTTATATTATCTGGCTGCTTTTATGCTACAATAGCAATTAAATGGTTGTGACATACATGAACTGTATGATCTACAAAGCTTAAGTTGTTACCATCTTGCTCTGGTTAAAAAACTTTGCTTAAAGCCAGGTGTGGTAGTGCATGCCTATAATTTCAGCCACTCTGGAAGCTGAGGCAGGAGGATCGCAAATTTGAGGCGAGCCTTGGCAACTTAGCAAGACACAGTCTTAAAGTAAAAGGATTGAGGATGTAAAGCACCAGTACAAATAAAACAAAACCAAACCTAATCCTGATAGTATCAGTGGTAATAGAAAGAAATGGATGAATTTGGCAGGTCTTGTAGGTAGAATTGACATGACATGGCGACTGATTGAATGGCAGCAGGGAGGGAAATAAAAGGTAGTATTATTCCCGGATATTGTGTTTGGGAACCTGAGAGAGAGTAAGCAGTTTGATTTGTGGAGATGGCAAATAATGGAAGCAGGTCATATTTGGGTAAAGTGCAGGGTGGAGTATAGAGGAGATGATTTTAGTTTTAGTTTTGTTGAGTTTGAAGTGTCTGTAAGACAGTCATCTGCAGTTTTTTAGGAGGCAGTTCTATCCATGGAAGACATCTGGGCAGTTTTGGTGTCATCAGCAGGTAGGTGCAGAGTAAAGCCACAGGAGTAGATAATATCGCCCTAGAAAAGGACACACACTGAGAAGAACAGGTTCTAGGGAGAAAACCTCAAGATATCAATATTTAAAGAACTGATAGAGTAAGAAGAACCTGTAACAGAATCTGAGTCATTTGAGGGGTATGAAGGAGTATCTAACTAAGGGTGTGTGTGTGAAATAAACTCCTGTGTACTAGCCTCAGCAAAAAGAGAAAGTTTTTGTTTTGTTTTGTTTTGTTTTCAGACTAGAGGGGGAATCTGATAGAAGCCAAAGGCCTGAAAATATTGCTGAGCCTCCTGAGGGATTGGAGCCAGTTTCTGGAACGTGAGGAGAACTAAGGCTCGCTATCTGACTTTGCTCTTTGGGATTACATAGTCTCTCATTCCTGCTCCTTTCTCTGTCTGTGCTTTGGTATGCATATGTCTGTGTTACCCCTAGGTCTATACTTTTTTTTTTAGTGGTGCTGGAACTGAGCCTAGGGCCTCGTAAATGCTAGGCAAACATGCTTTACCACTGAGCCACATCCCCAGCCCACTCCTAGTTCTATATTATTTGCAAGTTCAAGCACACAGCAGAGATGGTCTTTCTGACTTTATTTTGTATTAATATCAGAAAAATAGAATTTGATTAGCTCAGCCCGGCCAAGTATCCATTCCTGATTCAAACAGCTGTGATCAAGTGAGCAGGATCACACAATGTAACCATGCCTCTAGGCCACACTGCTGGGTCTACATGGGGAAGTATTCAGAAGACAGGGTATAGATTGAATAATACCATAAAAAGAATATACTCTAGAGGGAAGCCAGAAACGAAAATAAGAGAGTGTTTCTAGAGAAGGAAAGTAGTTAGCATTGTTAAATTCTGCCAAGAGGACATGCAAGATAAGTACTGAAACTCATAGAAGACTTGGAAAATAAACAGTAAGAAAAATGCAGTATTAACAATTAAAAGATTTTCTTTGGAATTTGTAAACAATTGGGACCATACTATATGTGGAGTTAATTTTTTTAATGTAATTTTATGTGTAAAGCTTAACTTTTTTGTGTGAAACTTGGTGAGTCCACAGTACCCAGATTTTTAGTGAAACCCCATTTTAGATGTTTTTGTGAAGAATTTTTTGTCCCAGAGTTGCTCTACTACACAGCTACATCCCCAGCCCTTTTTATTTTTTATTTTGAGACAGGGTCTCATGAAGTTGCTGAGGCTGACCTCAAATATGTGATCCTCCTGCCTCAGCCTCCTGAGTCACTGGGGTTATAGTTTTGTACCTTTATGTTTTCTTCTAAGAGTTTTGTGGTTTTAGCTTTTAAGTTGTTAATCTATTTTGAGTTAATTTTTTATGTGGTGTAAGGTTGGAGGCCATTGTTCATTCTTTTGCATGTAGATATCCAGATGTCTGTTTTTTGTTTGTTTGTTTTGTTTTGTTTTTTGAGACAGGGTCTTGCTTGCTATGTTGACTACTCCTGAGCACAAGAGTAGGACGTGGTTGGTAGCACATACCTGTAATCACAGTGGCTTGGGAGGCTGAGGCAGGTTCAAGGCCAGCCTTAGCAACTTAGTGAGGCCCTAAGCCATTTAGTGAGACCCTGTCTTAAAATAAAAAATAAAAGAGTTGGGATGTAGCTCAGTGGTAAAGCGCCTCTGGGTTCCATCCCCAGTACCCAAAACAAAACAAAACTGCTGTGCTCAAACGATCTTCCTGTCTCAGCCTCCTGAGTAGCTGGAACTACAGGCACTTCTCACCATGCCCAGCTTGAGCAGTGTTTGTTAAAGACACTGTTCTTTCATTATTGAATGATCATAGCACCCTGTTGAAAACCAATTAGCTGTAATACCTGGGTTTACTTTTGGACTCCCAATTCTGTTCCATTGGTCTATATGTCTGTCTTTATACTAGCACCACACAATTTTGATTATTGTAATAAGTGTTGAAATCAGGGTGTGTGAGTCATTAAACATTGTTCTTTTTCAGTTTTATTTTTATCTATTCAGGGCCTCTTGTAATTCCATTTGAATTTGAAGATTGGCTTTTCCTTTATTTCTTTCTTTCTTTTTTTTTTTTTTGTACTGGGTATTGAACTCAGGATACCTTACCACTGAGCCACATCTTCATCCTTTTTGTTTTAACTTTGAGACAGTCTAAGTTGCTAAATTCTTGCTAATTTGCTAAGGCTGTCCTCAAACTAGTGATTCTCCTGCTTCAGCCTCCCCAGATTATAGGTTGGTACTACTGTGCTTGGACAGATTTTCCATGTCCACAAAAAGGTGGTTAGAACTTTGATAGGGATTACATTGAATCCATATCTCATTTTGGGTTGTAGTGCCATCTTAACTATAATATCTTCCAGTCCATGAACATTGAATGTCTTTCCATTAATGAAGTCTTTAATTCTGTAATGTTTGTTGTTTTGGGAGTAAATGCTTTTCATTTCCTTGGTTTGTTATTAGATATCTTATTCTTTTGAATACTATTGTAAATGGAATTGTTTTATTACTTTCCCTTTTAGATTGATTATTGCTGGTGTATAAAAACACAGCTGATTTTAGTTTGTTGGCCCTATACTTTGCAGCTCTACTTTATTTTATTTATTTGCAGTGCTATGTATTGAACCCAGGGTCTCCTGCATGCTAGGCAAGTGCTCTGCCACTAAGCTATATCCCCAGCCCGTTTTTTGTTGGTATTTTTATTGATATTGGTATTATTGTAATTACATGCCAGCATGCTTAAACTGAAAAAAAAAAAAAGTAAGCTCTTAGAAACAGAGTAAATATTTATTGGCGTAGCAGTAATTTGTTTTAAATAAGATGGAACATAATCCTATTTTCCAAAACCTATAATGCAACTTCTAAGAATATATTTAACAAGAAATATACTCATTGCTGGATGTGGTGGCATACACCTGTAGTCCCAGCGACTCAGGAGGCTGAAGCAGGAGAATTGCGAGTTCAAAGCCAGCCTCAACAACTTAGCAAGGCACTAAGCAACTTAGCAAGACCTTGTCTCAAAATAAAACATAAAAAGGGCTGAGGTGTGGCTCAGTGGTTAAGTGCTCCTGGGTTCAAGGAGGGAGGGAGAAAGGGAAATGAAGGAAAAG
Source organism: Xerus rutilus (assembly GCA_028644305.1). Lineage (NCBI taxonomy): Eukaryota > Metazoa > Chordata > Mammalia > Rodentia > Sciuridae > Xerus > Xerus rutilus. Next base: position 34,106,113 of record CM053401.1, read on the forward strand.
AAAAGAAAACTCTGCCTCTGTTTTGTTTTTTGTTTGTTTGAGACATACATTATCCAGGCTGGTCTTGAATTCTTAGGCCCAAAAGCAGTCCTCCTGCCTAGGTCTCCTGAGTAGCTGGGAGTACAAATTTGTGCTACCATGCCTGCTTGAATTTATTAACTCCATTTGGTTGGGTGGTTTTGTTTTGTTTTGTTTTTGGTAGATTCTTTGAGATTTTCAGTTTTTTAGAATGATATCTGGGAATAGAGACAGTTTTACCTTTTCTTTGCCAATTTAGAAGTCTTTTCTTTCTTTTTCTTGACTAATTGCCATGGCTAGAACTTATAGTACAGTGTTACATAGCAGTAGCAAGAGGTGCCTTTGTCTTATTCCTAATCTTGAGGGAAAACTTTCAGTCTTTCAATATTGATTGTGATGTTATTTATATATATTTCATAAATGCCATTTATCATATTGTAGCAGTTCTCTTCTACTCCTTGGTTTTGAGTATTTTTATTGTGAAAGGTGTTATATTTTGTCAAATGCTTTTTTCTTTTTTTTTTGTTACATCAACTAAGATGCCCATATTAGCTTTGTTTATTTTGAGGCTTTGTTTGATGCATGTATGTTTATAATTGTTATATTCTATTGCTGAATTAACCCATGTATCAATATATACAACTCTCTTTTGTCCTTTGGAACAGATTTTGACTTAGTCTATTTTGTCTGGTATTTAAATACCCACCTAGCTCTCTTTCAGTTATTGTTTGCACTTGATATCTTTTTTATTTTCTTTAAATATTTTTTAGTTGTCAATGGGCCTTTTTATTGTATTCATTTATATGCAGTGCTAAGAATTGAACCCAGTGCCTCACATATGCTAGGCAAGCGCTGTACTACTGAGCCACAACCCCAGCCCCAAGGTAGCATATATTTTCATAATGTATTATTCATTTTGCCAAATCTTTGCCTGGTTGGGGAGTTCAAACTATTTCTGTTCAAAGTAATTAGTAGTAAGGAGTGACTTACTTTTGCCATTTTGCTATTTTTTTTCTGTCTTACACATTTTTTGTTTCTTATTTTTTTCATTTTATTGTGTTTAGTTGTTATTGTTTGGATTCTCTTCTCATTTCCTTCTGCGTGTATTTCTTAGATGCTTTCTTTATGGTTAACATGAGGATTGCAATTAAAAACTGGATGGGGAGATGAAAGACAGATCTGGAGTTCAGGTTTGGTCATGTTACATCTGTGATGCCTGTTAGACATTGAAATGGAAATATCAAAGAGGCAGTTGGATATACAGCTCTAGGATTTGAGAAGTCCAGGCTAGAAAAATAAGTTTAACTCATGAGCATACGACCTGTATCAAGGGAGTGATGTAGAGTGGGAAAGGAAGTATCCTTAGAATTAAGCCGTGGGGTACCCCAAAAAGTCATGGAAAAAAGGAGAACTAACAGATAACTGAAAAGGATTAGTGTGTATGTGTGCGTACATATATATACATTATATATTTCTAATGAATTATATCATTTTTTGGAAAAGGATAATTCCACATAGTTCTAATTCCATATAGTTCTATTTTCCTTTTAGTTGCATGTACATGAAGACAGTGGTTCTAAATTTGCTTTTAGAGATAGTTTAACATAAAATTAAAGGAAGATATAATTTGGAAATTCCTAAATATGAAATAAATGTAACAGATGAATTAGTTATACATAATTCTTCCTCACGTGATCCCACTTTAGCTCTATTGTTCTTATTTAGTTTATCTAGTTTATTTCCTTAAGTCATTAAGATCTGAGGTCTTTTTTTAAATCTGATTTAAAATTACTGACAAAATACTTTTTGCCTAGCCACTGGCTCAGAATTCTATTACTCAGTGGGGAGTAACATGAAAGCCATCATGTAGTCAGAAATGAATCAGGTATAAGGAATTTTTCTCAGCAAATTCTAGAGAAAATACCCTGAAGGTAGAGACTAATGGCCTCCCCAAAATCAACCAATTGATTAAAATGAAATTGACTTTTCCCAACTATTCGACTTCTCTCAGTGAAGTCTGAAGGTACCATGGATCAGGGGGAAAGGAAAGGCTAAGGAAGGGTTTTGTTTTATTTGTTAGGCTGTGGCTCTCTTTTGCTATTACCAACTTTTTTTTTTTTTTTTTGGTGCTGGGGATTGAACTCAGGGGCACTCAACCACTGAGCCATATCCCCAAACCTATTTTGTATTTTATTTAGAGACAGGATCTCACTGAGTTGCTTAGTGCCTCACTGTTGCTGAGGCTGGCTTTGAACTCTCCATCCTCCTGTCTCAATCTCCCTAGCTGCTGGGATTACAGGCGGGCACCACTGCACCTGGCCATAATTAACAACTTTTAAAAGATTAACAGAAGTATCTAAAAGACTGTAGAGATAAAAACCATATTATCTCTCACATAAATGATACCAAAAGCCTTCTAATTGATCTCCCTGTTACTGCCTTTGATCCTCCAAATTTAATCTCTACATAGCAGCCAATCTGACACTGCTGTACTTAATTTTCGTTTGTTTGTTTTTGGTACTGGGGATTGAATCCATGGTCGCTGTATTTCCCAGCTACATCTCTGGTCCTTTTTTTTTTGGCAGTTCTGGAGTTTAGGGCTTCACACAAGATAGGCTGAGAGTCTCGCTGTGTTACTAAGGGTCTTACTAAATTGCTGTGACTGGCCTCAAACTTGGAATACTCCTGCCTTCGTCTCCCAAGTTGCTGGAATTATAGGTGTGTGCCACTGTGCCCAGCTGGTGTTGCCCTACTTAAAATCCTGCAGTGATTCCCTGATTCCCAGAAGAAGCCACATTTTTTACAGTGGCCTCTCAGGCTGTTCTTAATCTGCCCCCATATCCTGTCTGACCTCTGATGTGTGTTTTCTCTGCTCTGACCGCACTAGGTTCCTTGCCAGTCTTGATTAGGGACTGGGCACCAGCTGATTCCCAGGCTTGTATGTGTTCTTCCCTCAGGTATCTGCTTGGCTAATTCTCTCACCTTCGTCTGGTCTTGCCTCAAATCTCAGCTGCTCAAGTCTCCACTGACCATCTTCTATATAATGTAACAGTAACCTGCTCTGCTAACACTTCCAAACTCCTGGTCCCATGTCAGTTTCTGTGTAAATTAAAGTAAGCTCTGTTATGTTGTGACAATGACTTTGCTCCCATATCTCAGTGATTTAACACAAGGAAAGTTCATATCTGATTTGTGTTTACATATCCATTATGGGTTAGCAAACAGCTCTGTTTACTTACAACCTCAAGGACCCAAGCCAATGGAAGTTTGCCTATCTTGTTATGCATCTCAACATGTGGTTTTCTTTTTCTTTTTTCTCTGGTAGGGAGGGTGGGAGGGTGGTTTGTACCCGGGATTGAACTCGGGGCACTTGGCCACTGAGCCACATCCTCAACCCTATTTTGTATTTTATTTAGAGTTACCTAGTGGCTTGCTTTTGCTGAGGCTGGCTTTGAATTTGTGACACCTCCTGCCTCTGCCTCCCAAGCTGCTGGGATTAACAGATGTGTGCCAACACGCCCGGCTTAACATATGGTTTTCAAATTCACATCTCTGGGAAGAGAGGGCTCAAGAAATGATTGAAAGTGGCATAAAGTACCCCCCCCTTCCATCTTATTGGCCCAATCTAGTCACATGCCCCTAATATAACTGCCAAGTGAACCTGAAATGTAGAGCATGAGGAATATTCGTTACTATTACTGATTCTTTAACACCTGTTCTCTTTTTATTTTCTCTATACCACTCGTTTTATTTTACATGTAATTTATATTTATATTATAATTTGCATATTTCTGTGTTTACTGTTTAGCATTTTTCCCCATCAAGGGGAGAAATTTATTCTCTCACTGCTCAAAATTTCTTGCATATAGAAAAGCCTTTGCTCATCTGTTCCTGCTATTTGTGATATTCTCCATCTTTTTAGCCCTGTACTCACTCCTTCCTTTCTCTAATAAAATCCTACCCATCTTTTAATCTTACTTAATTTGGTAGGCTTTATTGACATCCCTAAGATAAATTAACCGCTTATCCCCCAAGGGTACCTCTGAATTTTTAGTACACTCCTGTCAGTACCTACCTGATTATATGGTTAAATGTCAGCCCCCCTAAACCAAGTTCCTCATGCATGGGGCGGGGGTGGGGGGTGAGGTGGAGAATGCATAGGGAGCCCGTAAAAGAAACTGAGGATCTGAACAAAAGCAATATAAATAGGGACAGAAGAGGTGATAGCAGGGAGTATTTAGAAGGTAGTACTTGGTAAGGCTAGATTAGTCAAGCTTAGTTATTGGTTGAGTTAGGATAAGAAAAGAAGCAAGGATAATGCATGTTTCTTATTGAGAATATTATGTGGTTTAATATGTTTCCAAACAAAATAGGGAATACGAGAGATGGAACAAGTTTGAGTGAGTGATAGAACGATGAGTTTGTTTTGAGGTGGTGGGTTTAACTCCATAGGGACTTCAAGGTGGAGATACATGTAGGAGTAAAAAGAGGAAGATAGACTCTTGGGTCAGAAACAAAGAAAAAGAACTAGAGAGTGTGAAGCCATAGCTCTCAAAGGTATTTAGAGTTTGAAGAAAAAGTGGAGCGGGGCTGGGATTGTGGCTTAGTGGTAGTGCACTTACCTCGCATGTGTGAGGTACTGGGTTCGATTCTCAGCACCACGTATAAATAAATAAAATAAAGTTGTCCATTGACAACTAAAAAAAATTAAAAAGAAAAAGTGGAGGACCGTTTAAAATATAGTAAATAAGTCAAATAGAACAACTGTTACTAAACATTTACTACTCAAAATCTTAACTTCTTTCTTTCAACTCCACTTCTTCAACCATCTTGGCTTCAATTTGACTTTCAATTTTTGAGAAATTTGAGGGACAGCCTGCCCTGACTGTGCTCTCTTCTTCTTTACAAACCTAGCATCATGCCCATTCATTCTTTCCTCCCTCCCTTTCATCTCAGAACATTCAAAGCCAATTCTTCCACTGGGGCCGTTGATACCAAAAGTTACCTATACTTTTCATTTATGCTTTTTCCTTTTGGGGGATTTCTGCACCCATATTCTCACTGCAAATTTTTTCAGTATTACCATTTGAAATTTTAGTGGAGGGCACAGAAGCGGAAAGCTAATTACAAAATATTGAAAAAATTTGAATATGAGGAGGGGAAATGTCAATGCAAATTGGAAATAGTGGTCACTGATGGAAATTAGGGGATCATGCCTGGTCCTTCTCCCCAGGGAAGTGAGGACATTGACATGGACAGATGCAGGTGCTGTTCCAGCAACTCTTTAATTTTGGAACCATATTAAAATATGTCTCTTACCTATCCTCCCCCTGTAGCACGCCAGTGATCAAATCTGTACTGTAGAAGCAAAAATGAACCAGTTCCCAGAAAGAATAATGTAGAAACATGAAAATTCAGTCATTTATTCTTCCTTGGAAAAGTATTTGTTTAGTGTGTGATATGTGCTGTGCTCTGAATTAGGTGCTGGGAGTACACTGGGGAGTGAAAATAGTTCTTGATGTCCTGGAGTTCAGTACAGTGGTTTGGTTTTTACTTGCTCGTTTGTATCTAACTTAATCTAACCAATTTCACTTCTTTCCCTTATAGTATCCTCCTATATATGGACTGATTCTTATTCCCTGCTGGTGTTCTCTAGTTTGCCTAAGTAGAATTTACATGGGAATGCACTCCATTCTGGTAAGGAAAACCTTGTGTCCTTAATGCTTTATTTTTTCTGACATTGATGAAAATTTTTATAATTTTAATCATTTGCAAGTTTATATTAAACCTAAATGAAACAATAGTTATTTTAAGTCTTATGTTTTACAAAAGTATCAATATGATGAATTGTGAAGTATTAATGTGGTAATGTATTTCATAGAAACAGTTTCTCGTAATCACAATAGCCAAACATTATCCTCAGCATAACATTTATTCCTTCTTTCAGTCTCAGTTTTATATTCCTTTAGAATCTCATGGTGCCTCTCCTGTCACTGAACCGAAACCAAGTACTCTGTGCAGAAGCCAAGGAGAGCTCTAAGTATTAGTCAAGACTCTGTGACTGGTAGCTACTTGAACCTAAACTGTCCTGGTGCCATTTGTCTTTACATGTGAAACTCTACATTTCTTCACTTTCCTATCAGTATTTTTAGGACTCACATCAGATATTTTATTTTGAGACTGCATTTACATTTCAAAAGCAGCAGCATTGGGAGGGGACTGCTCTGTTTGCAGCCACAGCCACTCCTATCCCTTCCTGTCCCTCTCTATCCTACCATATCTCCTTAGTTCTGGCCCGCATTATATATATATATTTTAAATATATTTTTTTAGTTGTAGATGGACACAATATCTTTATTTATTTTATGTGGTGCTGAGGATCGAACCTAGTACCTCACGCATGTGAGGTGAGCGCTCTACCACTGAGCCACAATCTCAGCCCCTCACATTATATATTGACCAGACTATCTCAGCAATTTTTTAATTAGTATCCTTGCTTCCACTTTTGATTGCTTCATCTAGTATTCAGTCTCCTGGTTAGTAAATTTCCCACAGATGTGATGCCATGTGGAAGTACTTACATTTACTTAAATGCAGTGTTTCTTAACTCCATGACTTTAGGAATACCTTTGCTTGAAATGCCCTTTTCCCTTTCTTTGCCTGACTAACTGTCCCTTTCATTTTTCATGACTCACTCCAGATGTTCTTAAGCCTCATTACCTTCCCCATCTTCCCTTTCTTAAGATTGGTTAGGTGTCTCTTCTCCCATTTATCCTAAATTGGGATTTTTTTTTCCTTGTCCGTCATCTGCACTAGACTGTAAGCTTGAGAACATGACTATATTTTATCTCTTTACCCTCAGCATCTCATGTGACATCTTTTTTTCCCCTCACATGATGTCTCTGAAGGTACCCTAGGGATGTATTATGTATTATCTTATAGATAAAGGATCAGAAGAAAAGATAACAAAATATGAAATATTTCATGGAATCCTAAATTTTCTAACAGATTGTATCATTTTTTCTTGTCCTTAATTTATTGTCTTATAAAATTGAACGTATCAGCCGGGCTCGGTGGCTCAAGCCTGTAATCCCAGTACTCAGGGAGGCTGAGACAGGAGAATCGCGAGTTCAAAGCCAGCCTCAGCAACAGTGAGGCGCTAAGCAACTCAGTGAGACCCTGTCTCTACATAAAACACAAAATAGGGCTGGGGATGTGGCTCAGTGGTCGAGTATCCCTGAGTTCAATCCCCAGTACCAAAAAAAATAAAAATAAAAATAATAATAATAATAAAATTGAACGTATCTTATGATTCAGACAATCTCTTCGTAGGCATGTACTCTAGAGAAATGGTTGCAGATCTATGCCAGGGAGCATCACAAAAAAGAGCATAGGAGTGATGTTTGTAACACTCCTGGTTGGTTTAAGAATAGATGCCAGCTAAGGAAGCATTCAAGTTCAACCAGAACTAGCTAATTAATCCAAAATCTGAAAACAATCTAAACGACCATCAGTAGGAAAATGGAGGAATTGTATAATCGCACAGCAAAATATTATACAGTTGTGAATGTGATTGATCTACAACTGTGTATAATGAATGAATCTTAAAACCTTAATGTTAAGTGTAAAAAGCAAGTCAAAGGGGACTATAATGGCCAGGCATGGTGGTGCATGCCTGTAATCCCAGCGGTTTGGGAGGCCAAGACAAGAGGGTCAGAGTTCAAAGCCAGCCTTAGCAACTTAGTGAGGCCCTAAGCAACTTAGTTAGACCCTGTCTCTAAATAAAATACGAGAAAAGACTGAGGATGTGGCTCAGTGGTTAAGTGCTCCTGGGCTCAATCTCTAGTACCAAAATGGGGAGGGGGCTACGTGCTATATGATAATATTTTTACAAAACTCAGAAAGAAGCAAAACTAGATAATATTTTGCTTCAAGATATGTGATAAAACAATTTATTCAGCCAAAATCCAGGCTTGGAAGTTGCCTCTGGGAAGGATTCAGTGGTAGAATTAGGAGGCAGTGCACCAGTAGATTTGATAATACTGGTAATGTTATAGTTCTTTTGTTGGGCAGTAATTTCATAGATAGTAATTTTGTAATATCATATACACCTTATGTAGCTTGCTTGCTTACTTGCTTGCTTTCCTTTTTTCCTTCTTCTTTCCTTCTTTCTTTCTTTCTTTCTTTCTTGCCCTTTCCTTTTCCCTTTCCCTTTCCTTCAGTACCAGGGATTGAATCTTCTGTTGATTCTTTTGCTTCTTTCCCATATTCAATTCATCAAGTTAAAATCAACTCTAATTTTAAAATAGTTTACTAAATCCATCTATATGACTTATCTTCATGTAAATATGAATTTTATTTCTATTTTTTCCAGTACTAGGGATTGAACCCAGGGTCTCATGCATGCCAGGCAAGCATTCTATCACTGGGCCACATCTCCAGCCTTGGCTCCCTATCACTTTTGAAATAAAATCTAAACTTTCTCTAGCTATAAGAAGTGTACATGATTGGACTTCTGCCTGTCTCTTTGACTTTGTATCACAACCCTCTTCCTTTGATATTTGAGTCTTGGTAGATTTCTCTCAGTTCCTTGAACTCACCACTTTATTTTCTGCCTCAAGGTGTTTGCCTTTGCACTGGGTATTCCCTCTGCCTGGAGAATCTTTTCCTCTAGCACTGTAAAGAAAGATAGGGCTAGTTCTTATCTAAAATCTAGTCTTTGCTTAGATGTGACTTCCTCAAACAGGCTTCTCTAGGGAAGTATAGGGCCCTTCTCAAACTGTTTTACACACAATGTAACCAACTATAATATTCATCTGTTTTCTTACTTACACAGTTATCCTCAATCTTTTCCACTAAAATGTAAGCTCTATGACAGCAAGTGATTGTTTCTTTGAGTAATAAATGTACTTTCTTCTTAAAAACAAACTGTGCAATGTAAGCATAGTTCATTGTTCGAATCTAAATATAAATTTGTGTATAGTGTATATTTTCTTAATTTTGAAAGGGTAAAACTATGAAAATAATCTTTTATTATTACTAGTAAATCTTTTTTATCATTAAAACCATTTTTAGTTTGTAAAGTTTACTTTGAGAATTTGACTTTGTAAAATTTATACCTATTCAACCTTTGAAATGTGAAATATATACTATTTTTTAAATGCCAAAAATAGTATTATATTAAACAACTATACTTAACAACTTTTATCTTTCCTCAGGACATTATTGCTGGATTCCTATATACCATTTTAATCTTAGCTGTCTTCTATCCATTTGTGGACCTGATTGACAACTTCAACCAAACTCACAAATACGCTCCACTCATCATCATCGGTCTTCATTTGGCTTTAGGGATCTTTTCCTTCACTCTTGATACCTGGAGCACATCCCGTGGAGACACAGCTGAGATTCTAGGAAGTGGTGCTGGAATTGCATGTGGATCCCATGTTGCTTATAGTGTGGGTCTACTGTTAGATCCTTCTTTAGAGATACTACCTTTAGCAAGGCCCCCCATTACTGTGACTCTGTTTGGAAAAGCCATATTGCGGATCCTCATAGGAATGATATTTGTACTAATAGTCAGAGATATAATGAAAAAGATCACCATTCCTTTAGCCTGTAAAATCTTCAACATACCGTGTGATGATATTCGAAAAGCAAGACAGCACATGGAAGTTGAACTTCCATATAGGTATATTACGTATGGAATGGTTGGTTTCTCCATCACATTTTTGGTTCCCTACATATTTTTCTTTATTGGAATCTCTTGATGGGGAAATACTGTTTGTGATAAGAAAGGAGGTTATCAGTTACTGATACTTAAAAATATACTCTAGATAAAAGATCAGAGTTAGGCTTTTACAAGAATTTAACTTAAATAATTATTTAAGTAAATTCTTAAGAGTCAGTGCTTTTATCATTGCACATCCAGATATTGTTTTAGGTGAGATGAGCTATTTCTGTGCTGAGAAAATGATAAGTATCTATTTAGAATGTTCATGTAATGTTTGGAGAGTTTTGTGCTATTATGGATTCAAGTTATATATAATATATATTAAGGTACATAATATGCAATTATATATCTAATATATGTTATATATAAAATAATATACCTAAGGTTTTTTTAAAACTGTGGGGTGTATTATGAAATCAATAATAATATGCAAACAGTTGTGCCTGTGTATTTGGAATTAATACAGGTATGTTATTAACAAATATAAAACATTTATTTACTATGGGAGCCATTTCCTAATTGAATTACATAATTAATAGACCAGAATTCATATGCTACCACATATTAATTTACTGCCTCTTTTTACACTGCCATTATCTTTCATGTTACCCATGATATTGAACATGGGAGGCATTTTTAATGGACCAAATTCTCAGAAAAATTAGTTTTTAGATTCCTTTTTTTTTTTTAAAGTTCTGTACACTGTGTTGAATGTACTTTTTTTGCAACTGTTTTGTACATCAGTTTAATAATTCAGGTACTGAATTTTATTGCTTGCTAATTGTGCCTTTCTGTTGCTGAATTAAGAAATGCCATGTATACTGTGACTAATTCTATCTTAATTACATATAATCAGGCAAATATTTTAAAAATAAATGTCAAACTAACAGGGATTGAACTAAACCACCCTTAATCCTTTAGTCTTTTATTTAGTAAGAAATGTGGAATGGGCTAAAATTTCTCACTAATATATTGGAAAGCTAAATGGATAAATATTTCCATTTTTTGTAGGTATTTTTCTGTGTATTGTAAGTTATAGGAACAAGATATATTTTTTTGCACATTGTCTTGATTGTTTATACTGCAGCTAGATATTTCCAATGAATGGAAACATAGTTGAAATTTATAGGTGGGACAGTGCAAATGCTTCATATGTAAAACCATTTTTCTAAATTTGGAAAGGATTGGATTTCCCGGTGTTAACTTTTAATACTTATTAGCTACTTAAGATAAATTATAAAATCTAAAAATAAGTATCAATCATTTAGATCCTATTATTTTTCCAACTTTTTATTATTTTCACAGTGGAAAATTTGGGTATAGTATGTAACTATTTTTTTTGTCTGTGCCTTTATATTTTCAAGTGTGATTGTAATTAGATTAACATAATTTTATTTGTAGTAAGATATTCATAAAGAAGAGAATTAACTTTCCATATAAATGAACATCAGGTATGGGATTACTGATTTTAGTGCAATATATATATGATTATCCAGAAATATCAAATCAGATATATCTATTTTGCATAACATAACTATTTGAGCTCATATTTTTATAATTCTGATTGAGAATTTAGGGACATGGTAATTTTTACCAAAACTGAATCTGATAATTTTAAATAAAGCAACTAAATGTGGGCTCTTTACCTATTAAAAAGAAACCAAGGCACTTTGGAACCTATCGGTACGTTGGAAAATGTGAAAAGATCTTTTCTTTCAAATGTGTGTTTAATGAACGAATTTTGGGGTCTGTGTTATCCATTAATTTTTATGTGTAGCTTAAAAAGTATTTGAAAATATTCCATTTCTTTGTGTTTTATTATTTTCTGTCCTATGACAGTTCTATGCTAAATGTATTTTAAAATAAAAGTCAAATTCAAGATTGAAGGGTGTGTGTTTGTTTTGTTGGCACTCTGTGCACTTGTCTCTATTATCTGGTAGAGACTTCTAAAGGATTCTAGGATTTACATTCTAGCAGGCTTTTACTCTGAAGCATTTTGTTCAAAATCAAAGTGCTGTTTTAGCAAGACATTTAAGAAATTCTTCAAGATTCAAACTGAATCTTGTTTATGATCATTTTTTTTTTTTTTGTACTGAGCATTGAACCCAGGACCCTGCACATTCCAGGCAAGCACTCTGCTACTGAGCTACCCATGTAGCCCTTTTTAAAATTTTTTATTTTGAAACAGGGTCTTGCCAAATTGCCAGGCTGGCTTCAAATTTTGATCCTCCTGCCTCAGCCTCCCATGTTGCTGGAATTACAGGTGTGCATTATCATGTCTAGTTTATGATAATTATTAACACACTTTTAATGAGAAGTTCCATTATACTCTTTTAAAAATTTATGCGTAAGAATATTTCAAACAAATAAAAAAAATTTTTTAAAAAGTGTGGATAATAGTATTGTAGGTAGTTTACTACTATTCCATTAATGTCAGGAATTAATAATAAGGCTATGATTAGGAACTTTCAAAAAATGGTACATTATAATTATACATAATAGTGGGATTTATTGTGCCATATTAAAATATGCACATAATTTGATCAATATCATTCCCTAGTACCTTCCCTTTCCTCCTTCCTCCCTCTCCTTGATCTCATTATTGTTTTAATTAGTACATTATAATTTTATATATATAACTGGGATTCATTGTAGTATATTCATACATGGAGATAGCATGATTTTGTAAATTTTGTTCCCCAGTACTTCTCAATGCTTTCTCCTCTTCTTTCCTTCCGATCCCTTTCCTTTGCTTTCTTGGTCTCCCTTCTATTTTTGTGAGATCCCCTTTTTTCTTTTTTCTTTTTTTCTCTTAGCTTCTACATATGAGACAACACATTTGGCCTTTAACTTTCTGGGTCTGGCTTATTTCATTTAGTATGATGTTCTTCAGTCCCATCCATTTACCAGCAAATGACAAAATTTCATTCTTTGTGAATGAGTAAAACTCCATTGCTTGTATACCACATTTTATTTATCATTTCATCTGTTGATGGGCACTTAGGCTAGTTTGATAACTTGGCTTTTGAGAACTGTGCTACTGCAAATATTGATATGCTGGTATCATTATAATCTGCTGATTTTGGTTTTTTTGGATAAATACTCAGGAGTGGGATAGCTGGGCTATATGGTGGATTCACTCATAGTCTCTTGAGGTCTCCATTTGGTTGCACTAATTTGCAAACCCCCCAACACTGCATAAGTGTACCTCGTCCCTGACATCCTTGCTGGCAGTTATTGTTATTTGAGGAACTTTTATAAGTGAATAAAAACATATGGAACCGGGTGTGGTGGCTCACGCTTATAATCCCAGCACTTGGGAGGTTGAGACAGGAGAATCGCGAGTTCAAAGCCAGCCTCAGCAATGGTGAGGCGCTAAGCAACTCAGTGAGACCCTGTCTCTACATAAAACACAAAATAGGATGTGGCTCAGTGGTTGAGAACCCCTGAGTTCAATCACCGGTACCAAAAAAAAAAACATATGGACATTTCATTTTATAACTCTATAAAGTGTCATGACATGTGAACTGTAAAAACGTCTGCCAAAAATTCATAAGACCTAGTATAAAATAATGCTACTATAAGAGTGGCATAATTATTTTTCTTTTTTAGCTTTCTCTGTAAATAACATTTATTAAACATCTTTCAAAAACAATAGAAAAAAATAATTCAATGAAATGAATAGAATTTAAAGGCAAATTTTGCTCATCTTTCCCATCAGCCCTTTAAAGAATAATTTTCACAAAATATTCAATAAAGATGAGTAAATACTACAATAAATTTTTAATATGTAATCTTATAATTTTATACTGCAAGGATTTTTTTATTGCCAAAGCAATTTTATTTTTATTTTTTTAAAAATTTTTTTAGTTGTTGATAGATTTTATTTTATTCATTTATTATTTATATGTGGTGCTGAGGATCGAACCCAGTGCCTCACACATGCTAGGCAAGCGCTCTACCACTGAGCCACAGCCCCAGCCCACAATTTTATTTTTGTTAATAGTATTTATTCTAATTTAAAAACCAAAACGTTTAATTGGGTATCAGTAAGGACCCTTTTCAAAGTGTAATTTTATAGTTGAAGTATATTTTCTGAAGGGAGATTTTATTGTCTGGTAAGGTTTTTGTTTTGTTTTGTTTTTTGTTTGATAGTTGTAGATGGACAGCATGCCTTTATTTATTATGTGGTGCTGAGGATCAAACCCCAGTGCCTTACACATGCTAGGCAAGTGCTCTTCCGCTAAGCTACAGCCCCAGCCCTGGTAAGGTTTTTTTAACATAGGAGATGTAACTGCTGGATATTTTGTCAAATCTTGGTCATGTTCTTTCCATTGTTTTTGAAGTCCGTGAGTTAAAAAAGAAAAAACTTTAACCCTTGAATTTTAGTTGCAGTTATGTAAGTTATAAATATAATAAAAAATAAGTTGTAACATGCTACTTGTAAAAGACATTTTAGAAAGTTCTGCGTTGTTCAGCATATCTGTATAAGGAAACATGCCTGCCTTGTGAGATGTGCAGGAGGAAAAATTCAAAGTAGAAGACATTCTTTAAAAAAAAAGGAAATGCTGAAAGAAGTAAACAATTTTTTAACCTCAACTAGTTGACTTTTCCCAACTTGTCCTTCCTCTGCCTCCTTTCTTCTCCAAATAAGGAATTCTACATCTGATAACAACCTAACTGAGAATAAAATGTGCTTTGATATCTGCTGCACTGACTGTTCACTCTGAGAACTCTGAGCAATTATGAAAGCTGTCTTGCCTGTAAGTAGGCTATCCAGATTCTTGCATTGCTCCAGAGAGCCCCTATAGACTATTTCTTTTTTTTTTTCCTTTCATTATTTTTAGTCTTGTTGTATTTTCCACTGATGTCTAGAAAGCCCATTCCCTGGGATAGCAAACAACAGGATATGACAGAATGTCTAATATTTGTTTATTAAAAGTTTTTCCCCCTTTTCTAAAAACTAAATTAATTAGCTTTTATTTTTTATCCCCAGTACTGAGATTGAACCAAGAGGCCTTTTAACCACTGAGATACATTCCCAGTCTTTTTTTTTTTTTGATTTTATGATAGTCTCACTAAGTTGCCAAGGCTGGCCTGAACTTGTGAACCTACTGCCTCAGCCTCCTGACTCTGTGGTGGCACACTCCATTCTTGGGCAGGTTTCAGGAAAAATCTCTAACATTCATCAGATTCTGGAGATGAATGATCTGAAAAACTTGAAAATTGCTCAAGTCTACCTTTGACTTCTTATTTTAGCTATTTTAAAAGTTTGAGTTGGCAAGTAAATGCTTCCAATTTATCTGGTAACAATTTTGTCACATTTCATGCAAATATTTAAATGTTAATAGTTTAGATTCTTGGAAAGCTTTGTATGTAATTACTACAATAACCCATTGTATAGAATGGAATTTGTATCCAGATTAGTTTTGAGGCTTTTTTTAGAACTAAAAATAGCTCTGAAAAGAAAATATTCTCCAAATATAAGAATATGTTTTTCAGATCTAATAATAAGCTATATTCTCAAGAATATTATTTTGTACAGTCAATGTTTAATCTTTCACATAACCAGCTGTTTAATTTGAAATTTGAAGTGATACTGTTTCATCAAAATTTAGATAACAAGGGCTGGGATTGTGGCGCAGTGGTAGTGTGCTCACCTAGCACGCGTGAGGCACTGGGTTCGAGCCTCAGCACCACATAAAAACAAAGATATTCTGTCCACCTACAACTAAAAAAATAAATATTTTAAAAAAATTTAGATAACAAGCCAGGTGCAGTGGCGCACACCTGTACTCCCAGCACTTTGGGAAGTTGAGACAGGAGAACCTCAAGTTCAAGCCAGCCTCAGCAAAAGCAAGGTGCTAAGCAACTCAGTGACACCCTGTCTCTAAATAAAACACAAAATAGGACTGAGGATGTGACTCATTGGTCGAGTACCCCTGAGTTCGATCCCCAGTACCAAAAAAAAATTAGATGATAATATATTCAGAACCACAATATCCATTTTTCTGATAGAAGCAAAGATAAAAGGCTCCCTGGTATACAAAGGTGTTCAGTCCCCAAATAGGACTTGACTGGTGTCAGTGGCAATAAAATGCATTCTAATTCCCCTCCTATTTTAGGGGCTTTTTTCCTCTTTTATGTGCATTGATTTAAAACAGTAAAATCTACCAAACTTTTTTTTTTTTTCCCTGTACTGGGGATTGAATCAAGTCTTTTACAACCTAGGCAAGTGTAGTACCCCTGAGCCACATCCCAGTCCTTTTTAAAAATGTTTCATTTTGAGACAATCTCACTAAATTGCTCAGGATGGTGGCTCAGACATGCAATCCTCCTGCCTCAGCCTCCTGATTAACTTGGATTACAAGTGTGTACCACCAGGCCTTGCCACCAAACTCATTTTAATGAACAGTATTATTTGCTTGTTTCTGGTTGAAATGTTGTGACAACAGTCTTGGGTTGTAGCTCAGTGGTAGAGCGCTTGCCTAGCATGTATGAGGCACTGGGTTTGATTGTCAGCACCACATAAAAAGAAATAAGGTATTGTGTCCATCTACAACTAAAAAAATTTTTTTTAAAAATTGGCGATATAATCAACATTTTCCACTCTGAGAAACATTTCAAATAGCTTTACAAATAAATATTTTAAAATATTTGTTTCTTGGCAGTATATTCCCAAAATCTTGTTGAAATTATTCAAGGACACAGGGTATAAATTTTCAAAATTAACTCATTTTTTATTTATAGTTATCATTAAACCCAAATATGGCTTTTTAAAAATTTAATTAGGTATACATGACAGCAGAATGCATTTTGATTTAGGTACACAAATGGAGCACAAATTTTCATTTCTCTGGTTGTACACAATATAGAGTTACACCATATGTGCAGTCACACATGAA
Organism: Xerus rutilus; assembly: GCA_028644305.1. Lineage (NCBI taxonomy): Eukaryota > Metazoa > Chordata > Mammalia > Rodentia > Sciuridae > Xerus > Xerus rutilus. Next base: position 34,122,769 of record CM053401.1, read on the forward strand.
CCTAGGGCATTGTTGTCCATTGCATTCCACCATTTTTCTGCCCCCATGTCCCATTCCCTCCCTTCCCTCCCCTTTGACCAAAGTTCCTCCATTCTTCCCATTCCCCCTCCCACATTGTGGATCAGCATCCACTTATCAGAGAGAACATTTGGCCTTTGGTTTTTGGAGATTGGCTTACTTTGCTTAGCATGATATTCTCCAACTCCTTCCATTTTGCTAAAAATGCCATAATTTTATTCTCCTTTAATGCTGAGTAATAGTCCATTGTGTATACATACCACAGTTTCTTTATCTGTTCATCTACCGAAGGACATCTAGATTGGTTCCACAGTTTAGCTATTGTGAATTGAGCTGCTATAAACATTGAAGTGGCTACGTCACTGTAGTATGCTGTTTTTAAGTCCTTTGGGTATAGACTGAGGAGTGGGTGGTTCCATTCCAAGTTTTTTAAGGAATGTCCATACTGCTTTCCAGATTGGTTGCACCAATTTGCAGTCCCACCAGCAATGTATGAGTGTGCCCTTTCCCCCACATCCTCACCAACACTTGTTTGTATTCTTTTTTTTTTTTAAATGTTTATTTACTTTTTTAGTTGTAGGTGGACAGAATATCTTTATTTTATTTTTATGTGGTGCTGAGGATTGAACCAGTGCCTCACGCATGCTAGGCGAGCACGCTGCCACTGCGCCACAATCCCAGTCCTTGTTTGTATTCTTGATAACTGCCATTCTGACTGGCATGAGATGAAATCTTAGTTTTGATTTGCATTTCTTTAATGACTAGAGATGTTGAACATTTTTTCATATATTTGTTGATTGATTATATATCTTCTGAGAAGTGTCTGTTCAGTTCCTTAGCCCATTTATTGATTGGGTTGTTTGTTTTTTTGGTGTTAAGTGTTTTGCATTCTTTATATATCCTGGAGATCAGTGTTCTGTCTGATGTGTGCGTGGCAAAAATTTGTTCCCAGAATGTAGGCTCTCTGTTCACCTTATTGATTCTTTCTTTTGCTGAGAAGAAGCTTTTTAGCCAAACATGACATTTTTTTTAAAATTCTTTTTAGTTGTAGATGGACACAATATCTTTATTTATTTATTTTTATGTGGTGCTGAGGATCGAACCCAGTGCCTCACGCATACAAGGCAAGCACTCTACCACTGAGCCACAATCCCAGCCCCCGTGACATTTTTTAAAAAATATTTTTTAGTTGTCAATGGACCTTTATTTATTTATTTATTTTAATTTATATGTGGTGCTAAGAATGGAACTCAGTGCCTCACACATGCTAGGCAAGCACTGAGCCCCAGCCCCAGCCCCAACCCAAACATGGCATTTATGTGAAATACTTGTCTGCCTTTTTCTGTCTCTTTCTCTTTTGAGGTGGGCTGGGGTGGGTGGGTACTGTGGATTGAACCCAGGGACACTTTGCCACTGAGTGCTACATCCATAATTGTTCTTTTTTTTTTTTTTAAATACTTTTAGTTGTAATGGACACAATAACTTTATTTCATTTTTTTTTAATGTGGTTGTGAGGATCGAACCCAGTGCCTCACATGTGCTAGGCAAGTGCTCTACCCCTGAGTCATAGCCTTAGCACCCTTTCTCAGCTCTTTTTATTTTTTTTATTTTATTTTTTAAAATTTTTTTAGTTGTTGATGGACCTTTATTTTATTCATTTATTTATATGTGGTGCTGAGAATCAAACCTAGGGCCTCACACATGCAAGGCAAATGCTCTGCCACTGAGCCACAATCCCAGCCCCTCTTTTTATTTTTATTTTGAAACAGAGTCTCACTAAGTTGCTGAGGCTGGCTTTGAACTTGTAATCCTCCAGTGTCAGCCTCTTGAGTCACTAGGATTACAGGTATGCACCTCTGTACCTGGCTTGTCTACTTTTTCTAAAAATTATTTTCATTTTCCTAGTATGCTATGTATAATGATAGAATTATATATAATGATAAATAATGATAGAATTATAAAATATTTTAGGTATTTATGGAATCTTAGAGCTAACATATGGCAACTTCTTACCTAATTCATAAATATATTCTCTAATATTATTAGCTGATTATCATGTAGAATCTTCTTAAATACTTAGGTACTCAATCAGGCCAACTTGATGAGATATTCTATTCCATTGTCAAATAGTTCTAAATGAAATCAGATTTTGATGGGCTAAAAGCATTTGGTGGGACAGGGGATTTTTTTTTTTCTAGGTCCTGGGGATGAAACCCATTGTCTCACACATGCTGGGCTATCCCACTGAGCTACACCCTGACCTGATAACAAATTTTAGGCAGAATAAGTAGGGTGAACTAAAGCCATAGAAATGGGAATGTGTTAGGCATATCTGCCAAATAAATAGGACTGCATTTTGTCTGGAACGTTGGGATACGTGGAAGCATACATAACGGGATACTCAGCTGAGAAGTGCCTTAAGTATGCAGTCAACAAGGCTTGGAGCAGCATTGCCTGCCTCTGCCAGGAGAATGCCGCTTACTTAGCTTATGGATGCAATTACGTAAACTTAAGATAATCAAAGCTATTATTTGATAGATATTTAATTATTAAATGTTTCTTTTTAAAAATCTAATAATAAAGGAAGAGAACTGTATTAAGTCTTATTGAGAGGAGAAATCAAGCAATTTGTGTGTGTGTGTGTGTGTGTGTATTTTCTTTCCTATTTTTTTGTTTTTTGGTACTGGGGATTGAACTCAGGGGTACTCACCACTCAGCCGCACCCCCAGCCCTATTTTGTGTTTTATGTAGAGACAGGGTCTCACTGAGTTGCTTAGCGCCTCGCCATCGCTGATGCTGGCTTTGAACTTGCGATTCTCCTGTCTCAGCCTCCCAAAGTGCTGGGATTACAGGTGTGTGCCACCATGCCCGGCTTTTCCTGTTTTTTAAGACCAGAACATTCATTGTGTAGCTAATTGCTGAAACTCTCAAGATGAACTGGATGCTACAACAGCTGCCCTCCCAGGTGTAGGAGTTGTTCCTTCATGGAATCCACTCCTGAACCTTCTGGATACAATTTTTTGGTGCCTCATTCGACCAGTCCAGGTGATATTTGTCTTTCAGCCTTGGCACTGCTTGCCACTACAGTTATACTTTCTCTTGCGCTTGATAGGATAGCCACATTTGCTGCAGGTGGTAGACCCTGGAGCCACAGCAACACAATGTGTGCATCTTATCATGACACTTTCCAAACCATTATGTTCCCTTTGTCATCTCTTTGTCATCTAGCTTCTGCTACTGAGACCAAGACTGCAATACACACACACACAGAGATTATATATATATACATATATATATATATGTATATATATATATATATATTTTTTTTTTTTTGGTACTGGGAATTGAACTCAGGGGTACTCAATCATTGAGCCACACCCTCAGCCCTATTTTGTGCTTTATGTAGAAACAAGGTCTCACTGAGTTGCTTAGCGCCTCACCATTGCTGAGGCTGGCTTTGAACTTGCAATTCTCCTGCCTCAGCCTCCCAAAGTGCTGGAATTACAGGCGTGCACCACCATGCCTGGCTGCAATTCTATATTTTAATCCTGGATTTTATATATGAAAGTCTCAAGGCCTTTGAATTTTTTTTTTTTTTTTTTTTTTTTTTTTTTTGGTACTGGGGATTGAACTCAGGGGCACTCGACCACTGAGCCACATCCCCAGCCCTATTTTGTGTTTTATGTAGAGACAGGGTTTCACTGAGTTGCTTCGTGCCTCACCGTTGCTGAGGCTGGCTTTGAACTCGCGATTCTCCTGTCTCAGCCTCCCTAAGTTCTGGGATTACAAGCGTGAGCCACCGCGCCTGGCTGCCCTTGAATTTTAGTGACATCATATCATGACTGCTGTAACTGAAGTGATTTAGAAAAGTAGACTTCAGGGAGTTAGGAGAACTTTGAATGTGAAGTTATACTCCTCTCACCTTCCAAACTGTGCCTGAAGGTTGTGGTGTGGGTCTAAGAAAGGCGATGGCAGTCAGACACCACAAACAGATTCTGTGTATTCTGTAAAATACACCCATGGCCACCTATTTTTTTTCTGATTTAATATTATTGTCTAAGAAAGCTATTGGCTTCCTCATTAGGTTGTCTACTTACATGAATCCTAATATATTCATGTCCTTTTTTATAAGGACAATGACATTCTTATGTTTGCCTTATAACTTGCCCAAACAAATCACTAGCCATTACAGATCTGCAAATATAGCCACACCATGTGTATTATTCATCTGAAAATGTAAGTCCAAAGATAGCTTTGATGGCTTCTCCATAGGATTGCTGTGTAAGCAGGGAGGAAAAATTACAGACTTCTGCTGTGTGGGCTTTAAGCTGTGCCATGTCACAATATGTTACACCATATTCTTGTCCTTGCAAATCTGTCATAAAACTCACATCGAATAGTTTTTCCCAAATCCTGATCCTACCACTTTTCAGACCTCTTTGGCTCATTCCTATGAAAATGTTGGCACGTCAGTTCCTTTTGCTTGAAGATGCTGCTGCCAAACTGGTATTGGCTATCACATTTCCATTCCTTTTTTATTTTTTTCTTCAATAAATACAATGACAAAACAGACAAATTGAGTAAAAGAAGTAGACTCAAGACAGTATACTGTAGATAAGGAAGTAATTATTAGAAGTCAGGAGCCCAGGCTTTTGTATTGGTGTTTCTATAATTTACAGCCCTTCCACTGGACACTAGCTGTGGTATATTGCTTCCTGGCAGATAAAATGAAGAGGTAGGACTCGTTCTCTAAGGTTCCTGTCAACACTAAAATTTAATAAACTAGCAGGCCAAGCATGCAAAACCAGAGGGAGTATGCCTATTGTTTTTACTAAGATTCAGAAGTTTAAAAAAGAATAAAGAGGAATTTTCATTCACTTCCCTTTTTTGAGGGGTAGTACTGGGAATTGTACTCAGGGGCACTCAACCACTGAGCCACATCCCCAGCCCTATTTTGTATTTTATTTAGAGACAGTGTCACTGGATTGCTTAGCACCTTGCTTTTGCTGAGGCTGGTTTTGAACTCGTGATCCTCCTGCCTCAGCCTCCCCAGCCACTGGGATTACAGGTGTGCGTCACCTCGCCCAGATCCCTCTCTTTTATACTTTAAGAATTTCAGAAATGTTAAAAGAATAAATATCTTTATTCTCACTACTTGGAATGACGTACCCTTAGTATTTGGTCATATTTGCTTTAAGTCTTTTTTTTTAAGTTACAGATGAAGCTAACGCATCCTTGAATCACTGCCCCCTTTGCGTTCTCATCTCCTACTTTGCAGAGGTAATTGACCTAAGTCCTTCAGTCCACTTTGATGTGCATATTAGACATCCAGAACCAATATATGATACTGTTTTGTGTGTAGTTTTAAACTTTAATGATATAGCCAACAAGTTGATTTTCTTTACTCAGCATTGTTTTTTAGATATATCCATGTTGGTCCTTTATAGATCCAATTCATTCCATAATAATAAATGTATAGTATCAATAATAAATGTATAGTATTAATAACATTAATAATAAATGTATAGTATTTTACCATATAACTATACCACAATTGATCTATCCATTTCTCCAGAATGGACAATTGAGATTATTAGCATAGTTTTTTTTTTTTTTCATTAAGAGACATTTTTTTTTTTTTACAAGTTTTAGGTTCACAGTAAAACTCAATGAGGAGCATAGTGAGTTCCCAAATACCCTCCCTCTGCTGCTGCTCCCCACCCCCCCACAGCCTCTACTACCATCTACACCAGTATAGTACCTATGCACAAACTCCAGAGTTTATATTGGGGTTCATACTACAGGTTTGACAATGTAAAGTGACATGAATCCACTACTGTATGTACATTCAGAATACTGCTCCAGAAATCCCCTGTGCTCCATCTGTTTCTTCCTACCTCCCACCACCACCAGAAGCCTCTGGCAACCACTGATATTTTTACTCTTCACAATTTTGTCATTTCCTGAATAGTATATAGCTGGAATCATGCAGTATATAGTTTTTTCAGATTGGCTTCTTTAGTAATATTTATTTATTTGTTTGTTTGTTTTTGTGCTGGAGATTAAACCCAGGGGTGTTTATCACTGAGCTACATCCCCAGTCCTTTTTATATTTTATTTTGATATGGGTCTCACTAAGTTGCTTAGGGTCTCACTAAATTAGCCAGACTGGTCTCCCAAATCACTGGGATTACAGGAATGTACCACCTAACCTGACTAGTAATATGCATTTTTACATTAAAACTGTGTGATTCAATGTACAAGACAAAGACTGAGACCTTATGCAACCTATGGACTTCAATTAATAATTTATTCAGTATTGGCTCATTCAAGAATTAATAGTAAAAATTAAGAGAAGATTAGGAGGGAATATGAGAATTGTGTGCATTCTCTCAATTTTTTTTTTCCTTTTTGTAGTACTGGGGATTGAACCCAGAGGCACTTTGCCATGCAGCTATCCCCAGCCCTTTTTACTTTTTATTTTGAAAAAGGGTCTCCCTAAATTGCCCAGGCTGGCCACAAATTTATAATCCTCCTGCCTCAGCCTCCTGAGTCACTTGGATTACAGGCATGTGCTACTACACCTGGTGGGTCAAAAAAAAGTCTTTTTGTTTTTTTTTAGTTGTAGATAGACACAATACCTTTATTTTATTTATTTTTATGTGGTGCTGAGGATCTAACCTAGTGCCTCACGCATGTGAGGCAAGCGCTCTACCACTGAGTTATAATCCCGGCCCCCAAAAAAGTCTTGATTAAAAATAATAAGGGGCTGGGGTTGTGGCTCAGTGGTAGAGTGCTTCCCTAGCACATGTGAGGCACTGGGTTCGATCCTCAGCACCCACATATAAATAAATAAACAAAATAAAGGCATTGTGTCCATCTACAACTAAAAAAAAAACAAATTAAAAGAAAAATAGGAGCTGGGATTATGGCTCAGTGGTAGAGCGCTTGCCTCGCATGCGTGGGGCACTGGGTTCGATCTTCAGCACCACATAAAAATAAATAAAGATATTTGTCTCCATCTACAACTAAAAAAAAATTTTAAAAAAATAAATAAATAAAAGAAAAATAATTGTTAGATATCAGGAATGGTGGTACATGTTTGTAATCCCAGTGACTTAGGAGGCTGAGGCAGGATCTCAATTTGAGGCCAGCCTTAGCAACTTAGGCCTTAAGCAATTTAGCGAGACCCTGTCTCAGAATTTAAAAAGTAAAAAGGGGGCTGGGGTTGTGGCTCAGTGGTAGAGTGCTCGCCTAGCACATATGAGGCACTAGGTTCGATCCTTAGCACCACATAAAAATAAAATAAAGGTATTATGTTCACCTACAACTAAAATATTTATAATAAATAAATAAATAGAAGGGCTGGGATGTGGCTGTGAAGTAAAACACCCCTGATCTTAATCCCCAGTACCAAATAAATAAATAAAAGTGAAGGGCCTTGTAAAATTTAGCTCAAAATGCATCAAAAGGTTAAAACTGTAAAATTCTTAGAAGGAGACATAGGATTGATAAATGTTTGTGACCTTGGATTAGGCTACAGTTTCTTAGATATGATAACAAAAGCATGCAATAGAAGAAAGAATAAATAGGACTTTATCAAAATTAAAGTGTTCTTATTGGGCACTGTGGCACAGCCCTGTAACCTCAGACTCGGGAGGCTGTGGAAGGGGCATTGCAAATTTGAGGCCAGCTTTAGCAACTTAACAAAGCCCTATCTCAGAAATTTTTTAAAAAAGGCTGATGTAGCTCAGTGGTAGAGCACCCGTAGGTTCAATTCCTAGTACCACAAAATAAATAAATTTTAAAATATTAAAACCTTTCCTGCCTCAAAAAGACACTATCAAGAAAGGGGGTAAAACTGACAGAATGGGAGAAAAATATTTGCAAGTCATATGTCTGATAATGGGCCTAGTACCCAGAATTTGTAAAGAACTCTTACAACTCATAATTTTTAAAAATCCAATTTAATAAATGAGCAAAGGACTTGAATGACATTTCTTTAAAGGAGATAGTCAGATGAACTTTAAGCACATAAAAAGATGTTCAACATTATTAATCACTAAGGAACTGTCACACCCACTAATTTGGCTACAATAAAAAAGACATAATAAGTGTTGGTGACATTTGGAGAAATTGGTACCCAGCGAATTGCTGATGGGACAATAAAATGGTGCTATAACCTTGGAAAGCAATTTGACAATTCCTCAAATGTAAGCATAGTTATCATAAGATCCTGTAGTTTCACTCCTAGATTGTAATAAGTTAAGCAGAGGGGTGGGGTTAGAGAATAAGGCAGTAAGTATACTTCTGAGATTTATAGATTTATAAAATTGGTAGACATTAAGCTGGGCATGGCGCACGCCTGTAATCCCAGCACCCTGGGAGGCTTAGACAGGAGAATCGTGAGTTCAAAGCCAGCCTCAGCAACGGTGAGGTGCTAAGCAACTCAGTGAGACCTGTCTCTAAATAAAACACAAAATAGGGCTGTGGGGATGTGGCTCAGTGGTTGAGTACCCCTGAGTTCAATCCCCGGTACCAAAAAACAAAGAAAACAATTGGTGGACATTACATGTTATAACTAAATCTAAAATCAGACTGTGTCTAAATCAAAAGGAAAGTAAAACCTAAAGCAAACAGTATCTGCCAAATTGCTATAGCACCAGATCTTAATAAATTCTAGTGCCAATCTAGCTTTTATCTCACATGTTTCAAACAACAAAGAAAAATATTGAAAATCATGTGAATGGAATTAAGCTGGCTGAACAGTGATTCTCAATGTGCAATTCCTTTATCGCCATCACTTAAGTACTTACTAGAAATGAGGCTTCCTGGGTGCTGTGCCAGACTTACTGAATCAAAAATTTGATTCAATAATAACCAATGATTTGGTTAACAAATCCACCACATCATTCAGATGCACGTTCAAGTTATTATTTCAAGTTATGTATTGTAATAGAACTTTCTCATTAAATAAACCACATAGTTATTAAGTTACTAATTCACATGGTCTGCTTGACCTATATTCTCTACGACCAAAGTCTTTTAAGGGGTTAGAATGGACTTAAAGTCTGTGTGTGTGTGTGTGTGTGTGTGTGTGTGTGTGTGTGTTATATGGACTAAAGACCTTTTAAGGGTATTGTGGGCCGCACTGCCAGCTGTCATCTATTTAAAAGGCTCTGAGCTAGAGAAAAGATAATTTTTTACATTAGGGGCCTAAAAGTTCCTTTATTCATCTACAATCCCCACAAATGAGAGGACCTCCTCTCCTAACTCCCTTTGACACCATAGTCTCAGGCATCCAAAGCCAACTTCTAACACATCAAGGAACATACTGTGAGGAACATACTGTTTTATCAAATTTTGACTCACTGCCCATTTGCAACAATTCTTCCCTTTTTTAAAATAAGGTTATCTGTACATCTGTTACATGACTCCATTACAATAATCCCCCTTATTTATACTTTCAGTCTCTTTGATTTCAGTTATCCATGGTCTAAGAATATTAAATGGAAAGGTCTATAAATTTATAAATTTTAAATTGGGTGTAGTTCTGAGTAGTGTAAGGAATCTTTTGTCATCTGCTCCATCCCTCCCACAACATGAATCATCCCTTTGGACAGTGGATCCATACTGTATAAGCTACCCACATGTTAGTCACTTAGCAGCCCTCTTGTCATCAGATTGACTGTTTAAAATATTTTTTAGTTGTAGATGAACACAGTATCTTCATTTATTTTTTTTTAATTTTTTTAGTTGTTTATGGATCTTTACTTTATTCATTTATTATTTATATGTGGTGCTGAGGATCGAACCCAGTGCCTCACGCATGCTAGGCAAGCACTCTACCACTGAGCTACAGCCCCAACCCTTCATTTATTTTTATATGGTGATGAGGATTGAACCCAGTGCCTCATGTGTGCTATGCAAGGGCTCTACCACTGAGCCACAACCCCAGGCCCCTCAAGTGACTTTTATGTTATTGCAATGCTTGTGTTCAACCCTTATTTTACTTAATCATGGTCCCAACCACAAGAACAGTAATGCTGACAATTCAGATATGCCAAAAAGAAGCTGTGAAGTGCTTCTTTTAAGTGAAAAGGCGAAATCTCTTGACCTAATAAGGGAAAAAGAAATCACAGGCTAACATCGCTAAGATCTATGGGAGGAATAAAACATAAGTGTATGTAGGGTTTAATACTCTCCAAGATTTCAGGCATCTGGGGTCTTGGAATGTACCCACTGGGGTTCTTGCAGGACTATGTACTGCATTTCCAAATCAGATGCTTCAAAAGAGCCCTTTATCTAGAAAGCATGCTTCTGTTGTCAATTTCTTCCTTTCAGTCTTGTGAGTCTATCTAGCTAATATTTACATGCCATAGAGTTCACAGTGCTGAACCTGTGTTGTGCTGACTACCCAAGGCCCTCTCATGCTTTCTTTGTCGACGGGGATTTTGTGTTGATTATTTCCACTGGTCAATCTGTGCTATGGGCATGCAGCTGGAAGTGGCAGCTTTGCGTGCAAGTGTGAAGCAAGAAGGTATAACTCTAACCCTACCATTCCAGCCAATAGTTGTGTGATTTACTCTATTTTTTAAAATCATTTTTAAAATTTTTAGTTGTAGATGGACATAATACCTTTATTTTATTTATTTATGTGGTGCTGAGGATCGAACCCAGTGCCCTACACATTTGAGACAAGCAATTTGCCACTGAGCCACAACCCCAGCCCATTTTGTGATTTACTCTTGGTCTAATTGGCCAAGAACATTGATGGTCAGTGGTTTTTTTTTTAATAAAAAATTTAAAATGTCCTTTAGTAATCAACATTTTATTTATAATAAAAATCACGGTATTGGTTTTATAGATTTCTGATTTGGTTTTATAGATTTCCATCCATTTCAAAACATTTTTTAAAACAGCCTTAAAGTGACATCTTTGTTTCTCCTCTAAATTTTATTTTGTCTTTTCTTTTTTTTTTTTTTTTAATATTTTTTTAGTTGTGGATGGACACAATGTCTTTATTTTATTGCTTTGTATGTGGTGCTGAGGATCGAACCCAGGGCCTCACGCATGCGAGCCAAGCGCTCTACCGCTCAGCCCCAGCCCCAGCCCCTATTTTGTCTTTTCTTTACTATTTTCTTTACTATCAAGATAACCTATGCTTGGGGCTGGGATTGTAGCTCAGTGGTACAGTGCTTGCCTCGTATGCATGAGGCACTGGGTTCGATCCTCAGCACCACATAAAATAAATAAATAAAGATATTGTGTCCATCTACAACTAAAAAAAGATAACCTATGCTTTAGAATTATCATGCAACCTTCAAATATCTGATGGTGTTTATGATTAAGTTTTAAATTCACGTCTTTGACATATTTACTTATTTTTATTTATTTGTACTGAGAATTAATTCAGGCTCTCATGCTTCCTAGGCAAGTGCTCTACTACTGAGCTACCTCCCTGGCCCTTTTCAAAATTTTATTATCAGACAAGGTCTTGCTAAATTGGCCAGGTTGGCCTGGCACTTGCAATCCTGCTGCATCACCCTCCCAAGTAGCTGGATGTGTGCCACTGTGTCCGACTACAATTTACTTTTTTAAAATTTTCTGATATATTTTAAATTTATTGCCACCAATCACATGCAAGTGCATTGTTTTTTATTTATTAAATCCAAATTTCAATTAGTACAATGAACAATGACATATCACTAATGTTTATTAATAATCATACAATAGCTCAAACTACATTTTAAATAATCTTTTTTTTTTTTTTTAAATATTTATTTATTTTTAGTTGTAGGCAGACAGAATATCCTTATTTTATTTTTACGTGGTGCTGAGGATCGAACCCAGTGCCTCACGCATGCTAGGCGAGCACGCTACCACTGCGCCACAACCCCAGCCCTTAAATAATCTTCTTAACAATGGAATTGACAGTTTTACTGAAACATGTCAATATAAAATAATAATAATAATATTAATATAAAATAATAATAATATTTTTCCACCTCAAAAATAATACTTATAAGTGTGCAGTGGTGCATACCTGTAATCCCAGCTATTAGGGGGGCTAAGGCGGGGAAAGAAATTCCAGGCCAGCCTGGGCAATTTAGTGAGACCTTTTCTCAAAATCAAAAAAATAAATAAGGGTTTTGGGTATAGCTCAGTTGCAGAGCATTTGCCTAGCAAAGCTCTTGCCTAGTGTTTGCAAAATCAGGAAGTAACATTGCCTTCTTCCCTGAAAGGGGTGGGAGGGGATGGGGGCCCTGAGGGTGAGGCCCAGGGGCAGAAGTGGTTGCCCTGGGTTCCATGCCCAGCATTGCAAACAAAACAAAACAAAAACCTACATTTAGTGCATTCAATAATATATACTTAATAAATTTAATTTCTTCTAAAGTACATTGAACAAACTGAAATTTGTGATTTCCATCTAAATTAATCCAGATTGCCAAATGAGCATTTTCTTTTCTTCTGTGAAAGTTTTCCTTAAAGTTCTGAACTTGAAGTATTAGACTTTAAAAACATTTCTGGAGCCGAGTGTGGTGGCACACGCCTGTAATCCCAGCACTTTGGGAGGGTGAGACAGGAGAATCTCGAGTTCAAAGCCATGTGAGACCCTGTCTCTACATGAAACACAAAATAGGGCTGGGGGTGTGGCTCAGTGGCCGAGTGCCCCTGAGTTCAATCCCCAATACCAAAAAAAATTATGGACAGGAGAAGGGGAAGGACAATTCATTTCTATCGTGGAATTTAAAAACTCACCAAGGGTAACATAATAATTATAAAAGTAAAATAGCTGGAAACACATAACACTCTTACCTTTTTGGAGTTTAAGACTCCAATGAAATCTCATCTGCTCAAGGCTTGAGCAGAGGTGAGGGATGTTTTTCCAGGTCTTAAAGGAAGGATGAATTGTTTATTATTAACTACCAGTTCAAACTCAGTCTAAAATATATAATTACTAGATTGGAAATTAACTCTTGTTGTCAGGCTTCCACAGTTCTTCCTGTTCAAAACAGAGTGAGTCATACTTTCATTGTAATTTCCAATATTATATGTTTCCCGATATGTCATGAGGAATGTTGATGGACGTTAACCTGCATATTTTGCCTTTTTAAAAGCTCTCACTATATATGTATGTGTATATATATATATACATATATATTTATTTATTTATTTATTTCACAAGTAAGTGTTCAGTCCAAATTCTGTTGATAGACATTGGCATGTCTTAAAAAGATTCTGTTCTATTTCTATATGTGGTATTTCTGGAATAGCAATCTCAATATTATCTTATGAAGCGTTTTCTCAAGAGAATAAACTACACTTGGATTTTGAAAAATTAGTACCAAGTTTAAGCTCAAAAAACATTTGTTGTTCCCACCTTCCCAAAATTCCTATTTCTTTGCAGTTATTCAAAACACTGTGTTGGATGTCTGCAAAAATAAGAAAGTAACATTCACAACTTACTTTCATTGTCCTTGATAGAGAAGTCCTAAAATAATTAGGAGTAAGTTGTAATTTCTAACATTATCTGCACATTAAAGCATATTGAATTAGAGTTACATACCAGTTAAAACTAACCAGAATGTTGAGATCCGAAAATATTTAATTAACTTATTTTTAATTAGTTCAGTATTAAAAAAAGAATGTCCTTTTTGATGAAAATCCTTTTAAATTTATACATAAACACTTCATGACTTTGTATTTAACTCTAATCTTCCTTTGATAATGGAGAGTCTAATCTCCCTTACAGTCAATAACTGGAACAGAAAGTCTTTAGACCCTGATCTGGAAGTGAGAGGCAAATTTTCCTAAAAGGGTATTTCAACAATGATTTATTCTTTGGTACATGATGTTTTTGCAATGCTGAGGATGGACCTTAGGGTCTGGTGCATGTTAGGCAAACATTCTATCTCTGAGCATATTATATCCCTAGCGCCTGGTACGTGACATTTTCATGTAACTGTTTTATGCAGTTGTTTTGATGTATTTATTTATTTGTTTTGCAGTACTGGGGATTGCACCTGGCACATTCTACCACTGAGCTACATCCTCAGTGCTCTTTATTTCTTATTTTGAGACAGGATCTTACTAAGGTGCCCAGGCTAGCCTTGAACTAGAGATCCTCCTGCCTCAGCTTTCTAAGTGGCTGGAATTACAGGTGTATGCCACTGTGCCCAGATTGCATTAATGTTTTTAAAATTTTATCACAAACTAATAAAACTTGCATATGGTTAAATAAAAATTTAAAACAGAATTAAGATATAAAAAAGGGAACTATAATCTCCTCCCATTTTTAGTCAAATAGTCTCACACCTCAGAGGTAACTACTGTTAACCAGTTCTGTTGACTTTTTTTTTTATTATTGGTACTGGGGATTGAACTAAGGGGTACTTGACCACTGAGCCATATCCCCAGCCCTATTGTGTGTTTTATGTAGAGACAGGGTCTCACTAAGTTGCTCAGGGCCTCACCTTTGCTGAGGCTGGCTTTGAACACGCAATTCTCCTACTTCAGCCTCCCAAAGTGCTGGGATTACAGGCATGAGCCACCATACCCGGCTCTGTTGACTTTTTAAAGATATACACGTTGGCTTGCATATCTTTTTAAAAGTTAAGTAAAAAGGAACTACATGTATGATTCTGTAGTTTTCTTCATTTAAAAATGTATCTGAAGGGTCTAGGTAATTTTAATGACTGCATATTGTTTTAATCTTATAGCATAATTTAGATAGCATTCTATTTGTACATTAAGGATATTGTTTTTAAAAATTGCAATATGCTGGGTATGATAGTACACTTCTGTTATCCCAGTGACTGAGGTTCGAACCCAGGGCCTCAGACGTGCGAGGCAAATGCTCTACCGCTGAGCTATAATCCCAGCCCCCTCATTCATTTATTAATCCTTTTACTAAACAAATATTGAGTACCTAGTATGCCAGGAATTCTACTTTGCACTAGAAATATAAATGTAACCAAAATGTATCTGTTATTTTGGATCTTATGAAATTCAGAAGAGGAGAAAAGGATTAAACATATATTTGTACCCATAAACATAAAAATCATGATTTAAAATGCTAAGAAGGAAATAAATGTTCTATTGGTGTGTTTTGTTTTGGTACCTGCAATTGAACTCAGGGGCACTTAACCACTGAACCATATCCCCATCCCTATTTTTTATTTTACTTAGAGATAGGTTCTCACTGATTTGCTTAGTACCTCACCCTTGCTGAGACTGGCTCTGAACTCCAGATCCTCCTGTCTCAGCCTCCTGAGGTGCTGGAATTATAGGCCTGCACCACCATGTCCACCCCTATCACTTTTTGTTTTTAATTTTGAAACAGGATCTAAGTTACCCAGGCTGGCCTTGAATTTGCCCTGCTTTGGCTTTCCAAGTAGCCACTGTGCTCAGCTATTCAACTTATTTTCTAACTTTCTTGTCTATATTATGGCAAAGCTATTGAGTTTTGTATATGCAGTTTGTAACCAGCTGTCCTTAAAATTTTATATTTTTAATTTTCATTATTGGTACATAATAATTACATGTAATAGTAGGATTTATTATGTCATATTCATATAAGTATATCACATAATTTGATCAATCTCATTCCCCAGTACCTTCCCTTTGCCTCTCTCCTCCTCCCTCTCCCCATCTGCTTGCTCTACTCTACTGATCTCCTTTCTAATATTGTTTCAATTAATGTGTTATAATTACATATATAATTGAGACTTAATGTCATAGATTCATACATGAACATAGCATAGTTTGGTAAATTTCATTCCTAGCACTTTCCTAAATTCACTCCTCTTGCCTCCATCTTGATATCCCTCCCTCTACTTTATCGGTTTCTCTTATACTTTTGTGATTCCCCTTTTATTTTATTCCTTCTTTTTGTTTCTTCTTGCTCTCTAACTTTTGCACGAGAACAATATTCAATCTTTGATTTTCAGAGTCTGGCTCGTTTTGTTCACCATGATGTTCTCCAGGTCCTACCATTTACAAGCAAGTGGCAAAATTTCATTCTTCTTTATGATGAGTAAAACTCCATTGTGTATATATCACATTTTCTTTATCCATTCCTCTGATTATGAGCATCTGGTTCCATAACTTGGCTATTGTGAATTGTGCTGCTTTAAATATTGATAGGCTTGTATCACTATAACCTGGTGATTTTAGTTCTTTTGGATAAATCCCAAGAAGTAGGATTAGCTGTTATATGGTAGATCCATTCCTACTCTTCTCAGGTTGCCATACTGCTTTCCAAAGTGTTTGTAACTAATTTGCTGTCCCACCCACAGAGCCTAAGGATACCTTTCCTCCCCCATCCTCTCCAGCATTATAATTTGTATTCTTGATGAATGCCATTCTAACTGAAGTTCAATGAAATCTCAGTATAGTTTTTTTGTTTTTGTTTTTTTGGCACTGGGAATTGAACTCAGGGGCACTTGATCACTGAGCCACATCCCCAGCCCTGTTTGGTGTTTTATTTAGAGACAGGGTGTCACTGAGTTGTTTAGCACCTCCCCGTTGCTGAGGCTGGCTTTGAACTCACGATTCTCCTGTCTCAGCCTCCCAAAGTGCTGGGATTACAGGTGTGCGCCACCACGCCCAGCTTCAGTATAGTTTTTGTTTGTTTGTTTGTTTGTTTTAAATATTTTTTCAGTTGTAGATGGACATAATATCTTTATTTATTTATTTTTATGTGGTGCTGAGTATCGAACCCAGTGCCTCACGCATGCGAGGCAAGCGCTCTACTACTGAGCCACAATCCCAGCCCCTTCAGTATAGTTTTGAGTTACATTTTCCTGATTGCTAAGGATGTTGAACATTTTTAATATAGGCCATTTGCATTTCTTCTTTTGAGAAATGTCTCTTTAGATCATTCATTTATTGACTAGTTTGTTTAATTATTTATTTTTGGTGTTAAGTTTTTTATATTCTTTATGTACTATAGATATTAGTTCCTTGTTGGAAGAGTAGCTGGCAAAGATTTTCTCCCATTCTGTAGACTCTCTATTTGCATTCAGAATTATTATTTCCTTTGCTATATGAAAGTTTTGCTTTATTTTTGTACTGGGGATTGAACCTGGGGACACTTTGACACTAAGCTATATCTCCAGTCATTTTTCTTTTTTATTTTCAGACAGAGTCTTGCTAAATTGCTGAGGCTGACCTCAAATTTGCAATCATCCTGCTTCAGCTTCCTGAGTCACTGGGATTACAGGCCTGAATCACTGTGCCCAGCACAGAAGCTTTCTAATTTGATGCCATTTAACTCACTGACATTTGGTTTTATTTCTTGAGCTTTAGGAGGATTATTAATTTGATACCAGGTATTGTGATACTTCCTGCTCACTCTTCTTGCTCAGGATTGCCCTCTCTATTCTGTGTCTTTTACTCTTTCATATGAATTTTGGGTCTGTCTTTTCTAGTTGTATGAAGGATGTCATTGGTATATTGATGGGGATCACATTGAATCTGTGGACCACTTTTGGTAATATGGCCATTTTGACAATATTAATTCTGCCTCTCCAACAACATGAGAGGTCTTTCCATCTTCTAATATCTTTTCAACTTCTTTCTTCAGTGTTCCATAATTTTCACTGTAGAGGTCTTTTACCTTCTTGGTTAGATTTATTCAGAAGGATTTTGTTTTGTTTTGTTTTTGAGGCTATTGTGAATGGAATTATTTTATGATTTCTTTCTCAGCAGACTCATTGTTGGAGAATAGGCAAGCTATTGATTTTTGTATGATGATCTTATATCCTGTTACTTTGCTGAATTTCTCAACTACAGAAATCTAATGGTAGAGCTTTTTGGGTCTTCTAAGTGTAGAATCATGTCATCAGCAAACAGTTTAACTTCTTTTTTTTTTAACTTGTATCCCTTTAATTTCTGTGATAGTCAGTTGTTTCTCACTTTGACCAAAATACCTGACAAGAACAACTTAGAAGATGAAAAGTTTATTTGGGTTCACAGTTTCAGAGGTTCAGTCCATGGTCAGCTGACTCCATTGCTCTGGGCCTGAGTTGAGGGGGAACATCAAGACAGAGGGGTGAAACAGAGGACAGCGACTCACCTCATGGTGGCCAGGAAGCAGAAGTGAGAGAGTGAGGAGCCAGGGAAATACAAACCCCAACGACACACCCCTAGTGACCTACTTCCTCCAGACACACTTTATCTGCCCACACACAAAGGTGGTACTTTCAAGGTTACAGCTCTCATAATCTAATCATCTCACCTTTTGCATTAACATGGGAGCTTCTGGGGGGCACCTAATATCCAAAACCATAACAATTTCCTTCTTTTGCCTGATTGCTATGGCTAGAGTTTCAAGAACTATATTGAGAAAGGAGTAGTAAAGGCAGACATTCTTGTTCTGTGTTTTAGAGAAAATACTTTCATTTTCTCCCCATTCATTATGACACTGTCTTTGGGTTTTTCAAAAAGAGCCTTTATTATGTTGAGGTAAGTTCCTTCTATCCCTAGTTTCTTCAGTATCTTTAAAATGAAAGAGTGTTGCATTGTATTGAAGGCTTTTTCTGCATCGATTGAGATGATCTTGTGATTTTTGTCCTTAATTATATTTATGTGATGATTTACATTTGTTGATTTTCAAATCTTTAACCAACCTTGTATCTCTGGGATAAAACCAACTTGATCATGGTGAACAATCTTCTTGATATGTCTTCAAATGTGGATTGCTAATATTTTATTAAGGATTTCCACATTTGTCTTCATCAGGGATATTGATATGTAGTTTTCTTTCCTTGATGCGAGGATTTTCTCATTGTTTTTCAAGGAATCCGTTCTCTCATTTTTTGCACATTTTTGCTTCAGCCAATAAGATGAATATGTCAAAACTTCCATCCTTGTAAATCCAGCACTTAGGGAGGCTGAGACAGGAGAATCGCAAGTTCGAAGCCAGCCTCAGCAACCGTGAGGTGCTAAGCAACTCGGTGAGACCCTGTCTCTACATAAAACACAAAATAGGGCTGGGGATATGGCTCAGTGGTTGAGTGCCCCTGAGTTCAATCTCTGGTACTAAAAAAAAAGGAAATAAAACTTCCATCCTCTTGGAAATTTTTAGGGAGTTGAGTTGAGGGAGAACATCAAGGCAGAGGGGTGAAACAGAGGACAGCTACCCACCTCATGGTGGACATCTCTCCACTTGTGTGAGTGCAAGAGTGGTTTACCTGTTTGGTTAAATGGTGAGAATATTCTGGGTCATCATTCTTTAATGAGTGGAACTGACCTGTGAAAGGCCATAACCCATCTCTCTTTCCTCATTTCTCTCTCTCTCTCTCTTTCGTAATGGGGCTTGAACCCTATGCCTTACTCATGCTAAGCAAGTGCTCTACCACTGAGCCATATCTCCAGCCCTTTTTTACTTTATTTTGATATAGTGTCTCACTATGTAGCCCAGGCTGGCCTCAAGCTTGTGATCCTTCTGCCTCTGCTTCCCGTGTGACAGGGATTAAGGATGTGTGTCGCCATGCCTCACGAGGCCCATCGCTTTGACGCTCTATAATCAACAAGGTGGATGCCAATCACTTTATTAATAATTTTCAAATAGTTTGCTCTCACTTAAATATTAGTAATAATAGATTTTTTTAAAAAAAAATCTTTGGTTAGTATCTCAGATATAAAGCTCCTTGAAGGTCTCATTTTATATTCAGTTATTGGTTTTAATCTCATATCGTAGATGAAAAACATTATTTTTGGTACTGGAGATTGAACTCAGGGGCACTCGACCTCTGAGCCACATCCCCAGCCCTATTTTGTGTTTTATGTAGAGACAGGGTCTCACAGAGTTGCTTAGCACCTCTCCATTGCTGAGGGTGGCTTTGAACTCGTGATTCTCCTGTCTCAGCCTCCCTAAATCCTGGGATTACAGGCTTGCGCCACCGTGCCCAACTCAAAAAACATTCTTTTTTTTCTTTTTTTAAAAATTTTTTTTTTAGTTGTTGATGGATCTTTATTTTATTCACTTATTATTTATATGTGGTGCTGAGGATTGAACCCAGTGCCTCACGCATGCTAGGCAAGCGCTCTACCACTGAGCTACAGCCCCAGCCCTCAAAAAACATTCTTTAAAATTACCTCAAAAAGGCATCCGATTCAAAGAGAAGTCTATCTATCTATCTATCTATCTATCTATCTATCTATATTTTTTTTTTACAGTGCTGGGGATTGAACTCATGGCCTCATGCATATTAGATAAGCAAGTATATCACTATACTATATCTTCAGCCTATGAGAGTAATATAAAATCAGGATACTCATTTTTTTCATTTCTATACCATGATTATGGAGAGATTTTTGTTGATATTTCACTAACAATATACGCATAATATCTATCTTCCCTAATGTCAATCTGAAGATGTTGGGTATTGTTTTGGTACTGGGGATTGGACCTGGGGATACTTTACCATTGAGCTATATCCCCCATTCTTTTTATCTTTATTTTGAGACAGGATTTATTAAGTTGCTGAGAGTCTCACTAGTTTGCTGAGGCGGGCCTTGAACTTTCTTTTCTCTTTTCTTTTCTTTCTTTTTTTTTCTTTTTCTATTTCTTTTTTGGTACTGGGGATTTAACCCAGGGGAACTGTCTGAGCTACATCCCCAGATCTTTTTTAAATTTTTTATTTTTGAGACAAGGTCTCATGAAGTTGCTTAGGGCCTTGATAAATTGCTAAGGCTGGTCTCAAACTTGAAATCCTCCTGCCTCAGCCTCTTGCATTTCTAGGATTACAGGCATGTGCCAACATGCCTGGCTACGTTTTTATCTTTAGAAAAATAAATTCAAATCCATTGTAAGTCTTCATTTGAAAAAATTTCAAACAGGTTTGACAATTCTGTTTCTACATTTCAATGAACTTGAATTTTTATAGGTGACAAACTTACGTAATTTTTAGCAATACAATCACAGAATGATACGAACACTTCAAATTATACTTGCTTTTGATAAGCAATTACTTTTCCATTCATTGTTAAAATGTCACTGTTACCTTGAAGGAACAGATAAATGTTCTTTTATTTTTTTCTTTCTTATTCTCCAAAATACTCCCTGCCTACACTGCATAGTACTGAGATCCACTTGTTCATACAGGAAAGGTCAGGAAATACAAAATGCTTTTCTTTTTTATAAAAGGAAATTGCACTATTAATCTTCACTTTGGCATGTTTCGTTAAGTATTTTGCCACAAAATACTGGCGAATCTCTTTGTTTATGAAAAATGTTGAGGCAATCATGTCTGCAGTGCAGTTGTGCCAGGCCAGCTGATTTGGTTGCTGAAAGGCCAAAGAAAGTGCCTAGAGACAGCGTATAAGACACATGACTTGGGGAAAGCTTACAAGAGATCCGTGACTGCTCCAAGAAGAGTTCAGTGGCAACAGGCTGAACTGGTAGCATCTCTGTTCCCATGATCCTGTTCCAGAAAAAAATTTCTCCACCTCTCATGCCACTTTGTCCAGTGGCGACTGGCTGGACAATTGACACATATCCTCTTCACAGTGCCCTTAGTTCTGTGCCCATCCCCACTCAGAGGGGGGTTTTATATGTTAGGTGCAGAAGCAGTGACAGCATGAACATTAGCTTGCTTAGTTAGCTTGTATGAGCAGCATCCCAAGGAGTGATGGGCCTGGCGCACATGCAAGAAAGTAGCTTTCCACAGATAACACTAACTTGTCCTCGCTCCCGGTGTGCAGGGGAGACAGCCTGTCCTTCAAGATAATATGTATCTGGACATTCTGGGCCAGGCTTGCTTTCACTGTTCCCTTAGCTTGGATAGATTTTTGGGGAATAAAAAGGGGACATTTAGGGACTTGATATTTTACTATCCTCCTTTTCCTTAAGGATAATGTGAAGTCTATTTCACAGATCACTAAAAAGTATTGTAAAAAGACTACACTAAAAATTTAAAGTCTTGTTTGTATTAAAATAATTAGATCAATTGCACCATGGAAAAGTTTGTGCAATCTAGTTTCAACCTTTTTGTTATAATAACTTGTCAGGGAAGACACATTACTACAGACAAGAATATATGTTAGACAAGAATGCAGTGATTTGATTCCTTATGTGTTAGCATTATAACCACATTTCAGAAAATTCATTTGTTCTAATGAAGTCAGCTACTCCACTAAAAAAAAAATCAGTTTTATTTTTCCATGAATAAACAATTAAAAATTGTTTTATTATGTAACTTCTTGAAAAACTAATCTGTCTGGGATACCTTTCTTTTTTTCTAATCAAGTTTTTACCTATTTACTTGTTTATTTATTTATTTTTGGTACCGAGGATTGAACTCAGGGGTACTCAACCACTGAGCCACATCCCCAGCCCTATTTTGTGTTTTATGTAGAAACAGGGTCTTACTGAGTTGCTTAGTGCCTCGCTGTTGCAGAGGCTGGCTTTGAACTTGCGATTCTCCTGTCTCAGCCTCCCAAGGTGCTGGATTACAGGCACGCGCCACCGTGCTCAGCAAATCTTTACTTGATTACCATTTTTTTCTTGGCTCCACAGCTGAAACAGGAACTAAGACATAACCCAGACCAAAAGAAAGAACATGACTAAAAATTGAGGGAAGAAAAGAATGTTTAATTCAGAAAAATTGGGATGTTTTTGGCTAGAATGGGGGAGTGAATAATACATAATATCTCTCTCTTCAGATAATGAAAAGACATCGATTCAAACAATATTGATTGGGCACTTATTAAACATATGCCCCTAAAGATGAATAAAATAGCATTTATGTCACTAAAAAGCGCATCCTATTTATGGTGAAGGTGGGGAGGATAAGATATATGACATGGGCAGGCTGCAAAAAGTTCATAGGGCTCTTATCAGTCCATGTGCCATGACGACAGAAAGAAGAGCAAGAAACAAAGCTAGATACAGCAAAACTTCTAGTTGTCGATGGAACACATACTACTTCCTTGAAAATCCTAAAAATATTAAAGTGATCTCAGTGGTTGTCCATGTCTTCTCCATCCCCCATTCTATACCCATAACATAACAAAAAGTGGGCAGGGGGGCTGAGGGTGTGGCTCAGTGGTAGAGCACTTGCCTGGCATGTATGAAGCACTGGGTTCAATCCTCAGCACCACATAAAAATAAATAAAATAAAGGTATTGTGTCCATCTACAACTAAAAAAAACAAAAAAAGTGGGCAGGGCTTTTTCCATGGTACCCCTGGCAAGAACCTCAGTCAGATGGTAAGAAAAGTCATTTCCACTGCAGTCTTGGGTGGTACGAGGAGTCACTTCCCATAGACATCTGAAACAGGAAGAGGATTTCCTGACAAATAGCGGAAATCTAAGATGAAGAAGGAAGTGGCTGCTTTCAAGTTAGATCATCCTTTTAGTTCCTTCAGTAACTGTACTTTTTTTTTTTTGTACTGGGGATTGAACCCAGGGGTGCTTTAGCACTGAACCAGATCCCCAGACCTTTCTATTTGAGACAGAGTCTCGCTAAGTTACTGAGGTTCTCATGAAATTGCTGAAACTGGCCTTGACCTTGAGATTCTCCTTTCTCAGCCTCCCGACTGGCTGGGATTACAGGTGTGCACCACTGTGCCCAGCTCAAGAACTACAATCTTAATTATGTGGTTTATTCATTCCTTTGTTCACTCACTGACTTACCAACTCAGTGTGGAATAACTTTCTTT
>CM053401.1:34146558-34178629 GCA_028644305.1 Xerus rutilus
TGGTACTGGGGATTGAACTCAGGGGCACTCGACCACTGAGCCACACCTCCAGCCCCATTTTGTGTTTTATGTAGAGACAGGGTCTCACTGAGTTGCTTACCACCTCGCCATTGCTGAGGCTGGCTTTGAACTCGCGATTCTCCTGTCTCAGCCTCCCTAAGTGCTGGGATTACAGGCTTGAGCCACCGCGCCCGGCTTGGAATAACTTTCTTTTAATGTCTAACAAAAAAAAAATCCTTCTTGTGTTTCTTTATTGACTCAGAAGTTAGCAAATACCTAAGTTGGGACACAGATACACTTTAATTGTCATGAAAATGAATAGGAACTTCCCATACTGCATAATTTATTCTACTAGTTAGTTCGGTAACGTTGCCATATTTTCTAAGCATATTCTGTTTAGTGTACATTGAATAAAGAATTTAATTTGAGTTTGACTTTTTTTTGGAGGGGATGATACCAGGGATTGAATAAGGGGTGCTCCATCACTGAGCCAAATCCCCAGCCTTATTTTGTATTTTATTTAGAGACAGAGTCTCATTGAGTTGCTTAGCACCTCGCTTTTTTCTGAGGCTGGCTTTGAACTCTTGATCCTCCTGTCTCAGACTCTCAAACTGCTGGAATTATAGGCCTGTGCCACTGCACCCTGCTTGAGTTTGACTTGTTAAAAATTTTATAAATTATCTTACTTATTTTAACTGTGGCAGAAAAGAAATATTTCTTTCTTTTTTTTTTTTTTGGTACTGGGGATTGAACTCAGGGGCACTCGACCACTGAGCCACATCCCCAGCCCTATTTTGTGTTATGTAGAGACAGGGTCTCACTGAGTTGCTTAGTGCCTCGCCATTGCTGAGGCTGGCTTTGAACTCGCGATTCTCCTGTCTCAGCCTCCCTAAGTGCTGGGATTACAAGCGTGAGCCACCGCGCCCGGCTAAGAAATATTTCTTTAGTGGTATACAAGTTGTTTTCTTTTTAGTTGCTGTTTTTAATTTTGTTATTCATTATTAAGAAATCTTAGCTGGGCACGGTGGCGCATACCTGTAATCCCAGTGGTTCGGGAGGCTGAAGCAGGAGGATCAAGAGTTCAAAGCCAGCCTCAGCAAAAGCAAGGTGCTAAGCAACTCAGTGAGACCCTGTTTCTAAATAAATACAAAATAAGGCTGAGGATGTGGTTCAGTGGTTGAGTGCCCCTGAGTTCAATCTACAGCACACAACTCCCCCCACCCCGCCAAGAAAAAAAAAAAAAAAGAACTCTTGGTGCTGGGTGCAGTGCCATACACCTATAATCCCAGCGGCTCAAGAGGCTGAGACAGGAGAATTACTGAGTTCAAAGCCAACCTCGGCAATTTAGCGAGGCCCTGAGCAACTTAGCGAGACCTTTCTCAAAATAAAACATGAAAAGGGCTAGAGATGTGGCTCAGTGGTTAAGTGTCCCTGGGTTCAATCTCTGGTACTAAAAAAAAAAAAAAAATGAAAAAGAAAAAAAAGAAACCTTGTAAATAAGAAATATCAGTATTCTAAACCCTTACCATTTAATTTAGTAAAATTGTTTCATGTTGCATTGATGCATAGATATTAAATATTTGCTAATAGTATATTTTTATATTATCTTTAGGTAATATATCAAACCACTGTAGTCACTAAGGCAAGATTCAATTGCTAGAAAAGTGCGTAGAAATCCATTTTTCAATTAGTCTTCTTTATAATTTGAAATTGTTTCAGCCAACTTCTTGTTAGGTCTCATTAAACTGCCATTTGTGTCACATATTTTGGCTAGGAAGAGACTGTGCTTGGACAGTCTGTACTAGGAGACTGTACTTGGACAGCAGGACAAGAATCCATTCTGTTACTGTGGTGTTGTGGCTGTGGTTTTCGTTACTGATCTTTTCACTCCTTTCCTTTGAATGACTATTTAGAATCATATGCTTATTGTTTTAGGTCAAGTTCTCAAGAAGCACAGCCTGACATGGGGCTTCTTGTAGTGGCGAGTTTTTTGAGTGAGCTCAGCTGAAACCAAAAAGGGAGCGAGTGGAACAGAATAGTGTAGGCAGGGCAAAGACATGGGTCAACTCAAGTCCCTCCTAAGTCTGACCTCGGAAGGAGGTCTGGAGTATGGATGGCACTGCAGACTTGTCCCACTTTGAGGCCACAAGGCAGGCCTCTTGCACCCCATTATCATGGGGTCATATCCACGTACCCTCTGGGAGTGTGGGAGTGGGGTGTAAGTGTATAACTTTCCAGTTAGGCAGCTCCTGTCACTTAAGATCACTCTCCCAAGCGGGATGTGGTTTGTGAGCTGTTAGCAACCAAGAGTAGGGCATGTGGGGAGTGGGGGCAGTGACCATAAGTGGGATCTGGGCAGGACACCCACACCTACTTTGTCGTGTTAGTTTAGTTAAAGCTAGATAGTACAATGGGTAAATCTTTTACTTAACCATTGTACAATGTGCAATAATGTGCTGAAGAGGAGCAAACAAGTGAAGGTGACACAATTCCTGCTCTTGTCCCTAGAAACTGCCCACCTTACATAAACATCTGACCTTTGGACTGGTAAAGAAACAATGTCAACCCACATACTAAATTTTAGGAAAAAATCATCTCCTACTTTTATATTTTAATTAATTATATATATATATACTTATATACATATAAATGGAAAAGAAAAACAACAACAAAAATACATACATAAATAGAAATTCTCATATTTTCTTCATGCACCCTGGGGATTCAGTTTGCAAGCTCCATTTTGGAGATCGCTGTGCCAGTCATTAACAATCAGGAAGCACAGGCCTATAAAATGTGCAACAGAAAAAGTTGACCTACATCCTTCCACCTGCCCTTTCACCTGCTTTGGACGCCCTGTCCCGTATTTTCCCAATGTTTTCATACTATACATATATCTTTAAGCTTTCTAGAATTCTCTATTTCCAGCACTATCTTCCTATAGAAAGTTTCCACAAATCAGTAAAACCAATAATCCAATAGAAAAATGAGTAAGAAATCGTTCACTGAAATGGAAAAACTCAGCAATGCAAATCAGAACTATAATGTAATACCTTTTTTTCATTTATCAGGTAACAAAATAATTTCATGATGCACTGTGTGGAATAGGGTCTGAGAAATAGATAATTTATGGAGGTCAATTTTAGTAATAGCTATCAAACTGTGAAAGGCACATCTCTTGGACTCAAAAATTCTGTTTCTAATAATTTATGAAGCAATATACTTGCGTATATATTGCTTTAATAAAGGGGGAAGGGAAGGGGCCATGTGGCTTCTTGACGAGTTGGAGTCCAGAGAGACAGAGAAAGAAGGGGTCCCCGGTTAGACGATATGGAGTCTCTCTGGATGGTGGCGTTGCGCGGAGCCAAATTCCCCAGGCCCCGAGGTGTAGGTAAAATCGGGGCCAGGAGCAGAAAAACACCGTTTATTCTAGAAACTACAGAAGCTTAAATACACTCTTGGACCAATCAGATCCAAAGGTCACAAACAAAGGGGTGCTCTCTGGCAAGAGCACAGTCTATTAGCATAGAATAGGGAAGGATGGAAGGGAGGGGTTGAAAGGTATGGAGATGCTCCTACACGTATATGCATGTATTGAGAAGTATGGATAAAAGCACTTATTGTAGCATTGTTTACGATAATGAAAGATTAAGCAATAATGTTATATCCACAATAAACAGCATTTGCTTTGTGTGTGAACAAATCTCTAAGGTGTGTTGTTAATTGAAGAAAAGCAAAGTGTAAAAACTGGATGTTTATGCCACACACTAGCTAATATATGCAGAATGTTTTTGGCATGAAAGACAAGAAACTGATAATGCTAGTTAGTTGCCTCCTACGACAGAAACTGGTTGGCTAAGGGACAGCGGCACAGGCAGATTTTTTTTTTTTCACGTCTTTTAAACCATGTGCTTGAAATACCTTTAAAAAGATGGTGGTGGAGGCCTGGGGATGTAGCTCAGGGGTAGAGCACATGGTTAGCAGGCATGAAGCCCCCATGTTCAATCCCCAGTGCCAAACCAAGTTAAAAAAAAACCCTCACAAGTTCTCCATTCTCTGTTAGCTCTCACAGGTGCTGGGAATCCCCTAACAAATAGGTCCTACTAGAGAGTTAAATAACTGAGTACAATGTAGAAAAGGGAGCCTCCAAATGTGGACAAAAGACCCTTGAAGGTTCCCAAGACCCATTTAAGGGGAATCTAAAATTTTCTTTTCCTGCTCTTTTGTCTGTGTGAGGCTAGATTTTCTTCAAATTCTTTAATCAAAGCAAAATATCACAATGGATTACACGCAGAAACAACTATGAAAATCCAGGTTTCTTCTACATGCCAGACATTATGGAGATTTGCAAATATATAAAACAGAACAATTCTTCTTACTACCCATTTTTCTCTATTTTAGAAAATATATTTTATGTTATATTAACCAGTTTAAATAATTAAATATTAACCCACAGTGGGTTAATATTGCTAACTAAAAATGGGTAAATACTTTCAAATGTTTAATTTCTGACATAATAGTTAAGTGTTGATAGATATAACCTGCATAAATAAAATCTCTTCTTGTAATCCCAGCACTTAGGGAGGCTGAGACAGGAGAATCGCGAGTTCAAAGCCAGCCTCAGCAACAGCGAGGCACTAAGCAACTCAGTGAGACCCTGTCTCTACATAAAACATGAAATTGGGCTGGGGATGTAGCTCAGTGGTCAAGTGCCCCTGAGTTCAATCCCCAGTACCAAAAAAATAAAAAAATAAAAATAAAAATAAAAAATAAAATAAAATCTCTTTAGGGTATTCAATCATTTTTTGGTTTTGAGTTTTTGTTTGTTTGTTTATTTGTTTGTTTTGATACTGGAGATTGAACCAAGGGGCACTTTACCACTGAGTCACATCCCCAGCCCTTTTTATTTGTCATTTTGAGACAAGGTCTCATCAAGTTGCTGAGGGTCTTGCTAATTGCTGAGGCTGGCCTAGAACTTGCAATCCTCCTGCCTCAGCATCCCGAGTTGCTGGGACTACAATTGTGTACCACCATGCCCAGCCTCATTAAGAGTTCCTAACACCAAAAAGTTTGAGAATCACTAGTTTAGAAAACTCTCTACTTCATTCAGATTCTCTCTTTTCCACTTTTCCCAGCACTATCACGTTCCATCTTGTTCATGCAGATTTGCATACCTGTGTTATTCCTCCTCCTGTTTGAAAGGAAAAGACTTTCTTCACCACAGTATTCAGCAATGCTTTGCATGCAATGGAGGCTCAGTAACTATTTGCAGAATTTTTTTTTTAAAAAAAGCTCTTCTGGTTTTCTGACAAATTTCCTATCCTTTTCAAATTCATCTTTGCTTGACTCTGATGCTTGTTACTGATAGCCATTGACTCTTCGTTTTATTGCTAAAATTTCTCAGATACCTGGTCTTCTCTTACCTCTGGATCAAGTGTGATGACTTATGTAGTGTAGAGTTTGGGAAGGAAACAGACCAGGAATTCAGTTTTGTATCCTGTTAATTTATCTACACATGTTGCTCAAGTACTGGTATTGTTATTCTTGCTCAAGAGCCTATAATGTCCCTGTTTACAACCTTAGGCATAAATACCTCTGCCTGTGTTTGTGTTCACAACTTTATCCCACTTACCAGTCTATCTCCCATTAACCCAGGAGCACTCCTCCAAGTCAAGCTGCCGGCCTCATTGGTTCCCATATGCTCTTTCCAATCATACACCTTTGCCCTGGCCACTCTCACCACATGGCTGGATGCTACCCATCCACCTCAGTGTTAAATCCTACAGTTTCCAGGAAATGAATTATCCTTTCTTTCTTCCCATATCATCAAAGCACACATGCGCCTGGAGTTATAGGCTCTGGGATAGAGACTAGTGATATAGAATCAGCCACATATAGTCCCTGTCATCATCAGGACATTTGGGGAGACAGATATGTTGATCATAAATACTACGTTCCATGTATTTTATTTTTATTTTTATTTTTTTTTAAATATTTATTTTTTAGTTGTAGGTGGACAGAATACCTTTATTTTATTTTTATGTGGTGCTGAGGATCGAACCCAGTGCCTCATGCGTGCTAGGCAGGCACGCTACCACTGCGCCATAACTTCAGCCCCCATGTATTTTAAATGCATTATCTCACATTATCCTCAAAATAAGCCTTTTAGATCACTGGTCCTACTGCCCCTGTCTGAGAAATGAAGCAACTGGGCTGGGGGTGTAGGTCTGTGGTAGAGTGCTTGCCTAGTTTACATAAGACCCTAGATTTGATCTCCAGAACTGAAAACACAATAAAACAAAATAAAGTAATTGAATGCTAAGTGGATGTGTAGCTTTCTCTATTGCGTATCTAGGAAGTGATAAGAGTCCTTAGGACCCTGAAACTGGAGTTCTTAATTACTGCCTTGTAATGTTTCTTGACTGAAATAGACTCAGAGCATAATGGGCAAAGTGGTTAGGGAGTTAAGGAGGACAAAGTCTTTGTCCCTGGATGGAGGAAGAGGGCAGGACTAGAAAGAAAAGCTCCATGTTGTATTTCTATACACACATACACACACACACACACACACACACACCAAACACACTGATCAACATCATCAAGGGCGTGGAGTGGTGAGTGAGACAAACGCGGGAAGCCTGCTGCTCTTACTTTTGGACTCCCATGGAAAAGTTGTTCTCCATGCTTTTACATCAAATTCAGTGAAGCATATTGGTTTTTTATGCTTCTGTTCCTGCCATTAGATGATTCCTTCGGGATGGGGAAAATGTTTTATTCATCTTTCTATACCTGGGCGCACATAAGGTGTGCATCTTTAAAGGAATGAGTGGCCACCATACGAGGTGTGTGAAGCTGGGGACAGAGTGCTGATAGATGAGATCAGAAGGCAGGAGAAGGCTTGACTTCAGAGAGTGTGATGTAGAGATTTAAGCTAAAGGGGTGAGGGTCTTGTTAAATTGCTCAGGCTGGCCTTGAACTTGGTGATCCTCGTGCCTCAGCCTCCTGTGGTGCAAGCCTGGCTTAACGTTATTTTTAAATATAGCTTTCCTATCAAATTGGATGAGGACTTTGTTCTGCCATGGCCCACCCCCTTCATTACTGTGGATGATTTCTAAGTCTTCTCTGCAGGCCATTTCACAAGACATGTCTTAGTGTGTGTTCTCATGGATTTAGGCAAGCAGTGGAAAATTAAAACCTTCTGTTCTCAGATAGGTTCTGTATTATTTCTCTGACAAATTATTCTCTGTTTTATCTCTTTTCTCTTTCAGACCTCATATTAACTAATCTTCTGAACAGAGTCTCTAAGAATTATTTCCTCCTTTTTGCCTTTTTATTCTACTTTCCGTGAGGTTTTTCCCATTTCCATGAGCTTTCTTATATATATATATATATATATATATATATATATATATATATATATATTTTTTTTTAGCTGTAGATGGACATAATGTCTTTATTTTATTGCTTTGTATGTGGTGCTGAGGATCGAACCCAGGGCCTCACGCATGCGAGGCAAGTGCTCTACCACTGAGCCACAATCCCAGCCCGTCCATGAGCTTTCTTGTTAAATTATATATATACTAAAATACATAATATATAATGTATGCCAAATTCTTTGTTAACTGAACTATACTTACATATTACATGTATCAGGTAATAAGAAAGCTTAGATATATATTACATGATGTACATATACACATTCCTGTTATGGTTTTGATGATGCAAATTGTACTTATAATTGTTTTAAAGCTTTCCTCGCATTGGCCCTATTCTCCAGGTTCTTTTTCTCTATTTGTTTTATGAAGACCATGTCACAGATTTTTCTCTAATGTCTGGATTTTTTTTTTTTTTTTTTTTTTTTGAGTGAGGAGCTATGGAATGGGAGGGGAGACTGAGATTTCAATAACTTTGAGCTCAGACTTTTGATCCTATATCTAATGCTCTCTGGTAGATTTGTGCTGAGCCTCTGAAGCTTTCTTCAGGGATAATTAGCTTGCTTTTCATTAACATTTTTGATTT
The DNA here is from genome assembly GCA_028644305.1 of Xerus rutilus. Lineage (NCBI taxonomy): Eukaryota > Metazoa > Chordata > Mammalia > Rodentia > Sciuridae > Xerus > Xerus rutilus. The sequence goes on from CM053401.1 coordinate 34,154,578, forward strand.
TTGTTCTTTAATTTGTGACTTTCTCAAGCCTGTTAAATCAATTTCCACACATCCCTCCAATTTCCATCTTCTATAAATCCATTAAAATCTTCTTATTGCTGAGTACAGTGGTACAGTCCTATAATTCAGTAAAGTCGGATGGCTGAGACCAGAGGATTGCAAGTTTGAGGCCAGTCTCAGCAATTTAGTGAGACTCTGTCCTACAATCAAAAAGTAAAAACGGCTGAGGAGGTAGCTCAGTGGTAGTTGCCATGGGTTTAATCTCCAGTACCAAAACAAACAAACAAACAAAAAATCTTTTTCTTCTCTCTTGTTTACTTTGTCCTTTAGAATTAACTTTTAAAAAATTCTTTTATAGTCATTTTAGAAAATGAGAAGGAAAATAAGCTCTTGGGCTACTCTACAGTTTTAAACCAGAAGTCCACTGAAGGTTTAGTTAAGAAAGAGAGTTAAGAATTTGCTCCACATTTTTGAGGGATGGGTACTGGGGATTGAACTCAGGGGCACTCGACCACTGAGCCACATCCCCAGCCCTTTTTTGTATTTTATTTTAGAGATAGGGTTTCACTAAGTTGTTTAGCACCTCGCTTTTTGCTGAGGCTGGCTTTGAACTTGTGATCCTCTTGTTTCAGCCTCCCAAGCCGCTGGGATTACAGACATGCCTGGCCACATTTTTATTTTCAAAAAGTGACAAAACAGGGTGTGGTGGCACATGTCTGAAATCCCAGCAACTAAGGAGGCTGAGGCAAGAGGATCCCAAGTTCCAGGCCAGCCTCAGCAACTTAGTGAGGCCCTAAGTAACTTAGTGAGACCCTGTCTCTTAAAAAAATAAGGGAAGGGGGCGCTGGGGATGTGGCTCAGGGGTTGAACGCACCGATAATGGAAATTCTCATTCTGGAAAATCACATTGTCAACATTTTCATCTTCCTGAAACACTCAACGGAAAGTCTTCTTCTTTCTGATGACTTGCTGTTGCAGATCTTCACTGTAGGCTGTTAGAACTTGGAGAAAACAGGCTGGCGCAATGGCGCATGCCTGTAATCCCAGCACTTGGGGAGGCTGAGACAGGAGAATTCCAAGTTCAAAGCTAGCCTCAGCAAGGGCGAGGCGCTAAGCAACTCAGTGAGACCCTGTCTCTACATAAAACACAAAATAGGACTGGGGATGTGGCTCAGTGGTTGAGTACCCCTGAGTTCAATCCCTGGTACCAAAAAAACAAAAAACAAAAAACCAAACAAAAAAAATGATGTCAAGGCTTTCATTGTAGTTGACTGGGATGGTGACCACCAAGAGAGGGAACACAAAATGAGGAGGAAAGTGTTTGTGGAACTGTGGGGATACTTACATTTAGGAGTGGCAAAAGGACTTAAAGAAGACTGGGATGGAGCAGAACCAAAGGAAAATGATCTTTCACAAGATGGGTAGGCAGTCTTGTCAGGTAAAGGTAGAGAAAGCTCTTGTATTTGTTCTGTGACCTTTAAGAGAGGTTTTCATAGAAGCCTAGAGACTAAAGCTATATTCTAGGAGATCAAAGGAGATGCGAAATGGAGGCAGCATATAAAATTTCATGGAAAATGAAATAATAAATTAAAGGTAGTTAGAGACACTAGATTTTTTAGCGGGGCTGGGGGGCCCATACTAGGGACTAAACGCAGGGGTGCTTAACTACTGAGCTACATCCCCAGCTCCTTTTATTTTTATTTTGCGATAGGGTCTAACTAAGTTGGTTAGGGCTTCCCTAAATTGCTGAGGCTGGCTTTGAATTTGCAATCCTCCTGCCTCGGTGTCCTGAGCTGCTGGGATTAGTCATGTGCAACCACACCCTGCAGGAAATTCTTTTTTTTTTTTTTTTTTTTTTGGTACTGGGGATTGATCTCAGGGGCACTCAACCACTGAGCCACATCCTCAGCCCCATTTTTTTGTGTTTTATGTAGAGACAGGGTCTCACTGAGTTGCTTAGCGCCTCGCCATCGCTGAGGCTGGCTTTGAACTCGCGATTCTCTTGTCTCAACCTCCCTAAGTGCTGGGATTACAGGCTTGAGCCACCGCGCCCGGAAATTCTTTTTCTAACGGAAGAGACTTGCAGATTTGCAGAAAGAAGACAAATCTAGTCCTAAAAAATAGGCTTAAAAAAAAACGAGGATACAGTAGTTAGTTCAAGGCCTCAGAAGACATGTAGTCAAGATCATGGAAAGATCAGTTTCAGAAAGAAGTACACTTGTGAGTTCCTAGGATCTCCTGCTAGTAACCTCTGCTCTCCTTAAAACTCAGGTTTTGGGTCTTGTGCCAGTTTAATCTGTAGGAAACAATAACTCATTGTAATTTATATCCTAAAGTATGAATTCAGTACAGTGCAACATGCAGGCGGCTTCATCAGAAGAATCTAAGATTAGTTTTGTTTTTTAAAAATTTTTATTGGTGCATTATAATTGTACATAATTATGGGATTCATTGTTACATATCTGTACATGCAAACACTATAAGAATATAATTTGTTCAGTTCTAAGGTTAATTTTGGCACTCCCAGTTCTAGTCACCATTGAGGTCTCTTCATCAGTGTGGGGTAAACAGATGTCTCCCCACACTTTCTAGTCATTGAACAGATAGATGTTGTATGTTGCACATACAAGCACACACATGCTCCCAAGTCCACTGTACTTCTCAAAAAGAGTACCAAGTTACTCCATCACTCTCCATCCTCTTTGCTTGCTTTGTTTTTCTTCACAACACCAGGGTTCATTTTCAGCTAATATACTTTAGCATGGCTATATCAGCTGCTGTGTTATTGGAATATTTTACTACTAAGCTGGTAAGGAAATAGCTGCTGCCTTAGATCCTGAGTGCATCCACCCCTCTTCCTCTTCCAGCATCTCCTAGACCTTCCTGTTATCCAGTAACTAAAGACATAATGCCACTCACCAGGAGGCTAAGGCTAGCCCATGTTCTGACTGAGCACAGTGGGAGTAAGGAGGGGAGTGTGTGGGAACACAGTCACGAGCTCAAATTTATACAGGAGTTCCCTGTTATCAGCAGGAGATATGTTCTAAGGCTCCCCGTGGATACCTGAAACCTTGGAGAGTAGTATATTTTTTTCTATACTTGTGTACCAGTGATAAAGTTTAATTTATAAATTAAGCACAGTAAGAGATTAACAATAACTAATAATGAAATAGAACTATTATATGCTGTAAAAAGGTTGCATCACTACTTTTGTGCTTTGGGGCCATTGTCAAGTAAAATAAGGGTTATTTGAACATAAGCATTGTGATACTATCATAGTCAATCTGATTATCAAGAGGGTTACTAAGTGCCTAATGGGTGGGTAGCCTATATAGCAGGAACACAGGGGACAGGGGACAATTCTTGTCCCAACAGTGCAAGGCTTCACTGAGATATTCAGGATGGCACACAATTTAAAACTTATGTTTATTTCTGAAATTTTCCATTTAATGTTTTTGGACCATGATTGACTGTGGGTAACTGAAAGGGCAGAAAGTGAAAGTAGGAATAAGGGGGGACTATTGTATAGTAACAATTTATTGGGAAGTTCAATGTCAAGGAATTGGTGTGAGCAGAAAAGGGAAGTGAATCAGAGAAGGAAGATGGCAAATATAAGGGAGCACAGACGATGTGATATGAAGCTGGCCATATCTGTGTTAAATAATTTAAATATAAACCCCCACATTATAGTTACCATAACCAAAATTACATTGTGTACTTTTTTTTTTATATATTTATTTTTTAGCTTTAGATGGACACAATAGCTTTATTTTACTTTTATGTGGTGCTGAGGATCAAACCCAGTGCCTCCCGCGTGCTAGGCGAGCACGCTACCACTGTGCCATAACCCCAGCCCCCATTGTGTACTTTTAAATATAAATTATAAATATTGTTTTTCTGCCTACTAGAAAATAAGCTGCATGAGGACAGGTATCTGTTCCTCATTTTTTACCCTCCAATCTTATACTACCAAAGTTCTACTTGTATATAGGAAATGAGGATCAGGGACTAAGGCTATATCTCAGTGGTAGAATGTGTGCCTTGCATGCCCTGGGTTCCATCCCAAGCACCCTGCACCTTCCCAAATGAGGACCATAATCATGACCATTCTCTATCATAGTCACTACATCTAGGGTGAGTACCTTCACTATTCCAAGATCCAGCAAACTTCTTTTTTTTTTTTTTTTTTTTTTTGGTTCTGGGGATTGAACTCAGGGGCACTCAACCACTGAGCCACATCCCCAGCCCTATTTTGTGTTTTATGTAGAGACAGGGTCTCACTGAGTTGCTTAGCACCTTGCCGTTGCTGAGGCTGGCTTTGAACTTGCAATTCTCCTGTCTCAGCCTCCCAAAGTGCTGGGATTACAGGTGAGCGCCACCACGCCCAGCTCCAGCAAACTTTTAAATTCTTGGTTTTCCTTATCTTAGTTGACCAAATACATTATCAAGGCATCTATAAAGGAAAAGAGGAAGAATTGCCTATCTTCTGTCCAGGGCCTCACATATGCTGAACAAGTGCTCTGATATTGAACTACAACCCCAGCTCCATGATTTTGCTTTTTGAAAGAAATAATTTTCTTCTTCTTTGTTTTTCATTGCTCATTTTGTTCTAAGTGGTAGTCAAATAACTTTTTGCAATGCATTTTTTTTTAATGTGGGAGATTTCTGGAAGTTATTGCTTTGCTACAAGTTTAGATGAGAAATGCTTATCAAAAGTAATAAATATTGTAGCACAAACCAATAATTATCATGCATCAATTTTTAATATTAAAACCTAAGGGTGGGAAATGTTAATTAATTAAATGAATATATTCATGTTGAGACAGTAATCTACTTAATGTTCCTTTAATCTTCTACCAAACCTAGGAATAAGTTTCACGTCGTGAGCCTGACAGCAATCATCTGTAATCATTGGTAATCATCTGATTACAAATTTATTCAAGCTGCTGGCTCTCATGGTGACTATTTTATCTCTTTCATCAAAACATTTCTTTCTTTTCTTTTTTTTTTATACTGGGGATTGACCCAGGGGTGCTTTACCACTGAGCCATTTCCCTAGCCCTTTGTTATTTTTTTTTTATTTTATTTTGAGACAGGTTCTCACTAAATTGCTTAGGCCTCGATAAGTCGCTGAAGCTGCCCTTGAATTTGTGATCCTCTAGTTGCTAGGATTAAAGGCATGTGCAAAAACACATTTTCTAAGGTTTTTTTTTTTTTTTTTTTCAGTACTGGGGATTGAACCCAAGGGTTCCAGGCATGCTAGGGAGGCTCTCTCCCACTGAGCTACATATCCAGCCTTTTTTATTTTTTATTTTAAGACAGGGTCTCACTAAATCGCTGAGGTTGATCTCAACTTCCGATCCTGCTTCAGCCTCAGTTGCTGGGATTACAGGCGTATGCCACTGTGCCCAGCAGGCTGGCCTTGAATTTGCATCCTCCCAAGGTAGCTGGGATTATAGGCATGTGCCACCATGCCCATCTTTTTTTTTTTAATTTTTTTTAGTTATAGATGAACACAATATCTTTGTTTTGTTTATTTATTGTTTTTATGTGGTGCTGAGGATCGAACCCAGCGCCTCACATGTGCAAGGCAAGCGCTCTGCTGCTGAGCCACAACCCCAGCCCCACCATGCCCATCTTAAATGTATTTTTAAAAATGAAAGAAAACATGGCATTATTGCAATATGATACTACTACTATTGGTCATATTACTAAGATCTTTGCAATCAAACCTGGGTGCTATGGTTCAGGACTATAATCCCAGCTACTGGTGGGGGCCTAGGCAGAGGGATCAAAAATTCAAGGCCAGCCTTGGCAATTTAGTGAGAATCTATTTAAAAAACAAAAAATAAAAAGTGCTGGGGATGTAGCTCAGTGGTAGAATGTCCCCGGGTTCAATCCCAGTAACACAAACACAAACACACACACACAATCCTGGCCATCATGATTAGATCTATCTTTAAAATGCTTGGTGCATTTTAGGATATTTTATTAATCTTGCATGGAACTTCCTTTAATATAATGCTTAGAAAATTAAATCCAACCTCCTAATAAATTCTTTTCCAGGACAAGAAATGAGAGTCACATAAGATGTAAATCCAAAGAGAGATAGACAATGAATAAGGATACCATTGGTGTTTGAATCTGTAGGCCAATGGTTCCATAAATCCTACAAAATAAAATGGAAGCATTTCACATTACTTTTTTGGCTCAGATAAACAGTTTTGTATTATATGTCATATATCAGTTATAAATCATGTTTCAAAAAGAGAAATAAAAATCATAGAGATATTACATGAGTGTGGTACTCTTATTTCACATAAATTCAAATCGATTTTATACCAATCTTTTTTTTTAACTGAAATTATCAGATTTTATTTAGCATGCCAATAAAAAATGCTTCATGAATTTACATGTCATCCTTGTGTAGGATCCATGCTAATCTTCTCTGTATCGTTCCAATTTTAATATATGTGCTGCCAAAGCAAGCATCATTTCTCTTTTTTCTTTGAACTTTTATTTTTTTCCATTTATTTATTCTAATTATGTTTACATGACAGCAAAAGGCATTTTGATTCATTGTACACAAATGGAGCACAACTTTTCACTTCTCTGGTTGTACACAATATACAGTTACACCATATGTGCAGTCATACGTGAACCTAGGACATTGTTATCCACTCCATTACCCATCTTTCCTGCCCCCATGTCCCATCCCTTCCTCTCCCTCCCCTTTGACCAAACATTCTCCATTCTTCCCATGCTCCCTCCCACATTATGGATCAGTATCCACTTATCAGAGAGAACATTCAGTCTTTGGTTTTTGGGGATTAGCTTACTTGGTTTAGCACGATGTTATCCAACTCCATCCATTTACCTGAAAACGTCGTAATTTTATTCTCTTTTAATGCTGAGTAATATTCCATTGTGTATATATACCACAGTTTCTTTATCCATTCTTATATTGAAGGGCATCTAGGTTGGTTCCACAGTTTAGCTATTGTGAATTGTGCTGCTATAAACATTGAAGTGGCTGTGTCACTGTAGTACGCTATTTTTAAATCCTTTGGGTATAAACCGGCCGCGGGTATAATCCTTTGGCTCAAGCCTGTAATCCTAGCACTTAGGGAAGCTGAGACAGGAGGATCGCGAGTTCAAAGCCAGCCTCAGCAAAGGCGAGGCGCTAAGCAACTCAGTGAGACCCTGTCTCCACATAAAACACAAAATTGGGCTGGGGATGTGCCTCAGTGGTCGAGTGCCCCTGAGTTCAATCTCCAGTACCAAAAAATTAAAAATGAAAATAAAAATAAATAAATCCTTTGGGTATAAACCAAGGAGTGGGATAGCTGAGTCAAATAGTGGTTCTATTCCAGGTTTCTAAGGAATCTCCATACTGCTTTCCAGATTGGCTACACCAATTCACAGTCCCACCAGCAATGTATGAGTGTGCCTTTTCCCCTACAACTTCGCCAACACTTGTTTGTATTCTTGATAACTGCCATTCTGACTGCCATGAGGTGAAATCTTAGAGTAGTTTTGATTTACATTTCTCTAATGACTAGAGATGTTGAACATTTTTTCATATATTTGTTGATTAATTGTATATCTTCTTCTGAGAAGTGTCTGTTCAGCTCCTTAGCCCATTTATTGATTGTATTGTTTGTTTTTTTGGTTTTAAGGGGTTTTTTTTGGTACTGGGGATTGAACTCAGGAGTACTATTCTTATTTCTATTCTTATCCCTTTAGTTTCTTCTGTCTGTCTAAAACCTCTGGCTAGAGTTTCAAGGACTATGTTGAATAGAAGTGGTGAAAGAGGACATCCCTGTCTTGTTCCTGTTTTTAGAGGAAATGCTTCCACTTTGTCCCCATTGAGGATGATGTTGGCTTTAGGTTTTGCATAGATAGGTTTTACAATTTTTGTAAACAATAGGTTGTAAATAATAGGTTTTACATTCCTATTTTTTCTAGTGTTTTGAACATGAAAAGGTGCTGTATTTTGTCAGATGCTTTCTCAGCATCTATAGAGATAATCATATGATTCTTGACTTTAAGTCTATTGATGTGATGAATTATGTTTATTGATTTCCATATGTTGAATGACCTTTGCATACCTGGGATGAAACCCACTTGATTGTGGTGCACTATCTTTTTAATATGTTTTTGTGTATGATTTGCCAGAATTTTATTGAGAATTTTTGAGTCAATGTTCATCAGGGATATTGGTCTGAAGTTTTTGTTCTTTGATGTGTCTTTGTCTGGTTTTGGAATCAAGGTAATATTAGCTTCATAAAATGAGTTTGGAAGGGTCCCCTCTTTTTCTATTTTATGGAATAATTTGAGGAGTATTGGTATTAATTCTTCTTTGAAGGTCTTGTAGAACTTGGCTGAGAATCCATCTGGTCCTGGGCTCTTCTTGGTTGGTAAGTTTTTGATGGCGTCTTCTATTTCCTTGCTTGAAATTGATCTGTTTAAATTGTGTATGTCCTCCTTATTGAGTTTGGGAAGATCATATGCCCTTAGAAATTTGTCTGTGTCTTTGGGATTTTCTATTTTACTGGAGTATAGATTTTCAAAATAGTTTCTAATTATCCTCTGTATGTCAATAGTGTCTGTCGTGATATTTTCCTTTTCACCTCGAATTTTAGTAATTTGAGTTTTCTCTCTCTTTCTTTTCACTAGGGTGGCTAGGGGTTTGTCAATTTTATTTTTTCCAAGAATCAAGTTTTTGTTTTGTCAATTTTTTGAATTGTTTCCTTTGTTTCAATTTCATTGATTTCAGCCCTGATTTTAATTATTTCCTGTCTTCTACTTCTTTTGGTGTTGATTTGTTCTTCTTTTTGTAGAGCCCTGAGATGTTATGTCAGGTAGTATATTTGTTGACTTTTTCTTCTTTTAATGAATGAGCTCAATGCAATGAACTTTCTTCTTAACACAGCCTTCATAGTGTTCCAGAGATTATGACATCTTGTATCAGAGTTCTTATTTACCTCTAAGAATTTTTCACTTCCTCCTTGATATCTTCTGCTATCCATGCATCATTCAATAGCATATTATTTAGTCTCCATGTGATGAAGTAGTTTCTATTTTTTATTTTATCATTGACTTCTAATTTCATTCCATTATGGTCTGATAAAATGCAGGGTAGTATCTCTATTTTTTTGTATTTGCTAAGAGTTGTTTTGTGACATAACATATGGCCTATTTTAGAGAAGGATCTGTGTGCTGCTGAGAAAAAAGTGTATTCACTTGTTGATGGATGAAATATTTTGTATATATCTGTTAATTCTAAGTTATTGATTGTATTATTGAGTCGTGTGGTTTCTTTGTTTAGTTTTGTTTGGATGACCCGTCCAGTGGTGAGAGAGGTGTGTTAATGTCACTCAGTATTATTGTGTTGTGGTCTATTTGATTCTTGAAATTGAGAAGGATTTGTTTGATATATGTGGATGCTCCAATGTTCGGGACATAGATATTTATGATTGTTATATCATCTCCTTTTTTTTTTTCTTTGTTACTGGAGATTGAACTCAGAGGCACTTGACCACTGAGCCACATCCCCAGCCCTATTTTGTGTTTTATGTAGAGACAGGGTCTCACTGAGTTGCTTAGCACCTCGCCCTTGCTGAGGCTGGCTTTGAACTCGTGATTCTCCTGTCTCAGCCTCCCTAAGTGCTGGAGATTGTTATATCTTCTTGATGTATGATTCTCCTAAGCAGTATGAAATGTCTTTCTTTATCCCTTTTGGCTATCTTTGGTTTGAAGTCCGCTTTATCTGATATGAGGATGGAAACTTCTGCTTGTTTAAGCAGTTCATTTGTGTGGTATTTTTTTTCCCATCCTTTCACCTTCAGTCTGTGGATGTGTTTTTCTATGAGATGAGTCTCTTAAAGACAGCATATTGTAGGGTTTTTTTTTTTTTTTTTAATATCCAGTCTACCAATTTCTGTCTTATAATTGATGAGTTTAGGCCATTAATGTTCAGGAAGTTAATGAGACCATAAGCAACTTAGAGAGCCTCTGTCTCAAAATAAAAATTTAAAAAGGGGTGGGTAGCTGGAAATGTGGCTCAATGGTTAAGTGCCTCTGGGTTAAATCCCCAGTACTTAAAAAAAAAAATTAAAACTAAAAAGTAAGAACAGGAGGAAAAAATGAAAGTGTAAATGTGTAGCTATATTCATTTAGCAATTCAATAGCTATTTGTTTTTTGTTTTGGTTTTTTTTTTGGTACTGGGGATTGAAGCTTGGTTGTGAGTGGGGCAGTCTATCACAGAGGTATATCCCCAGCCCTTTGGAGTTTTAAGTTTTGAGAGTCTTGCTAAATTGCTGAGGCTAGCCTCGAACTTGCAATCTTCCTGTCTCAGCCTCCTGAGTTGCTGCGATTGTGTACCACCACGCCAGGCAGTAATTCAATAACTCTTTCAGCTCTTCATTTATGTACATTTAGAGTCAATCTGGTAGCATAGTCCTTCAATTAACTTCACACAAAAGGGTAAATACGCACTTTCACATCTTATGTAACAAAGAAATGAATTTTTTTTTCATGTAATTACCCCAAGCCATTCCTTTTGGCCCTATCATATTTCTCAGTTTAAAATAAAGCATGGTCCTAATCCTTAATTAAACAGAATATCCAGACACTAGTTTGTCAAATACTCTGGGCTTTTTTTTTTTTTTTCCTAACTCCATGCATTTGTACCTATTTTGATATTTGTTCATTCTTTTCATTTCAAAGTAGCAGGAAGAGAATAATGAAGCCTAAACTAGTCAATTCACCACTTAACAGTAGCTATATGAAAAAGTTTTCTGGAAGTAGGTGGTGTTTTTGATTAACATAATTATCAGTTTCAGTACAAGCCCTACCTCCTCCCCAACTTTCATCCAAAAAGAGGTTAATAAAGTCTATCTACGGGGCTGGGATTGTAGCTCAGCGGTAGAGCGCTTGCCTCGCATGCGTGAGGTCCCAGGTTCGATCCTCAGCACCACATACAAAGCAATAAAATAAAGACATTGTGTTCATCTACAACTAAAAAAAAAATCTTTAAAAAAAATAAATAAAAATAAAGTCTATCTTAAAACTGAAGGAGTTTTAAAGTTTTAACACCACTACCTCTTATCTTGAAAAGAGCAGTTTGTTATAGTGACTGGTATAAAACCAGCCGGCACCTGTCACAATATGTTCTCACCACCCCCAACCTCTGGTTTCAAGGACAGCCTTGTTGACATTTCCGGAAGCTCCAGAGTTGGTGGCTTGCCAGCAAGTACTCCTTATGTAGCAGAGGCAGTAGTAGAGGCATGCCTGTCTAGGTGCGGGCCTCTATGTATTGGGCAATCTTCAAAGAGCTCTGGCATTCAAAATTTGGGCAAAGGAACATCGTGCTTAGGACTAGCCCTTAAAAAGCCAGAGTCTCAAGGACAGTCAGTGGAATAAGGCAGTGAGTTAGAGAGTTAAGGCTAGGGTTGTTCCTTTAATAGGTATTTTACCAGATAGGGGAAATGAGATGGTTTATATATATTACATGCTTATATTAACCTACTCCCACAAATATAATGCAAAATATCAAACATGGTTCTCTGGAATGAATTCCAAATTTCAAACTGTTCCATGATCTGAAGTCCTATGTATATGACTGTAATAATCAGTTTTCAATTTGATAATCAGTATCAATGTCCGTAGCCTACAGTGCTTAGTTATTCAAACACTTGTCTGTGTGTTGCTGGGAAGGTATTTTGTAGATGAGATTAACATTTCATAATCAGTAAATTTTAAGGAAATTACCCTTGATAATTTGAGTGAGCCTGAATCAATCAGTTGAAAGGCCTTCAGAGCAAAACAGCAGAATAGGTTTGCCCATAGAAATTCTTCTTGGGGGGCTGGGGTTATGGCACAGTGGTAGCGTGCTCGCCTAGTACGCGCGAGGCACTGGGTTCGATCCTCAGCACCACATAAAAATTAAAATAAAGATATTCTGTCTACCTTCAACTAAAAAATAAATATTTAAAAAAAAAAAAAAAGAAATTCTTCTTGGACTGTAGAGTCATACCTGAGAATTCCAGCCTGCCTTTCCTGATGGCCTGCTCTACTGTTTCAGACTTGCCTAACCAGCCCCCAGCAATTGTATAATCAATTCCTTAGGGGAAAAAAAAATTCCTTACAGTATCTCTTCTGTGGGTTCCATTTCTCTGCTTGAGCTGGATATAGTGATTAAGTGTAAGAACTTGCAAGTAGTATTATTAGATACAATTTGGGATTCACAGCATATTTTCTTTCTTATATAGTATATTTTATTAATAGCAAATACAAATATTTTGTGCATATATGTGTGTATATGGGTATATATAATTCTTGATTTACCATTTTAATGGTAGTTTCTTAAATTATAACTTACTCCTTTATAATGCACTTTAAAACTATTTTTAAAAACTTTTAGTTAGCTCTTTAGTGATAAAATTAAAGAATAGCCTCTTCCCTTCTTTTTGAGGAGTGAGGTGGGAGATTTACTGGAGATTAAACCCCATCCCTTTTTATTTTGAGACAAGGTCTCACTCTATTGCTGAGGTTGTCCTCAACTTTATGATCCTCCTGTCTGAGACTCCCAAATTGCTGGGATTACAAGTGTGAGCCACTGTACCTGGTCTTCACTGATTTTTTGATTGATCTATTTTTTGATCACATATTTTTAAAAAATTACCACTCAAATACAAATATATTTTTACATATATATCAAAAAGTTTACACTGTTATATCATGTACAAAAGTTTTAAAACACAGGGATGAAAAGAAAAATAAGGTTAAAACGTAAATACAGGGGTTGGAGTTGTAGCTCAGTGGTAGAACACTTGCCTAGCATGTGTGAGGCACTGGGTTCAGTCCTCAGCACCACATAAAAATAAATAAATAAAATAAAGGTTTAAAAAAGAGAGAGGAAAAAAAGTAAATACAGGGCTGGGATTGTGGCCCAGTGGTAGCGTGCTTGCCTTGCACTGGGTTCAATCCTCAGCACCACATAAAAATAAATAAAATAAAGATATTGTGTCCATCTACAACTAAAAAAAAATATTTAAAAAACCAGTAAATACAAATAGGAGTTCTAATATTCTCCTCTTGCATCTCAAGAGTCACCTTGTATTTGCTTTGATGCACTCCTTCAGCTACAGCCCAACAGATGGTATACAAAGGCAATTGAGAGGTTCATCCTGTTAAAAGCAGTAATGAGCTGGCGCGGTGGCTCACACTTGTAATCCCAGCACTTAGGGAGGCTGAGACAGGAGAATCGCGAGTTCAAAGCCAGCCTCAGCAACAGCCAGGCGCTAAGCAACTCAGTGAGACCCTGAATCTACATAAAACACAAAATGGGGCTGAGGATGTGGCTCAGTGGTAGAGTGCACCTGAGTTCAATCCCTGGTACCAAAAAAAAAAAAAAAGCAGTAATGGGCCAGGCGTGGTGGTGCACACCTGTAATCCCAGAGGCTAGGGAGGCTGAGGCAGGAGGGAGGCTGAGGCAGGAGGATCAAGAGTTCAAAGCCAGCCTCAGCAAAAGTGAGGTGTTAAGCTACTCAGTGAGACCCTGTCTCTAAATAAATAAAAAAATAGGGATGAGGGTGTGGCTCAGTAGTTGAGTGTCCCTGAGTTCATTTCCCAGTACAAAAAAAAAAAAGCAGTAATGGTACCTGTTTCAGTTTCAGCTTTTAAATTCACAATGAACAAAATGGTTAATAGTTTCTCTGTAAAATAGAATGCTTAGGAAAATGGGCACAGTAGTGCATACCGGTAATCCCAGTGACTCAGGAGGCTGAGGCAGGAGGATCCCAAACTCAAGACCAGCTTCTACAATTTAGCAAAGCTCTAAGCAACTCAGCAAGACCCTGTCTGAAAATAAAAAATAAAAAGGGCTAGGGATGTGACTAGTGGTAAAGCACCCCTAGGTTCAATCTCCAGTACCAATGAATGAATGAATAAAACAAACACTTAGGGCCTGGGGGTGTAACTCAGTGGTAAACTGTGTGCTTAACATGTGGGAGGCCTCAGTTCAATCCCCAGCACCGGAAAAAAAAAAAAAAAAAAAAAAAGTTGAACAGTTATCAAGTGAACCAGTAATTTTACATTTAGGTTTGCACCCAAGAGAAATAGAAGCACACAGCATGCACATGTTAAATTTTTTAAAAAATGAAATGAAATGAACACGTTGGGATCTTCCAAAAGCCCTGCTCAGTGAGAACTTTAAGATTATACACAACAGACAAAAATGCACAGTTTGTTCAGTCAGTTGATTCATCACTCAGCTAACCACTGCTAATCACAATGGCACCCTTGATGCCTTGAGCCACAGAAGCCTTGATATAGTTTTTAATGGTTTTATTTTAATTTTTAAAATTTTTTTAATTTAATTTTTTATAGTTTTTATTCTTAGTCATAGAATATACAATTTAGATTCCAAATGGATCACTGATTTAAAATAGGATGCAAAAGCAAATAAACAAAAGAACATAAAATAAGAGGCAAAAGAAAATGCCGGTTTAAAAAACATTAAAACATAATTTTGCATTTTTGACTCATGATAATCTTTACTATCATGGTACATTTCACTTAGTACATTGCACAGAATATTAAAGGAGAACTATAGTGGTTTTTATACTCAACTTGACTCTTCATTTATTGGGAATAAAGAGTTACAGCTGTTATGTTTCATTTACAAACAATGTGGAAGCTCTAATCATTTTGAAGAAAAAAAAAGGAAAAAGATTTTTTTTAAATAATTTTATTTTTTAGCAAAGATGAAGTAATTCTAACCATCAGTCATAAAAGTAGTTTTTGTTTAGCTTAATCCTATAAAGTGTAATTTTTAAATCTAGAAAAATTGCTTTTTTTTCCTTTTTTCTTTTGGTACCAGGGATTGAACCCAGGGACACTTAACTACCAAGCCACTTCCCCAGCCCTTTTTTATATTTTATTAGAGACAGGGTCTCGCTGAGTTGCTTAGGGTCTCACCTAGTTGCTGAGGCTGACTTTGAACTTGTGATCCTCCTGCCTCGGCCTCCCCAGCTGCTGGATTATAGGTGTGTGCCACCACACCAGGCCAAAGAATAGAATTCTTATATATCCCAAATCACAGTTTTTTCCCCCCACAAATGAAATACTTTGTATTACAGACAAAAGAGCAAAAAATTAAAATTTGTCAAAAGAGAAAGGTCTACTCAAGAAACATTTTTCTATTTATAAGTTGATTTTAACTTCTGCTAGACACAAAAATGATGAAATTCCTAAATGGGCTTGTGGAAGTAACAGAAGTTCAGAATTCAGTAAGGCAGAGTAACTCTACCTTAATAAAGGTTGAACATGGACTTCATAACACAATCTTTAATAATATACACAAGTCCTCCTGACATTGGTCACAACTGACATTTCACTTACAGCACTATTTTCCTGTTGGGACAGCAGGCAGTTCCACTTCATGGTCTATCATCACCTGATTTACATGTAAGCAGCTGCTAATTGAGCCATCATACTATATACATAATTATTAAATTTACAGTGGTTTTTTTTGGTTGGTTGGTTGGTTTGGTACTGAAGACTGAACCTAGGGTTGCTTTACCACTGACCCATATCTCCAGCCCTTTTAAAATATTTTATTTAGAGACAGATTCTGGCGGAATTGCTAAGGACCTCTCTAAGTTGCTGAGGCTGGCTTTGAACTTGCAACCCTCCTGCCTCAGTCTCCCCAGCCGCTGGGATAACAGGTGTGCACCACTGCATTAGGCTGTTCAAATATTTTCAAATGGTCATCGATATGAAAATCAAAGGCTGTCTTGCTGTAATGGCAAAAATTTTACAAACAATTTTAATGCACAGTAACTATGAACACCTCGCAGAGTGCCAGGCACAGCAGTCAGTAAAAAGTTTGCTGAAAACACTAACGCTAAGCCTGGCCCAGGCCTGTAATTCCAGCACTTTGGGAGGCTGAGACAGGAGAATTTCAAGTTCAAAGCCAGCCTCAGCAACACAGAGGCCTTAAGCAACTCAGTAAGACCTTGTCTCTACATAAAACACAAAATAGGACTGGGGATGTGGCTCAGTAGTCGAGTACCCCTGAGTTCAATCCCTGGTAGCAAAAGAAAAGAAAAAGAAAAAGGGGAAAAAAAGAAAATACTAACACTTATCTTTTATGAGCACACATGACAGTTTTCCATTTTCTTTCTTTGTCTTTAATGGTGCAGATAAACGAAAGGATAAAAGCACAACGCATTACATCAAAACCACAATAAACGTCAGCAGGTATTAAGCACAATAATGGAAAAACTGCAGCGACAACCATACTTATCCTTTAGGATCTTTGTGTCCGGGACTACAAATCCCAGAGCGCTCTGGGGCTGAGGCGGAGCTACTTCCAAATTGATAATTTTTTCATCCAATGATAACTAGAGATTTCCTAAACCACAGTGGCGCCATTGAGAACTTGAAAGGAGTGGCTCTTCCGCGTTCAAACATGGAATTAGGCGTTCTGCCCACGTGATTTTTCAGGGCCTGACTCTACCAAATCATTTCTCACCCTCAGTAGAAGTTTCCTAGTCACTATAACAGTTCTCTACCCGTGTTTGGACCAGTGGAAGCGCTACCGTCTAAAAGGTGAAAAGAACCCACATACCCTCGTATCAACAGGAAATTCAGGGGCTCAGGGGAAGAGGCGGAACCTGCTTTATTTATGCCCTTTTTTGGACGCAGCCCACGCTTCCATCTCAACCAATGGGGTTGTTGAAACTTCCGTTAACGTAGCGTATGGGCGGTGCTGTGTGGCGCTATACGTAAACTGGATTTACGCAGGCGCATACGTTTTTCTTCCGTCCAATAGGGAGCTAGCAAGAGAGGACAGTTTATGGGGAAGACCTAGCGCCTTCACGCCCCGCCTTTTTCTCTTCCCGCGGGATTTTGGCTCGCCTATATCCTGCTGACCAATCTCTGCATTTTCCTTTACGCTTTTATCCAATCAAAGAGGTAGGGGGCGGAGTTCCGGACGTCAGCTCTAAGGTACTGCTGAACTCGAAATTTTTCTCCAGCTCCAGTTTGGGGTTTGCAGCGAGGTACTTTTTGCAGGGCTGGGTGGGGACGGTCCTGGAATGGGCAACTCTCTTTTGACAGGCGACTACAGCCGTGATAGAGTCTAGAAAGCCCGAGTCACTGCACTTCTAGGGAGGGGAACTCCGTGGGAAATGGGAGGTGATGGGAGGAGGGAGCACGTGTTGGGGTTTATCGCATGGGATCGGAGTCGGAGGGTCAAACCTGCACCGGTCCTGCTGCATTGCAGGGCCTTGTGCAGGTCAGGCTGGTGTTACCGATGCCGACCCCAGCTACTATGCTCTGGGTCATTTTCTGGTAAACGCTAAGTACCAGTTTCCAAGGAAGAGTCACGAGGACCTGTTTTTCTTCACTCTCCCTCTCCCACCTGCGTTTGGCATTTGTCCATGTTAGAAAGCAGATTTTCACTAGGGAAGAGACCTCGTATAGTATATATGCTATGTGCTATAACAGCTACTGTACTAAGCAATTTGTATGTATTATAACATTGAATCCTCACAGCAATCTAAAGAAGAGGTAGGTGTTGTTAATGTTCACGTTTTCACAGAAAGAAACGAACTTAAGACATTAAATGATCCGTCCATGTGTTTAGCCTGATTGGATAAAAGCGCAAAGGAAAATGCGGAGTGTGACATTTGGCTTACAGGGATGTAAAATTAAAAGATTGTATTACTTGTAAAATGTTACTTCTGTTTTCTAACTTGAGATTACTTTAAATCAGTACAATGTACTTGGAATTAAATTGATTTTGATAATGGTGTAAACTGATAAAGTAGAAAGACATCAGAGTGAGCAGGGCGCAGTGGCTCAAGCCTGTAATCTCAGCACTTTGGGAGGCTGAGACAGGAGAATCACGAGTTCAAAGACAGCCTCAGCAATGGCGAGGCGCTAAGCAACTCAGTGAGACCCTGTCTCTACATAAAACACAAAATAGGGCTGGGGATGTGGCTCAGTGGTCCAGTGCCCCTGAGTTCAATCCCTGGTACCAAAAAAAAAAAAAAAGACATCAGAGTGGAGGCAGTTTTGGGCCTTTGACTGGTTAAGTCATCCTCAGCTTCTTCAACTGTAGAATTAAAATCAGTAGTAGCAAATTAGCTTATGTAATACAGTTGTGAGGATCACATGATAAAGTTTATATAAAATGTGTTACTCGGGGCTGGGGTTATGGCGCAGTGGTAGCGTGCTCGCCTAGCACGCGTGAGGCACTGTGTTCGATCCTCAGCACCACATAAAAATAAAATAAAGATATTCTGTCCACCTACAACTAAAAAAATAAATAAATATTTAAAAAAAAAATGTGTTACTCATATCAACTACACCTGACTGTATCTGTTTCATATTCTTTTCTGACATCTCGACTGTCATTTGAACCCACTGCACAGAATAGAACAGTGGTAGCATGTAGCATAGAGATACCTAAGTGTGAAATATTTCTCAAACCTATGTAGACCACTTACCTCCTCCTTTAGGGTTCAGGACAGTTCTGGTGTGCAAAAGTATCTGGTTTGTGTTCTTTCCTTAGACTATTCTATGTTTAAGGCAAAAGCAAATTAGCCCCCATAACTGCTTTTCTGAGTTCTTTTCTCTCATCTTGTATTCATCAGTGTTTGAATTGTATTTTTGTTTTAGCCTAAAATTATAACTACCCTTTCTGTAGTTTCTGTGTATTACCAATAGAATTGAAGTCACAAGGAGTGAACCTAGGGGCGCTTAAACACTAAGCTACATCCCCAGCCCTTTTTTATTTTTTATTTTTACACAGGGTCTTGCTAAGTTGCTTAGGGACTCACTAAGTTGCTGAGGCTGGCTTTGAACTTACTATTCTTCTGCCTCAGCCTCCCCAGTTGCTGGGATTGCAGGCATGTGCCACCATGTGCTCTTTTGCTTTTTCACCGTAATGCTTTAAAAGAACTATATTTGCAGTGATTTCTATGTATTTTCATTTACTTGATAGCAAAAACAAGAAAATTCTCTAGTTCTATTTCTGAACTAGAGCTATCCTCATGTTAATTCAGTTTAATATAGGTTGGATCATGTGTATATCACTTATAAACAATCAAAAAGGTGTATTAAGCCGGGCGCGGTGGCGCAAGCCTGTAATCCCAAGACTTAGGGAGGCTGAGACAGGAGAATGGCGAGTTGGAAACCAGCCTCAGCAATGACGAGGCGCTATGCAACTCAGTGAGACTCTGTCTCTACATAAAACACAAAATAGGGCTGGAGATGTGGCTCAGTGCCCCTGAGTTCAATCTCCAGTACTAAAAAAAAAAAAAAAGGTGTATTAATTTTGTATGGCTACTATAACAAATTACCACAAACTTACTGATAAAACAAATGTATTATCTTTCAGTTTTGGAGGTCAGAAGCGTGAATGAAATAATTTTCCCTGGGCTAAAGTTAAGGTGTTACAGGCCTGATTCTTATGATTCTGAAAAGAAGATCCATTCCTAGCCTTTTTCAGCTTCTATTGTCTTTTTTTTTTTTTTTGGTACTGGGGATTGAACTCAGGGGCACTCGACCACTGAGCCACATCCCCAGCCCTATTTTGTATTTTATGTAGAGACAGGGTCTCACCGAGTTGCTTAGCGCCTCGCCGTTGCTGAGGCTGGCTTTGAACTCGCGATTCTCCTGTCTCAGCCTCCCTAAGTGCTGGGATTACAAGCGTGAGCCACCGCGCCCGGCTCTATTGTCTTTTTATATTTCTTGTCTTGTGGCTCCTTCCTCCAAAGCATGTCACTCCAGTGTCTGCCTCCATCATCATAACACCTTCTCTTCTGTGGTCCAGTCCCCCTCTGCTTCCCTTTTATGAGGGCACTCATGATTACATGTAGGGCCCTTCCAGATAATAAGGGATAATCACTCTATCTCAAGATGCTTAGTGACATTTGTAAAGTCCTTTTTTTGTCATATAATGAAATATTTATAGGTTCTAGGAATTAGAACCTCAATATCTTAAGGATCATTATTTACCACAAAGTATATAAAGATTTAGTAGGAGATATAAGGGGAAAAATCATATTAAATGACTAGTGAATTAGACTTTCAGGTTGTTGTGAAAAGAACTTTCAGAGTTACCAGAGGTTAATGCTTCTCTAACTCTTCCACTGACTTATCTCAACAGCAGAGGTAAATGAACATTCCTATGATATCTGCACTTAAAACCTGAATTCTTTTAGAAGAGTAAAGGTTAACCAAATTGTCCTCTTCTACCATAAAAATTCATGTGATATGTGCATTTAGTTTTGTGATATGCTCATGATTGGTGGTGTTTTTAATTATTTATCACATCGAAACATCACAGTTTGAAGGAGAGAGATTACTGTTTATACTGTGGCTTCTTTCCCAGTTTACTGTAGTCATAGGTTTGTGTCTTGTCAGTTTAAGTAGCATGACGTCAAGTGATGGGAATTCATGATAAGGAGACCATTCAACCATCAAAATCAAGGCTCTCAGAACTGGACCGTGGGATCCCCTGTAGCCTCCCAGTAAGAAAACAGTAGGTCTAATGACTTCAGGGTTTTTTTTTCATATTTCAGAAGACAACCCTTCTTCCTTTCTCATCTCTGGCTGAAATTGATGATTTTCAGGAGACAGGATCTGACTGAGTTGGTGTTTTAGTCAGCTTTTTCGCTGTTGTGACTAAAGGATCTGACCAGAACAGCTATAGAGAAGAGTTTATTTGAGGGCTCATAGTTTCAGAGGTATGAGTCCATAGAATGCTGGCTCCATTTCTTGGGGCTCGAGCTGAGGCTGAACATCATGGCAGAGTGTGTGGCGGAGGGAAGCATCTCACAGTGATCAAGAAGCAGAGAGACTCCACTTGCCAGACACCAAAGCCACGCCCCAATTCCCACCTCCTCCAGCCACACCCTATCATTTCAGTTAATCCTATCTCACTGATTAGTCTATGACCCAATCATTTCTCCTCCAAACCTTCTTGCATTGTCTCAAGTGTGAGCTTTTGGGGGATACTTCACATTCAAACTATAATAGTTGGGTTTGTTACCTATGATACTAGTATAGATACATTGGGATAACAGAATGTAAGAAAATCAGCTCCTGTTGGGCATTCAATACAGAGTAACTACTCAGTGACTGTCTTTGCTTTTTGCATGGGTAGGAAGGGCAAAGAGCAAGAAACACATGTTGAGAAGTTTCAGACCAAGGAGGAAATGACCTGTATTGTTATCTCTTACATTCAGTTGGCTAAGGAGTCTGTCACATATCTATACTAACTGATGTAATTTTGTCTCTAGCTAGTGATCTGCGGATGTGCTAGCTGTCTGTGCCATATTGGCAATACATCTAGCCAGCTTTTACAATTTGCCTTCAGCCCTTAGTTTGCAGTCCTTTAAACTTTTATTTTCTTTAAAACTTCCCATTGTCATCTAAATGTTTCTCTAGACAATCCTATTGGGCAAAGTCCCTTTTAAGCTGTTTCCAGGCCTGTGATGCTGACAGATCCATAGCATAAAGCCTTTAATCTTTTTTTTTTTTGCTACTGGGGATTCAACCAAGGGGGAGCTTAACCACTGAACCACATCCCCAGGCCTTTTGATTTTTTAATTTAGAGACAGGGTCTCCTTGGGCTGTCGGGCCTTGCTAAGTTGCTGAGGCTGGCTGCGAACTTGGGATCCTCCTGCCTCAGCCCTCCAAGTCGCTAAGATCACAGGCATGCACCACCACACCCAGTTTAATTCTCTCATCCTTTGCTCTAATAAAGTCTGAGTATACAAGCCCATAACAGAGGAGTGTAGCCAGTTCTGCTATATGAGCAGATAGCCAGCACAGTCTCTTAGAATTTTCAGCATGACTCCTGTATCAACAGTTTACAGAGGTCCAGGTACCATGCTTATGCATGGTACAAGACAAGGAAAAATTCTACAATTGTCCCATATACAATGTTTTCCAAAGAAATCCTTTTTTCCAATTTCTTTACTCTGGTACTTATGTAGGTATCAGGCTAATTATGAAACTGGTTTTGGGCCTTTTCCTTTGTAAGCCTAATGTAAGTGGTCTATCACTGAACTTCAAGATATGAGGATATAGTATATAATTTATAGGCCATAAAATTTTGATTTATCTTAATTTATTTATTGATTGATTTTTGGCACTAGGGATTGAACCCAGGGGTGCTTAACCACTGAGCCACATCCCTGGCCCTTTTTTCTGTTTTATTTAGAGAGAGAGTCTTGCTGAGTTGCTGAGGCTTTGTACTTACAATCCTGCCTCAGCCTCCAGAGTTATTGGAATTATAGGCATGCCACACTGTGCCCAGTGAAAATTTTAATTTTTATACACTTCAGTTTTTTTAAGTTTTCTTAATTATCTAATTATATAACTTTAAAAATAATTCTCCCCAGTAATCTGAACCTAAACGATTTCATTTATTTGTTAAATGCTCACATTGGGTTCACCAGCCCTGTTTTTTTTTTTTCCCCACCAGCCCTGTTTTTGACCTAGTTAAGTTGCCTTCAGATGACTGAGACCCAAAACTTTTTGAGTGTCAACAGATGCTACAAATGAACAGTTTGACATCATGAGTTTGTTTCACATACAAAATCACTACAAACTATAAAATTACCTTTAGGCTATGTATATAAGGTGTCTATGAAGCATAAATGAATTTTATGTTCAGACTTGGGTCCTATTCTAAGATATCTCATTATGAATATGGACATATTCCAAAATCTAAAACACTTCTGGTACCAAGCATTTCAGATAAGGGATACCCAACCCACATTGTTGCAGGGCCACATTATTTCATATTTAAGCATTTAAAAAATTGGATTCACTTAGTTTTAAATGCATATTTTTCTTGGGTTCCAGGTTCATTTTGGCAGGATTAAATGGTATATCATTCTAGCTAGTTAGATTGTACAGCATATGATAATTAGTAAAACTATTAACATTTTAAAGATCACAGAACTCCATTTTGTATTCTGTATTATTTTCCAAATTTTCTTGGCCAAGCATTAATTATTGTGAAGCAACTGAAAAAGTATAAAGCGTAAAATTGTTGGCAGCATGGTGTGCAAAGAAGCACTTTGAGTCAGAAAATATATCTAGATCATGGAAAATGTTTAACTTTTCTAAGCTTTAGTGTATTCACTTATAAAATAAGAATAATTTTTACAAATACTTGTCCTACTTGCAGGGTTGTAGAATTAGACAAAATGATAAATACTGTTGTCCTTTGCAGAATGGTAAAATTCTTCTATAAACAAAATGTAGGGATATATTCTCTATTTTACCTTAATTCAAATTTAGTGTTCTGTTTTAAATTCTACTAGTATATGTGGTTTCTTTTTTTTAAGCTCTATCACAGTTTTCCTCTTTATATGTTGACTGGATCAAAAAAATGTGAAACATTTGTCTGTCTGAGGTTTTAAGTTGCTATTATCATGCCTCCAAATTTAATTTTGCTTTGCTGATAGTACAAAGTCATAGGAAAATTAGAAGAAACCTCTTCCAAAGGCTGATGAACTTGATATACCAATGTGTTAACCAAAAACATTTTCCTGATAATGTAGATCAGTCCGTCAAGTCTAGGTATTTCTTTTACATGTTCCTTGGTGTTAGCAGGTATCTTTATTTATTTATTTATTTTTGGCAGCAGGGATTACCCAGGCCCTTATCCACTAAGCCAAATCTCCAACCTTTTTTTTTTTTAATTTTTTTTTAGTTGTAGATGGACACAATATCTTTATTTATTTATTTTTATGTGGTGCTGAGGATCGAACCTGGTGCCTCATGCATGCAAGGCAAGCGTGATACCACTGAGCTACAATCCCAGCCCCCCTTTTTTGTTTTTGAGATAGGGTCTTGCTAAGTTGCTTAGGGTGGCTTTGAATTTTTGATCCTTCTGTTTTAGCCTCCTGAGCCACTAGGACTGCAGGCATGTACCACCTTGCCCAGCAGTGGGTATCTGTTGAAATAAATCATGACTCCAATCTCCTTGTGAACATTCATCTTGATCATTAA
>CM053401.1:34178729-34208923 GCA_028644305.1 Xerus rutilus
GTACCAGGGATTGAACTCAGGGGCACTCAACCACTGAGCCACATCCCCAGCCCCATTTTGTGTTTTATGTAGAGACAGGGTCTCACTGAGTTGCTTAGCGCCTCGCCGTTGCTGAGGCTGGCTTTGAACTCGCGATTCTCCTGTCTCAGCCTCCCTAAGTGCTGGGATTACAAGCGTGAGCCACCGCGCCCGGCTTGATCATTAATTTTTAATTTATTTTTATTTATTTACTTGTTTGGTACTGGAGATTGAACCCAGGGGTGCTTTACCACTGAGCTACATTCCCAGCCCTTTTTAACTTTTTTCTCTTGAGTTAGGGTCTCACTGAGTTGCTTAGGGCCTCACAGAGTTGCTTAGCACCTAACTTTTGCTGAGGCTGGCTTTGAACTAAAGATCCTCCTGTCTCAGCCTCCTAAGCAGCTGGGATTACAGGCATGCCCACCATGCCCAGCTGGCTATTATTGGTTTTTTTGAATAAAGATTTTACCATTTTATGAATCTGTAGCAGAGTTAGAGGTTGAACAAGATTCTTAACCCATCTACCTGTATTAAATCCTGATTCTAGTTATAAACTAAACGTGGTCTTGGGCTGTTTATTTGTACCTGCTCTGTGCTTCAGTTCCTTCATCTGTGAAATTGGTAACAATAAGTACCTCATAGGATGTCATCAGAATTAAATTAGTGAATATTGGAAGGGCTTAAAACAGTGCCTTACAAATACTGTTAAATAAATTATATTCCTTCCCCACTGGTTTTTATTCAGTATCATTAATCAAGTGTTAATGTGACATAAGAAAGAAAACTACACAAGATGGCTATTTTTAATTTATTATATCTCACAACTGATACTATTTTAGATCTTTTCTTTAAGCCGCATGTATGTTATAGGTAACCACAATTTGTGCTGGATTTCACATCATTAATATTTCCATTTCTAAAAACAAAACAAAACAAAATCTTCATTTAGTATCAAGCTTTTCACATGTATCTACTTCAAATATTATAACTGTATGGTTGTTCAAATTATGATTATTAACTTCCTTGGTGTAAATAAGAATTCTAAGAACACTTTACTTTTAAATGGGCATTTAAAAATGCTTTGTAATAGGTTCTTTGTATCATTTGAGTGGCAGTATAAGCAAGTGTTTAAGAGTTTGGGCTCCTATAACCAGATTTGAGTTCCAGTCCTTGCTTTGCATCTGTGAACTGAGTGACCTTAGGCAAACCACCTACCCTTTCTGAGCCTTCCTGTCCTAATTATAAAATGAGAGAAGTGTACCTAATTTATAGAGCTGTCTGGAAGACTGAGGTATACTGCATAATAAAGCATTTAGAACAGTGCCTGCCATATAGCAGGAATTCAGTACATCTTAGTTCCTGTTGTATCATTGATGCACACAAAAGAACCAGTCAGTAGAACAAATGGCACAGTGGTGCTCTCCTGTAATCCCCGGTAATCCGTGTGACTTGGGAGGCTGAGGCTGGAGGATACCAGGTTTGAGTCCAGCCTCAGCAACTTAGCAAGATCCTCTTTCAAAAAATATAAAAAGGGCTGAGGTTTTAGCTCAGTGGTATAGTACTCCTGGCTTCAATCCCCAGCACACCCCTACCCTTGGAAAAAAGTTGTATGTGAAAAAACCAAGTTCAGGTGAGATCTGAGATTCAGTGAAGGTCCACCCTCAAAAAAGTAAACCCCATCATGTCTCACGTCTTGTGCACATGTTTTCCTGTAAAAATACTGCCTCTTTTCCCACAGCATCACCTCTTCAGCTCACATTGAATGCCCAGGAGCTTTCATTTCCCATTTTGTTTTCAAATTCTTGTGTGCAGTCACTGCATTTTTCTGGAGGTTCTCATTCTGTAAGAGCCTTTCCCTTTCTCCCTTGATCCTTCAGCCCTGCATGACTGAGACCTAAAGCTGTTAGCATGTGTAACAGCAGTGTATTTTCAAAAAAGAAAGAATAGGCATTGAAGCCAAATTTTTCACATTGTTTGGTCAATTCCCATTCCCTGCCCATGTCCTCTCACTAATTTTTATTTAATGTAATACTGAGTTGCTTTTATAAAGTTATTTTATTCCCCCTAAACATCCTCCCTGTTTTGCCCTGAGATTATAAAATTGAACTAATGTTTTTCTTAGGAGCTATGCAGTTTGAGAATCACAGATCTCCTGTGCCATTTCTAATAAGGGGAATATAATTTATGAATCATTGGGTTATTTTTTTAAAGTCTTGAATGATTAATAATATGGATTTTTTGCATCAAAACATGTTTATGTCATACAATAGTGCATACTGGAAATTTGAGATAGTTTGGTTCTATATGGTATTTTGTGAGATCAAAGTAAAATTTTGAATATATTATTTACTTTGACTTTCTAGAACTAGCTAGATACTATATTCAAACTGTCAAATGTTTATTGAATACTTTCTGTTCGTCAGTTACTATGTATAGCTGTAAGGTGATATTTCTGAATCCTGACACTTCAGGAGGTTGGGGCAAATTCACCTCAAAATTATGGTTGTGGATGTTCTATCAATATTGTTACTATTCAATTTAAATTTTTTTTATTTTATTTATCTTTATGTGCTGAGGATCAAACCCAGTGCCTTACACACGCCAGGCAAGCGCTCTACCACTAAGCCACAACCCTAGCCCTCAATTTATTTCTTATGTAGGAACTTTACTTTCTTAAAAATGATGGGGGAAGATAGTTGCCTCTGAAGCTCAAGGGTTGTTTTAGTGATGCTTTTCCTGTTTAAACTGCCATTGTTTTACATATGTATGTGATTCTTATCTTTGCCTCCTTGTTTTCCTCTATTGAGTATAACATTTTGTGTGGGTTAGTATGTATAATCCTCTTACAGGAAGTAGGATTTCTTAGACTCAGACTGGTAGTGAGATTGATATTAAGGAATTGGAGAACATGTCCCTTGTCTTCAAGTTTTATATTCTATAAAAGGGGAAAACAAAAAATAAATGTGTAAAACAGAGATATTAACACTTAAGTATATTTAGCATGATTATTGCAGTATAAATAAACTATTTTGGCATTCAGAGGATGTAAAAATTCATTCTGTGCTGGATTAATAAAGGTATAGTAGAGTTTGAAGAGGCTCTTAGGTATGGGTAGGATGTAGGATTCTTGGAGAGACCAGCAATCCTTTTTGTAGTTTAATTGTGGGGAAACATTTTTTTTTACTGACCAAAGTAATACATTTTATGCAATACAATATTGAAGAGTCTGCAAAATACAGAAATTCACGAGTTCAATTTTTCCTTCAATATCTGCAGCCATACAGAAATAAGAAAAGAATGTTATACTTTAAAAATATCAAGCACTGTTTGTGAAATCATACATTTGCTTTTTTTCCCAGATAATGTCATCCCAAATTTTCATACTTTTTGATAACACGAAATTAGTTTCAAAGAACAAAACTCTTATGTTTGAAATTTCTCCTAAGGAATGAAAGAATTTGTCCTATTCTTGCAGTCTTTTTCCGGGAGCCATTTAGATGTTAAATAGTGTTTCCTGTCCTCTGTCGGGAATGAGGGAGGTTATTGCACTTGCAGATGAGAGATAATGAGAAACAGAGGATAATGGAGAGGCAGCTTGGAGGAGGTGGGTATGAAGGGCAGATTTCAAGGTAGGATTTATTAGCTAGTTGACTCTTGTCCCTTGCTTCCCTATAATCAAAGATGATTCTGATTCTGATCCTACATAACTGAAAAGATTGTACAACTAACAGAGAGATTATAGGTATGCAAGTTATATTTTGCATGTATTTAATTTGAAGTTTTGGCAGCATGTTCAGATGAGAGGTTCTAGGCAGAAATACGGATTGGAATTTGTAGGAGATCAGAGTTGAGATTAAAGTCTGGCTCCTATGAAGCCAATAATGTATGTTGTTCAGGGAAGAGAGGAACTTCTGAGAAAAGTTCAGTTCAATTTCAGTTATCGTGATTAATAACAACTTTAATAATTATTAATACGTTAAAATATCCTTCTGTTTGAAGATTGGAGTTACCTCTGATTTTTGCAGTTCTCTTATTTTTGGACCTGCTGCTAGATGGCAGTAGTAATCAGTGCCAAGGGCAAAGAAGGCAAGTATTGAAACAGTTTCATAGCAGAAGTCTGTTTTTATAAGTAAAGTTGCAGTTGACAGTACAGTATTTGCAGTCCTTTTCGTCTATCACTTTTCTGTAAAAGTGTGAATTTTTTTTCTCTTAATATCCGGCTTTTACAGAATTATGCCTTTTGTTAGTCATTTCTCTGATGTCAGGGTCTTCTACTGTGTTTAGAGGAGAGGAAATGAGTTTAGAACTTCCTAGACCCTGATCTTCCCATGACACAGCACAAGTGTTTAATACGTTAGCATAAGTATTGGACAAGCTATAAATATTTATGTTTAAGGCTTTCACCACTTATTCTTGATTTGTTTCAATATATTCTTTTTTAATATACTCTGAATTTGGAGTTATTCAGTAGCGATTTTTACCTTAAAATGTAAAGAAAAACATTTCTACTTTTCAATTTAAAAAATGTTGCCTGGGCTGGGGGATGTAGCTCAGTGGTACAGTACCTGCTTAGCATGTGCAAAGCCCTAGGCTTAATCCCCATCACCACTGCCTCGCCCCCTGCAAAAAAAAAAAAAAGTTTGTTTATTGTATAGAAGATGCTAACATGTTTAGAAACTATCCAGTGTCAGGAAGTTCTGGCTTATTTTGTTGGCTTAATCTCATTCTGGCTTAATCTTATTTCATTTGCTGGTAAACAGTGGAAATTTAAAGAATCCTTAATGTAAATACATTAAAAAGTGTCTTTCTGCTTAGTGACTCTGGATGGCATTTTTAGAGACACATTTATACTGAATTCACTTTAGAAGTATCTAGTTATATGCGTGTTTGTGTAGAAATAATATATAATAGTTTATCCTACAAGTTATCATTTCATACTATTGTGAAAATTTATGCAAGTGGAATATAAAGATATATCTTTTTATGTTTATATCACAGGTTTATTTATTTTTGTTGCTGAATCAAAGTTCATTTATGTGAATCTTAACATAACATATACATAGTTTTCTTTTTAGCATTCACCAGACAATAGATACTAATGTTATTTCCAGGCATTTGCCTGTTAATAAAATTGTGATGAATATTTGTATACAGATCTTTGTGTAGACATATATTTTCATTTCTCTTGAGTAAATACCTAAAAGTGGGATTGCTGGGTAAGTGTATATTTAACTTAAACTGATTTCCAAAGTGGCTATACCATTGTACCATCAGTGTAGTAAAGTTCCTGTAGATTTGCATTCTCACCAAGCACTTGGTATTATCAGTCCTTTTTAATTGTAGTCAGTTTAGTAGATGTGCCCTGGTGTCTTATTGTGGTTTAAATTTGCATATCCCTGATGACTAATAATGTTGAGCTTGTTTTCACGAGCTTATTTGTCATTTATATACTTTAAAAAATAATTTTTGTAGTTGTGGATGGACGCAGTACTTTTATTTTATTTATTTCTATGTGGTGCTAAGGATCAAACCCAGTGCTTCACACGCACTAGGCAAGTGCTCTACCACTGAGCCACAACCCAGCCCCTATCATTCATATACTTTGATGAAGTATCTCTTCAAAATGTTTTGCCACATGTGACTGGGGTTGTGGCTCAGTGGTAGAGGGCTTGCCTAGCGCGTGAGAAGCCCTGGGTTCGATCCTCAGCACCACATAAAAATAAATAAATAGCCCAGCATGGTGGCACAACCCTGTAATCCCAGCACTTAGGGAGGCTGAGTCAGGAGAATCGCAAGTTCAAAGCCAGCCTCAGCAACGGTGAGGCGCTAAGCAACTCAGTGAGACCCTGTCTCTACATAAAACACAAAATAGGGCTGGGGATGTGGCTCAGTGGTCAAGTGCCCCTGAGTTCAACCCCCAGTACCAAAAAAAAACATTTTGCCACTTAAAAATTATTTATTTAGTGGTACTGGGGATTGAAACTAGTGCCTTGCACATGCTCTGTAAGCACTCTACCACTCAGCTACATTCTCCAGTCTTCGTCTTTATTTATTTATTTTTATTTTTTATTTTTGAGACAGGGTCTTGCTAAGTTGCCCAGTCTGGCCTCAAACTCTTAGTCCTCTTGACCTAGCCTCCCACGTAGCTGTGATTATTGACATATGTCACCAGGCTCATCTTGCATACTTTTTTTTTAAAAAAAAAAATATTTTTTTAGTTGTAGATGGACACAATGTCTTTATTTTATTGCTTTGTATGAGGTACTGAGGATCGAACACAGGGCCTCACGCATGCGAGGCAAATGCTCTACCACTGAGCTACAATCCCAGCCCCGCATACTTTTTTCTTTATCCATTTTGTATATTTTTCCCCTCAAGGTGCTGGGGATTGAACCCAGGGCTTTGTGCATGCAAGGCAAGCACTCTACCAACTGATCTATATCCCCAGCCCAGTTTGCATATTTTTTTGATGAGAAGTCTGTGGTACACTCAGCCCTTAGTATCTGAGGGCCCCACATCAACAGATTCAACTAACTACAGATCAAAACCATTTAGGGAAAGAATACATCTGTATTGAATATATACACTTTCTTCTTGTCATTGCTTCTTGAACACTACAGCTACTTACATAGCATATAAATATATTAGGTTTGTAAGTCATCTAAAGGTAAAGTATATGAGGGGATATACATAGGTTATATGAAAATACCACACAAGCCGGGCACGATGGTGCACACCTGTAATCCCAGCACTTAGGGAGGCTGAGACAGGAGAATCGCGAGTTCAAAGCCAGCCTCAGCAACAGCGAGGCGCTAAGCAACTCAGTGAGACCCTGTCTCTACATAAAACACAAAATAGGGCTGGGGATGTGGCTCAGTGGTCAAGTACCCCTGAGTTCAATCCCTGGTACCAAAAAAAGAAAAAAGAATACCACACCATTTTATATAAGGGACTTGAATATCCTAGGTTTTGGTGTCTGGGGCGGTTCCTGGAACCAGTCTGCCATTGAGTATCAAGGAATCACTATAATTCTCTCTTTGATTCTAAACCTTCTTTTTCTGACTGCCTTCAAGACTTTCTTTGGTTTTCAGAAGCTTTACAGTACATCCAGGTGTGTGTGTGTGTTTTATCCTCAAACACCTAGATCTATGGTTTGTTGTCTTTTGTTAATTTTGAGAAATTCTTGTCCACTTTCTTTTTTTTTTTTTTTTAAATATTTATTTTTTAGTTGTAAGTAGACAGAATATCTTTATTTTATTTTTATGTGGTACTGAGGATCGAACACAGTGCCTCACGCGTGCTAGGCGGGCATGCTACCGCTGCGCCATAACCCCAGCCCCTCTTGTCCACTTTCTTTAGCCCCTTCTCCTTTTGACATTTGAGTTACATTTATATTAGACTTTTGAATTTTGTCCCATAGTTCTTGGGTGCTGCTGTGGTTTGCATGTTATATGTCCCCCAAAGGCCCCATATGTTAATGGCTTGGTCAGGGTGGCATTATTGGAGGTGAGGGTGGGTAATGAAAACTTGAGGTGGCACCTAATGGGAAGTCCTTTAGGTCATTGTGGGCATGCCCTAGGAAGGTAGTTCTCCTGAGACTGAATAGTTCTCTAAAGAGGTTCATTCTTTTTTTTTTTTTTGGTACTGGGGGTTGAACTCAGGGGCACTTGACCACTGAGCCACATTCCCAGCCGTATTTTGTGTTTTATGTAGAGACAGGATCTTACTGAGTTGCTTAGCACCTCGCCGTCGCTGAGGCTGGCTTTGAACCTGGAATTCTCCTGCCTCAGCCTCCCTAAGTGCTGGGATTACAGGCTTGCGCCACCGTTCCAGCTAAGAGGTTTGTTCTTAAAACCTGAATTTGACTCCACCTTCTTTGCTTCTGGTTGGAGATATAATTACTTGTTACTCTCACACAGGCTGAAGAATTGAGCCAATGCTGATACCATGCCCTTGACCCTCCAAGACATTGAGCTAAATAAACAAGCCTTTTCTTGTTATGTTAGCTGTGTTAGCTGCCTCAGATATTTTGTTGTAATGCAAATGTGACTAACACAGATGTTCTCCTGTGGCTCCTCCTTCCCCTTTTGGTGTTTCAATTGGGATAATTTTTTTTTCCCCTTTGGCACTAGGGATTGAACCCAGGGGCACTTAACCACTGAGCCACATCCCCAGCCATTTTTGGCTTTTTGTTGTTGTTTTTTGTTTTTGAGGTACCAGTGATTGAACTCAGGGGTACTCGACCACTGAACCACATCCCCAGCCCTGTTTTGTGTTTTACTTAAAGACAGTCTCACTGAGTTGCTTAGCGCCTCCCCATTGCTGAGGCTGGCTTTGAACTTGCGATTCTTTGTCTCAGCCTCCCCAAAGTGCTGGGAATACAGGCGTGCGCCACCACACCCAGCTCTTTTTGGCATTTTATTTAGAGACAAGGTGTCACTGAGTTGCTTAGGGCCTCACTAAGTTGCTAAGGCTGGCTTTGTGCTGTCCTCCTCAGTCTCTGGAGCTGCTTGGATTACAGGTGTGCACTATTCAGTTGAGATAATTTTTGTTGCTGTATCTTTTTTGGGGGGTTG
This sequence comes from Xerus rutilus, assembly GCA_028644305.1. Taxonomy (NCBI): domain Eukaryota; kingdom Metazoa; phylum Chordata; class Mammalia; order Rodentia; family Sciuridae; genus Xerus; species Xerus rutilus. The sequence continues at coordinate 34,187,324 of CM053401.1, forward strand.
ATAATGGGGATTGAACCTAGGGGTATTTTATCAATAAGCCGCACCTCCAGCACTTTTTAATTTTTTATTTAAAGCTATGGTCTTGCTAAGTTGCTTAAGAGTCTTGCTAAATTATTGAGGCTGCCCTGAAATTTGCGGTCCTACTTCCTGAATCTCCAGTCACTGGAATTACAGGTGTGTACTGCTGTGCCCAGCTGTTGTTGCCATATCTGAAGGTTCCCAGGTTCTTCCTTCGCCTAGTTTGAGTCTCCTGACCAGCCCTTTTTTTTTTTTTTTTTTTGGTACTGGAGATTGAACTCAGCAGCACTCAACCACTGAGCCACATCCCCAGCCCTCTTTTGTGTTTTATGTAGAAACAGGATCTCACTGAGTTGCTTAGCGCCTCGCTGTTGCTGAGGCTGGCTTTGAACTTGTGATTCTCCTGTCTCAGCCTCCCTAAGTGCTGGGATAACAGCCTTGCGCCACCGCGCCCAGCCTGACCAGCCCTTTTATTTGTCTGTTTATTGAGGGTACCAGGGATTGAATTCAGGGGCACTGGACTGCTGAGCCATATCCCCAGCTCTATTTTGTGTTTTATTTAGAAACAGGGTCTCATTGAGTTGCTTAGTGCCTCACTGTTGCTGAGACTGGCTTTGAACTCTGGATCCTCCTGCCTCAGCCTCCCAAGCTGCTGGGTTTATAGGTGTGTGCCACTGCACCCTGCCCTTTTGTTTATTTTTAATTGGGGGAGAGGGTACTAGGGATTGAACCCAGGGCCGCTTAACCACTGAGCCGCATTTGCATCCCTTTTTTTGTATTTTATTTAGAGACAGGGTCTCACTGAGTTGTTTGGGGCCTAGCTAAATTGCTGAGGCTGGCCTTATACTTGAAATTGTCCTGCCTCAGACTCCTGAGTTGCTGAGTTACAGGTGTGTGACATCATGCTGGGCCTGGTAAGCTGTTTTAAAGAATTTTTCATTTCATAAAGTGAGTTTTTTGTTTTTGTTTTTGTTTTTGTTTTTTTTTTTTTTTTAAATATTTTTTTAGTTGTAGATGGACACAAAGTCTTTATTCTATTGGTTTGTATGTGGTGCTGAGGATCGAACCCAGGGCCTCACGCATGCGAGGCAAGCGCTCTACCACTGAGCTACAATCTCAGCCCTTGTTTTTGTTTTTTGCTAGCATTTCAGTGTGACTTTTTCTTATAGTTTCTATCTCCCCTGTAAAATAAACTTCATCTGTTCATAATTTTTGTTCATTTGTATTTTGGTGTAATAATCATAGGGTTTTTTAATTTTGAAAATTGAAATATAATTCACATAAAATTTAACATTTTGAATTGTACAATTGGTATAATCACAGTATTAATAAACTATTACCACTACTTTGAGAACATTTCCATTATCTCAAAACAGAAATCGCATATACCTATTAACTGTCACTCCTAATTAACCCTTGCCCCTGGCAACCGTTAATCTACTTTCTGTATCTACACACTTCCCTGTTTTGAATATTTAATAGAAATGGAATCATAGGGCATGTGATTTTTCATATCTGGCTTCTTTTACATAGCATAATGTTTTCAAGATTCATCCATGATGTAGCATGTATCATACTTCATTCCTTTTTTATCTGTTGGTTGGTGGCTATTTGAGTTGTTTCCACTTTCTGGCTATTATGAATAAAGCTACTATGAACATTCATGCATGAAAATGTATTAAATTTCTTAGAAACTGCCAGACTTTTCCAGAAAGGCTGATATATTTTACATTCCCACCGGTACTGTACAAGGATTCCAATTTCATCATACTGTTTTTTTGTTTTTTTTTTTTTAATTTTTTTTGGTACTGGGGATTGAACTCAGGGGCATTCGACCACTGAGCCACATCCCCAGCCCTATTTTGTGTTTTATGTAGAGACAGGGTCTCACCGAGTTGCTTAGCGCCTCGCCATTGCTGAGGCTGGCTTTCAACTCGCGCGATTCTCCTGTGTTGTTGTTTTTAAGGTTTCTTCTTCCCACCTACTCCCCACGAACTGGGTGTTGAACATGCTAGGCTTTACACATGCTAGGCAAGTGCCCTACCACTGAGCAACATCCCCAGCCCTTTTAATTTTTTGAGAAAAGGGCCTCATTCTGTTGCTTAGGCTATCTTGAGCTTGCAGTCTTCCTGCTTCAGTCTCCTAGGTAGCTGGAATTACAGGTATGTGCCACCACCCAGAAAATTTTATTTTATTTTTTAATTTTTTTTTTTTTTTAGTTTTCAATGGACCTTTATTTAATCAACTTATTTATTTATATGTGGTCCTGAGAATCAAACCCAGTGCCTCACACATGCTAGACAAGTGCTCTACCACTGAGCCAAAACCCCAACCTGAAAATTTTATTTTTTTAAATTGGCAGATAACAGTATTATGGTTTAGATATGAGATGTTCCCCCCCAAATTACTGTGTTAATGCAGGAGCTGAAATAATTGGATTATTCAGTGGATTAATCCATTTGATGATTAATAGTTTGAATAGACTAATTGCAGATAACTAGATAGGTGAGGCAGGGCAGGAGGAAGTTAGGTCCCTGGGTTGTGCCTTTGGGGTTTATATTTTAACCTTGGCTCCTTGTGCACTCTTTGTTTCTGGGCCACCTTGAACTGAGTAGCTTTCCTTTGCCACTCCCTTTTGTGTGATGTTCTACCTCACCTCTGGCCCAGAGGGAGGGAGTTGACTGACCACACACTGACTGAGACCTTTGAAACCATGAGTCAGAATAAACTTTTCCTGGGGCTAGGGATATAGCTCAGTTGGTAGAGTGTTTGCAGAAGGCCCTGGGTTCAATCCCCAGCACCACAAAAAAAGAAATAAACATTTCCTTCAGGTAAGTTCTGTTCAGGTATTTTGGTCACAGTGACAAAAACCAAACTAACACAAAAAGTTAAATATATTTATGGTGTACAACATGTTTTGATATAGTGTACATCGTAAAATGTTAAATTAAGCCAATGAACATTTCCATTACATACCTTTTTTGTGATGAGAACACTTAAAATCTACACACTTAGCAATTTTCAAATAGTTAATGGTTATTAACTATAGTTGGCATCTTGTATAACAGTGTATCTTCTGAACATATTCCTCCTAACTGAAATTGGACATCCCTTTGATCAACATGTCCTCAATTCTTTGGTCAACATCTCAATACTCCTCATCCACAATCCCTGGTCACCACCACCATTCTACTCTCTATTTGTAGGAGTTTGACTCTTTTAGATTGTGTAAATAAGGGAGGTCATGCGGTATCTGTCTCAGCCTGGCTTATTTCATCCATGGCAATATCTTCCAGGTTTATCCTCATTTCACAAATTACATGATTTCCTTCTTTTTAAAGGCTGAATAGCATCCCACTCTGTATATATACCCCATTTTCTTTTATTGATTCACCTGTTCATTTATACTTAGGTGATTCCCTATCTTGGCTATTGTGAATAGTATTGCCTTGAACATGGCAATGTAGGTAACTCTTCAACATCACTAATTTCAGTTCCAGCTGCTTGGAAGGCTGAGGCAGGAGGATCACTTAAAACCTATGAATTTAAGAATAGCCTCAAAAATTTTTAAAAAATAAAAAGAAGAACATTGATTTAAAATCCTTAGGCTATCCTAAGGATTTTACTTAGTAGTAAGATTGTTGGATCATATAATAGTTTTATTTTTAATTTTTTTAAGAAGTTCCATATGGTTTTCCATAATATCTGTCCTATAGTTTCTTTACATTTTAGTCAACACTTGGTATTTTCTATCTTTTCACTTTTTCATGGGACTTTAGTTTTTGTTTGTTTATTTGTTTTTTAAATTTTTTAAAAATATCTTCTATAGTCGTTGATAGACCTTTATTTTTATTTGTATGTGGTGCTAAGAATCAAACCCAGTGCATCACATGCTAGGTGAGCGCTCTACCACTGAGCCACAACCCCAGTCCCTGTTTGATTTTTGATGCTGGGGACTGAATCCGGGCACTTGTGCACACTAAACATGCATTCAACCCCTCAGCTGTACCACTACCGGGTTTTTACAAAATAGTCAATTCATAGTTATTTTAAAGTCCATCATCTGGATGATCTCGATGTCTGGTATATTCTTTGCTTCATTTCTTGACAATTTTTTTTTTCTTGGTTTGTTTGTTTCCCAGGTTTTGTTTATTTCTTTAAAATTGAATTCTGGACATCAGAATTGTTGCTGTTTTCTCATGTGAGACTTGTGTTACAGGCTGGAAGTCGTCCATGCTGGTTGGTTGGTTGGTTTGTCTGTTTTATATTCTTTTTTATATGTAAATGTACTTATTCCCACATATTGTTTTTAACTTGGCTGGCTAAAATAATTACCAATTATAAATAATTTTGATCCAGAATTTTGAAGATATTATTTCATTTCCCCCACTAGGTTTGCTATTGAGATGTCTGATGCTATTGTGATTCTTCGATTTTTGTATGTGACCTCTTTTCTCCATGGACTGACTGATTTATTTATGTATTTGTTTGTTTGCTTATGATTTTGCAGTGCTAGGGATCAAACCCAAGGCCTCACACATGCTAGGCAAACTCTACCACTGAGCTACATCCCCAGCCTTCCTTGGACACTTTTAAAATCTTTCCTTTATTGCCAATGTGCTAAGATTTCAGGACATTTATGATTTAGTATGGGACACTCTGTGTTTTCTTTGTTTTTGTTTTGGTGCTGGTGATCAAACTCAGAGCCTGGTGCAAGCTAGGCAAGTAGTGTACCACTGAATTGTGTCCCCAGTCTTTGTTAAAATGTACCTAGTAATATGGAATGCTTCATGAACATATGTCATCTTGGTGCAGTGCCAGGCCAGTCTTCTCTATATCATTCTAATTTTAGATGTATGCTTTGAAAGTGAGTACCATGATGATTTTTTATTTTCAAATATATATACTTGTTCATAATCACCACCCAGAAAGTTCACTTATTCTCTCTCCCAGTTCATATCCCCTCAAAAGATAACTAGTATTGGGGCTGGAGCTGTGGCTCAGTGGTAGAGCACTTGCCTAGCATGTGTGAGGCCCTGGGTTCGATCCTCAGTCGATCCTCAGCACCACATAAAAATAAATAAACAAAATAAAGGCATTGTGTCCATCCACAACTAAAATAAATAAATAAATTTTAAAAAGATAACTAATATTCTAATATCCATTATAGATTTATTTTGCTTGTTCCCAAAGCAAAATAATTTTTTTTTTTTGGTGATGCTAGGGATTGAACCCAGGACCTTGTGCATGTGAGGCAGGCACTCTACCAACTAAGCTATATCTCCAGCCCCTGTTCCTAAACTTTGTATAAATGAAATCATAATCAGTCATGGTAGCACACATGCCTGTAATCCTGGTGACTTGGGAGGCTGAGGCAGGAGGATCACAAGTTCAAAGCCAACCTCAGCAACATAGTGAGACCCTGTCTCAAAATAAAAAAGGCTAGGAAAGTAGCTCAGTGGTTAAGTACCTCTAGGTTAAATCCTCAGTACCAAAAGTAAAAAATAAAAATGAAATCATATAGTAGTCTTTTGTGTCAAGCAGCTTTCACTAAGCAGTTCTGTGATTTCCTTCATTTTTTTGCATATGCCAATAGTATGTTTTCATTGCCATGTAGAATTCCATTGTATTAATATACCACAATTTATTTACCAGTAAAACCTATTTAAAGCTGGGCCTGGTGGCACCCGCCTGTAATCCCAGCACTTTGGGAGGCTGAGACAGGAGAATCACAAGTTCAAAGCCAGCCTCAGCAACGGCGAGGTGCTAAGCAACTCAGTGAGACCCTGTCTCTACATAAAACACAAAATAGGACTGGGGATGTGGCTCACTGGTCATGTACCCCTGAGCTTAATCTCTGTTACCCAAAATAATAAAATAAAAAATAAAACCTATTTAAACTATTATATAATCATATATGGTCCAACATATCATTTTATAATTATCTTAAAAGTTTGTAATTATCCTAAAAGTAATTTGCAAACAATATATTTGTGTTGTTGCTTAGGCTAGAAACCTAGGATTTTTTTTTTCTTTTTGGTACTAGGAATTGAACATAGGTACACTTAACCACTGAGCCACATCCCCAGCCTTTTTTATTTTTTATTCTGAGACAGGATCTCACTAGGTTGCTTACAGCTTTGCTAAATTGCTGAGGCTGGCTTTGAATCTGCAGTCATCCTGCCTCAGCCTCCCAAGCTGCTGGGATTATAGGTGTGTGTCACCACGTCCAGCTAGAAACCTAGGAATTATTTTTAACCCCTCTTCTGACACATACTTCCAGTCTTGCCAGAAAATTCCAATTATTCTTGAACGAGGATTTATAATCTGAGATCAACCACTTCTTACCATCATAACTCTTGCCCAGAATTTTGCACAGATGTCTTACCTATTTTAACTCTTGCCCTAAAGTCTGTTCTTTGGGCAGTAAGGAGAAGAATCTATTCATAGTGTCTTTCACCTACTCTCAACCCACAGTGGCCTTCTCACTCAAGAATATGATCTAGAGTTCTTACCATGGCTTACAAAGCTCTTACCTGGCTCTTGCTACCTCTTTAACCTATTTCCCCCTACGTGGTGCTTTCTTTCTCTGACTCAGCTTTAACTACACTGGCCTTCTCATTTTTTCTCTCAACATAAAAGGCTCTTACCTTACATAGTCCTATTGGCCCTTGTTTCAGCATTGCATTATAGTCTCAAATTGAATGTCACCTCATGGGAAAACCTTTCTCTTAATAATTGAGTCTAAAAGAATTTTCTGCCTCATTTGTCTTTTCTAATAGGATAATACTTTCTCTAACACTCATCACTGACCATTTCTGTTATTAAAATTAATTATTTGCCTGCGTATCTGTCTATCCTCTCGCTGTCTTCCCTGAGGCAGGGACTTTGTCTGTGTTCTTTGCTGAATTTAGTTATGTCCTAGGCCTGTCATATTATAACTCTTAATAAATTATTTTTGATTCTTTTTTATTTGGTTGGTTGGAGCTTTGTTGGTTTTTTTGTTGTTTTGTTTCATTTTTGTCTTTTGATATGGAGTTTCACCATGTTGCACAGTCTGGTCTTGAATTCCTGGGTTCAAGTGGTCCTCCTTCCTCAGCCTCCATAGAAGATGGGACTGTAGGAGTGTGCCATCATGCCTGGCTTTGTTTTTGAATTCTCAAATAGGACTTTTGAACAGATTTGATGTTAGAGCTTATCAGTTTCTAACTATGATTTGCATGATGTTTATTTATTTTTATAACTTTATTTTATTTATTTTTATGTGGTGCTGAGGATCAAACTCAGTGCCTCACATGTATTAGGCAAGTACTGTACCACTGAGCCACAATCCCAACCCCTTGCATGACATTTTTTTTTTTTTAATTTTTTTTACTTGTAGATGGACACAATGTCTTTATTTTATTGCTTTGTATGTGGTGCTGAGGATCGAACCCAGGGCCTCACGCATGCGAGGCAAGCGCTCTACCGCTGAGCTACAATCCCAGCCCCCCTTGCATGACATTTAAGTAATGTTTTGCCAGTGTTAATATTATTCTGTAACAGGGCATGGTTCTTTTTATTTTTCCTTTTTAAAAAAAAAAAATACCAGGGATTGGCCCAGGGGAGCTTAACCATTGGGCCACATCCTAAGTTGCTTAGGGCCTCGTAAATTGCTAAGGCTGGCTTTGAACTTTCAATCCTCCTGCCTCAGCCTCCTGAGCCACTGAGATTACAGGTGTGCGCCCCCATGCCCAGCTATTTTTCCTTCTTTTTTTGCAGATATTAAAGATAGCATTTGTTTAGTTTTTTAAATGTATCTTTTCAGAATTAGAAGAAGTAATAGTAAATATATAGTACCAATGCAAGAATTGGGTTATTCCACGTTGCTTCTAACTGTTCCAAATTAAGACATCTGGTGACTGGGGAAGTTTTGGTTTCTCTGTGTTTGGTTAACCAGCTGGTTGTTCTGGAAAGGGAAAGGCAGTTCATTGTTCTTGTTGAAAGAAGCTAGGCATTCATAGACTTACTGTAAAAGGGTGACTGGATGAAAGAGTTACTTGAGAAACTGGGCAACTCAGGATGTTATTGAGGAAAATGTGTTTGTTTTAAAAAGATGTTTTGAATGTCATATCTGGAACCTAAGGGATAATCTTGTATTACATGAGAAAGTATGTGTCATTCTCTTCTACCCCTCCCCCTGTCCTTGGTAACAGATTCCTGCACTTTAAAAATTGTGCTTTTGCTTAGAATTTTAGTGTATTTAATGCATGGGATGCCATATGTTGCTGCCACCAGTATCCTGAACATTTATGTGAATAAGAATAACATATTCACACTCACTCAACTGGATTAATTTACGAAGACATTAAGTCTCAGTCATTAATGAATGTGAAATTTAAAATTATATTGCAATTGTAGCAGATGTCAGTTTAGCATACCTTCTACTAAATATTCAGCTCTTCTTCCCAATTTAAAACAAATGGTTCTTTGGCAAGTTGTTTAAAGCCAATTCTATGTTAATTTAAAATGTCACACAAATTTCTCTAAATTGTTGATATAAATGTCTTCTGGGAAAGGTTCTACTGAAGTTAAATCAATGTATGCTTTTTATCCCAAGGTATTGTTCCTTCTAGGACATACTGCATATGCCCATGAGTGATTTGTGCCTGTGTCAGTCTTCCCAGTTTTTCTGAAATGTTAATACCCAGATTCCTAGGCTTCCCCTGTGTAGTTTTGTTTTGGATAAGCTCACATTAGATATGATTGATAAATAATAGTGATATTATTGATAAATAAAGATATGATATGATTGATAAATAGATTAGATATGATTGATATCTAATAATAATTGATACATTAGATATGATTGATAAATAAAGCTCTCTTTAGTGTCCAGTGTAGAGCTAGTGTGGCTACCATTAGATTTTTCAGGTTTGCCATTGACCTTGCCTGTGACATTAGACATTGGCAGCTATTGCTTCCAAGTGCTCTGCTAATATTCACCTTTTAAAAAATTAATATGGTATGTGCCATAAAGGTAATAGTATATCCCTATTTTTAAAAAGCATAATATGTTTACTACAGAGGCATTGTAGTGTAGGAATTTATAGCATAGTCTCTGGAATAAGAATGATGAATTCAGAAAGTAGCTTTACTCTATGTATATTGGCTATGCTTTTCTCATCAGTAAAATGGACATATAATACTTGGGGATTGTTAGGATGTTATTACGATCATTAAAATGTTCAACAATGTGGAAAAATTAGCATACTACCCCTGCACATATACACACACATACACCGATTACATTGTGTGTGTGTTTTTTTTTCTTTCCACTTTTTGGTACCGGGGATGAAACTCAGGAGTATTCCACCTCTGAGCCACATCCCCAGCCCTGTTTGTTTGGTGTTTTATGTAGAGACAGGGTCTCACTGAGTTGTGCCTGGCCATTGTTGAGGCTAGCTTTGAACTCGTGATTCTCCTATCTTAGCCTCCAAAAATTTCATTGTTTGTTTTGTTTTTGTTTTGGTAGGTGGGTACCAGGGATTGAGTCCAGAGGTACTTAACCACTGAATCACATCCCAGCCCTTTTTATTTTATATTTAGAGACAGGGTCTCACTGAGTTGCTTAGGGCTTCGCTAAGTAGCTGAGTCTGGCTTTGACTCATAATCCTCCTGCCTCAGCCTCCGGAGCCACTGGGATTACAGGCATATGCTACTGCCCCGGCCATATTGTTTTTTGTTTTTAGTTATTGATGGACCTTTAATTAATTAGCTAATTAATTTATATGTGGTGCTGAAATAGTATTAAGAGGTTAAAATTTGTATACTTGGGTGATTTATTTAAACTACGTGATTAACTGATACACTCAAGCATAGGTTCCTGTTAACTCTCACCCTTTCAAGTGGCGATGAGAGGATTTGGCCTTCTTTTGCTTTATGGCTTTTCCATCTAGTGGGCCTTGGAGCCCTCTGCATCAGGCCAGCAGGCAAAGAGAAGACATACCACCTCTTAATCACCTGGCCTAAATGTGACATGGCTTCCCTTCCACGGGCAAAATCTGTTCCGCTGCTGGGGCTACAGCAATCCTTGCTGGGGCACCTGGGTTTCAGTCTCTCTTCTGAGGTCCCAATAAGTGCCGTGGAGACCTTAAAAATAGCATCCTTCATGGTTCTTTGCTGAGGCCCTCAGTGTAGGCACAAGGGTCTACTCCTGAGTGTTTCCGAGGCTGCCCACCCACTTGCTCAGCTAGCTTCTCCCCAGGTCAGGAGTGTTAGAATTCTTGAGCTTTATTTTTGCTTGCCTCAGTAATGCTTCAGGAAAAGGGGTATTGGCTTGGGGAAGAGGGTTCTGTTGAGCTGCTTCGCTAGTTGTGGTAAAACAAGACTTTAAAGTGAGGATTTTTGCTTTGGTTAAACCCATTGCTATTTTAATTGTACCACACTGGCAGGTTTTTGTTAAGCTAAAAATACTTCACTGCAATATTTACATTAAATCCAAGTTGACAATTTCTGAAAGTATTCATAAGAAACTGGTAACATTTATTGCCTCCTGGGAGAGGAAAGAGGCTTGAAGACAGAAACATTCCAAAACAGTAGTTTCAGAGCCTTTTGAATTTTGTACCATGTTGACTATATTATTCATAAATACATGTATACATTATTAGAACATACAGAAACTTCCCAGATGAGGTTGTATATTAAACAATTTTAAAATCTATCATTTCAGTGGTGTGTTTATTTTGTTGCTGCCTTTAGAATCAGGGCTTCTACCATAATTACTGAGCATATTTTGTAGAGTCTTCTTAGAGTTTCTTTGTTTATCTACCTTTTATTTTTGAACAAAAGCAATTGAAAGGGAGAGTGGAAGAGAGGGAGAACAAATGATCAAAGTTCTTCTCTTTAATATGAATGAAATTGACTCCTGTGTATTCCCTAAAATTTTCTAAACTAGGTCAGTACTTGATGATATATCTAAGACCTGATTTGATTATCTCTAATTAAGGTTTTGGTTGAATTAACAAAAATTCTGCAGCAAACTGACTTAAATAATCAGGAGATGTCAAGTCTCATAACTGTGGTGTGTAAAAGTTCTGTCCATCATTTGGCTTGGTTCCAGTTTAGAGTTAGAGTTCCACATCTGGACAACTTGTTGGGAGGGAGTGGATAAACAGAGTGGCATTTTTATAAGGTTTCTGAAGCAATTAATGTTAAAAGGGATAAGATGCTGTGGTTGGTGTAGACTAATCAGGATTGGTCCCTGGAGCTGGACTGAAATCCAGAAACCATTCTGGTGCCACATGGCAGGTAAGAAGGAAGAATTTGAGGAATACCATCATTCTGTCCATTCAGTTTTCTTTATTGATCTTCAAATGAAATATTGTGCACAACTGACCCCTCTGTTACTAATAGTAACTTTTGGAGAATATAATTATTTGATCTGGGTGAAGGGTATAGGGGGTTTCTTTTTTTTTTTTTGGTACTGGGGATTGAACTCAGGGGCACCCGACCACTGAGCCACATCCCCAGCCCCATTTTGTGTTTTATGTAGAGACAGGGTCTCACTGAGTTGCTTAGCGCCTCGCCATTGCTGAGGCTGGCTTTGAACTCGCGATTCTCCTGTCTCAGCCTCCCTAAGTGCTGGGATTACAAGCGTGAGCCACCACGCCCGGCTGGGGGTTTCTTTTACTGTACACCATAATAAAAAGTTTGTTAAAATAAAAGTGGAATGAAAAAATTAAAAGTAAAGGATAATGCCAGGTGCGGTGGTGCACGCCTGTAATCCCAGTGACTCGGGACCCTGAGGTAGGAGGATTGCATGTTCAAAGCCAGCCTTTGCAATGTAGTGAGACTGTCTCAAAATAAAACAAAAAGAGGCCTGGGGCTGTAGCTCAGTGGCAGATGCTTGCCTAGTATGTGTGAGGCAAATAAAATAAAGGAATGCTGTCCATACACAACTAAAACAAAAAAAGGGCTGGGGATGTGGTTCAGTGGTTAAATACCCATGGGTTCAATCCCAGGTACCAAAAAGTAAAAGTAAACGATGGTTGTTTACTGTAAGCTTTCTAGGTTGGTGTGTGTTTTTCCATTATACTGCTTCCTTGCTTTTTCTCAAAGCCAAATGTGCTGTTCTTAATTAAAGTTGATAATGAAGACAATCTAAGTGTTTCAGATTTTGGAATATTTGTGTGAGCAGAAGTATCTTGGGGATGGAACCCAAGTTTAAACACAAAATTAATTTCTGTTTCATATACATCTTTTTGTTTTGTTTTGTTTTTGGTACCGAGATTGAACTCAGAGGCACTTGACCACTGAGCCACATCCCCAGCCCTATTTTGTGTTTTATGTAGAGACAGGGTCTCACTGAGTTGCTTAGCGCCTCGCCGTTGCTGAGTCTGGCTTTGAACTCGCGATTCTCCTGCCTCAGCCTCCCAAAGTGCTGGGATTACAGGCTTGTGCCACCGCGCCCAGCTTGCTCTTGTGTTTTGACTGTGCTCTATCACATGAGATCAAGCATAAAATTTTCTGTCATGTCAGCTGTACAAAGGTTTTGAATTTTAGAGCACTTTGGGGTTTTTGGAGCATTTCAAGTTTTTGGTTTAGGGTTATTAAACCTGTAGTACTTCATTTCAGCAATAACTTAGTATTTGAATGAATATAGATTCACAGGTTTGAAGTTACTTGAATTTCAAACTAGACTCCCCTAGTATGGTCTCGTACGCTCTCAGCTATGAGAGCATGGACAAGTGAGCTCGTGAGCTTTAGTTTCCTCTGTAAAATGGTAATGATAATACCGTCTCACAGGGTTAAATGATTAAAATTAAAAAAAAAAAGTTGGAGATAAGTTTCTGGCATATAACCTACCATTTGTTAAACTCCAATTGCGATTTTCTTCTTTGGCTCAATAATTATCCTGGCCCAATTTAACAGACATAGTGGCTTTATTATTGTTAAATTGTAAGTATGGGTTACTAAATTTTTAGAGCCCATTCCTGAATGACCTTTCCCATTATACTTCTCTCTTCACTGGGGACATGTGTATTTCACAGTCATCAGAGATAGATTCTTATAGTCAGTAGGCTGTAAATTCCAGCTGTAGGGAATTAGGATTTTCTAATCTACATCTGATAAATTGTCTCAAAAGAAAATCATATACTTCCTTGCAGTCGATACTTTTCAGTATTAAAAAGATAATTAATACATGCTGCTTGTGTTGTAACCGAAAGCTAGGTCCTCATCCTCCAGCCAACTCAGTAATGAAGACAAGATCTTGAGACCTATCTCTAAACAAAACACAAAATAGGGCTGGGGATGTGGCTCAGTGGTCAAGTACCCCTGAGTTCAATCCCTGGTATCAACAGAAAAAGAAAGAAAGAAAGAGAAAAAGGAAAAAGAAGGTTTATTGCTTTGTTAGCAAAGGAGAAAAACAGGGGACTCCTGTTCCAAAGGTTGATTCTGCCCATCAGCAGGAACAGGGGGTTTTTATAGAGGTGATTCAGAGAAAATGAGATTAGGGAAGAGAGATCAGGAAGGAAAAGATGAGAGAAAAGAAGACTGGGAAAAAGAAAAAAACATGTAAGATTCAAAGCCACAAGGAATGTAGTCAGAGCATCAAGTGAACCCCTGTTACAAAATCGTTCACTTATGATGAACATTCCTACCTGAAAAATAAAAATAGATTTCTTTCTAAGGGTACTGCTAATATTTTATGCAAAAATAATATGCAGAAGACTTTTAGTATAGTACATTTCACAAGCAGTAGTTTCTAAACAGGTATATTTCATTTTGATACTTTTTGTCTACTTCCTCTTATGAAATTATTTAAGCTAGGCTTTCATATTTCATATTCAAACTGAGCCAGTTGAGGAATAAGCAATATTCAGTTGCAGTTGAATTTATTCAAGATGTATTTTGTAAATAGGAAGCACATATTATTTGTTTTTTTTAATAGCAAATAAAATGAAAAAACATTTGATTTATAAAAACAGCTTAAATTTTACTTAGGCAAAGCTGCAATAGGAGCTCCTGCTTAGGTTTAGTGGTTTTGTTATTAAGTAGTCAACTCTTTTTTTTTTTTTTTTTGGTACTGAGGATTGAACCCAGGGACACTTAACCACTGAGCCACATCCCCAGCCCTTTTATTTTCAGAGAGTCTTGCTAAATTGCTTAGGGCCTCACTAAATTGCTGAGGCTGGCCTTGAACTCGTGATCCTCCTCCCTCTCAGCCTCCCCAGCTGCTGGAATTACAGGCATGCACCGCTGCACCCAGCTAGTAGTCAGCTCTTAATTAGCTAAGAATAATGATTCAGATCCTAGATTAGTCAGCATTTCTCATGTAGTAGTTTACAAGATGGGCCAGGTGCAGTGGTGCATGCCTGTAATCCCAGCAATTTGGGAGGCTGAGACAGGATTGAAAGTTCAAGGATAGCCTTGGTGACTTAGTAAAACCCTGTCTCAAAATTTTAAAACAGAACTGGGGATGTAGCTCAGAGGAAAAGCACCCTCTGGATTCAGTTGCCAGTATCTTTCCCCCAAAATGTTGCAGGATAGCCATTCATCAAGTAGTTACTATTTGAAGCTTGCCCCCAAGGTGTCCATTGGGGTATCTTTCTAAATCTCTCCCAGCTACTGCATTAAATTCATACCTGAGAATTTTGTATTCCAGTAACAACCACAACAGTAGCCTTGGCTCAGCACCAGGGCACTGCTAGTTTTTTGCTATTTCTTGGTCTGAAGTAGGTGGCTCTTTGAAGGAATTATAGGTCAAGATGAGATATTAGTAATTATTCTCCCTCCATTCCCAGAAGTTAGGTCTATATTTAAATTGTTTGTGGTTGCTTGTTACATCCTCTAACTCAAGAAACTTCTTTTGAGTGAAGAAAAATTCTTTTCAGCCAAGCAAACTATCACAGCTTTTGACTTTCTACCTTTTTCTTTATCTGGACCTTCTCTTATCTCCTCTCAGTGTTGAGAAAGGTATGGACAGCCGTGTACTGTGTATGATCGAAAAGGTAGTGACAGTAACTCCCCTTTCACTTGCCTATTTCTTTCTCATTTCCCTACTGTTTTCCTTTTGCGCATCTTCATTACTCTTTCCTTTGGTACTCTTTTTCTGTCCCTTCATGTGTGTGTATAGATGTATAGATATATATTGACAGGATAAAATCTCTGTCTCTCTTTTTTTTTTTTTTGCTGCTGGGAACAAAAGACCTGACAAGAACTGTGGGGATAGGGGTACTAGGGATTGAATCCAGAGGGGTACTTAACTACTGAGCCACTTCCCTAGCCCTTTTTATTTTTTATTTTAAGACAAGGTCTCGCTAAGTTGCTGTAGGCCTCATTAAATTACTGAGGCTGAGCCAGGCGCCGTGGCACAAGCCTGTAATCCCAGCACTTAGGGAGACTGAGACAGGAGAATCGCAAGTTCAAAGCCAGCCTCAGCAAGGTGCTAAGCAACTCAGGTGGACCCTGTCTCTACATAAACCACAAAATAGGGCTGAGGATGTGGCTCAGTGGTCGAGTGCCCCAGAGTTCAATCCCTGGTACCAAAAAAAAAAAAATTACCGAGGCTGGCCTCAAGTCCTCCTGCCTCAGCTTCCCAAGTTGCTGGAGTTATAGACATGCGCCACCAGTGCCTCACAACAAGAAATTTTAGAAGAGGAAAAATTTACTTGGTGCTCAAGGTTTCGGAGGTCTCAGCCCTTAGATGGCCCATTCCATAGCTCTGGGCCTAAGGTGAGGCAGAGCAACATGGCAGAAAGGCATGGTGGAGGAAAGAAGTTTTGGAGGTAGCAATCAGGAAGCAGAGAGAGAGCTGTACTCATTAGTAACAAAATATAAACCCCAGAGACGTGCCCCAAGTGACCTGCCTCCTGCAGCCACATCCTACCTGCCTCCAGTTACTACACAGTTAATCCACATCAGTGGATCAATCCACTGATTAGGTTATAAGTCACATAATCTAATCATTTCACCTCTGAATGTTCTTGCATTGTCTCATACATGAGCTTTTGGAGGATACCACATATACAAACCATAATCTCATTTCACCTCCTTAGCTCTCACTGTAATATTTCTTAAGCTGTTGAGATCTAGACTGCTAATTAAGCATTTTATGCATCTAATAAAAAAACAATTAAAATGATGATTAATTTTGTTCTCCATGTGTGTTTATTCGGTTGAGCCATATGAAATTGTCAATATCATTTTGGGCCACAGAAATAGATTCAGTCTAATATATCTCTAAGCAGCCTGCAACCCAAAAGTAGGATTTGGAGATTTTTTAAAATACATATTATTTATTCTACTTGGGTTTACATGACAGTACAATGCATTTTGATTCATTGTACACAAATGGAGCACAACTTTTCACTTCTCTGGTTGTACACAATATAGAGTTACACCATATGTGCAGTCATACGTGAACCTAGGGCATTGTTGTCCATCGCATTCCACCATCTTTCCTTCCGCCCTGTCCCATCCTCTCCCTTCCCTCCACTTTGACCAGACTTTCTCCATTCTTCCCATGCCCCCTCCCACATTATGGATCAGCATCCACTTATCAGAGAGAACATTCGGCCTTTGGTTTTTTGGGATTGGCTTCGTTTAACATGATGTTTTCTCCAACTCCATCCATTTACCTGCAAATGACATAATTTTATTCTCTTTTAATGCTGAGTAATATTCCATTGTGTATATATACCACAGTTTCTTTACCCATTCATCTATTAAAGGGCATCTAGGTTGGTTTCACAGTTTAGCAATTGTGAATTGTGCTGGTATAAACATTGAAGTGGCTGCATTACTGTAGTATGCTTTTTTAAGTCCTTTGGGTATAGACCGAGAAGGGATGGCTGTGTCAAATGATGGTTCCATTCCAAGTTTTCTAAGGAATCTCCATAGTGCTTTTCATATTGGCTACACCAATTTGCAGTCCCACCAGCAAAGTATGAATGTGCCTTTTCCGTCACATCCTCGCCAACACTTGCTGTTGTTTGTATTCTTGATAACTGCCATTCAGACTGCCGTGAGTTGAAATCTTAGAGTAGTTTTGATTTGCATTTCTCTAATGGCTGGAGATGTTGGACATTTTTTCATGTATTTGTTGATCAATTGTGTATCTTCTGAGAAGTTTCTGTTCAGCTCCTAGTGCATTTTTTGATGGGGTTGTTTGTTTTTTTGGTGTTAAGTTTTTGAGTTCTTTATATATCCTGGAGGTCAGTGCTCTATTTGATGTGCATGTGGCAAAAAGTTCTTCCCAGAATGTAGGCTCTCTGTTCACCTCATTGATTGTTTCTTTTGCTGAGAAGAAGCTTTTTAGTTTGAATCCATCCCCTTTATGACTATTGCTTTTATTTCTTGCGCTTTAGGAGTCTTGTTCAGGAGGTCAGACCCTAATCCAACATGATGAAGATTTGGGTCTACTTTTTCCTCAATTAGGCACAGGGTCTCTGGTCTAATTCCTAGGTCTTTGATCCACTTTGAGTTCAGTTTTGTGCATGGAGAGAGATAGGGGTTTAGTTTCATTTTGCTGCATATGGATTTCCAATTTTCCCAGCACCATTTGTTGGAGAGGCTATCTTTTCTCCAATGTATGTTTTTGGCACCTTTGTCTAGTATGAGATAACTGTATTTATGTGAGTTTGTCTCTGTGTCTTCTATTCTATACCATTGATCTACATGTCTATTTTGTTGCCATTACCATGCTGTTTTTGTTATAGTTTTGTAATATAGTTTAAGGTCTGGTATTGTGATGCCTCCTGCTTCACTGGTCTTCCTAAGGATTGTTTTGGCTATTCTAGGTTTTTTATTTTTCCAAATGAATTTTTTTAAATATTTTTTTTAGTTGTAGATGGACACATATCTTTATTTTATTTATTTTTATGTGGTTCTGAGGATCGAACCCAGTGCCTCACACATGCGAGGCAAGCACTGTACCACTGAGCCACAGTCCCAGCCCCCCAAATGAATTTCATGATTGCCTTTTCTATTTCTATAAAGAATGACATTGGGATTTTAATTGGAATCGCACTGAATCTGTGTAGCGCTTTGGGTAGTGTGGCCATTTTGATGATATTGATTTTGTGTATCCAAGAGCATGAGAGATCTTTCCATCTTTC
Organism: Xerus rutilus; assembly: GCA_028644305.1. Taxonomy (NCBI): domain Eukaryota; kingdom Metazoa; phylum Chordata; class Mammalia; order Rodentia; family Sciuridae; genus Xerus; species Xerus rutilus. Next base: position 34,205,443 of record CM053401.1, read on the forward strand.
AAGGTCTTGTTCAATTTCTTCTTTTAGTGTTCTGTAGTTTTCATTGTAGAGGTCTTTCACCTCTTTTGTTAAATTGATTCCCAAGTATTTCATTTTTTTTTTAGGCTACTGTGAAAGGGGTATTTTTTTCTAATTTCCCTTTCAGAGCATTCATCACTGATGTATAGAAATGCGTTTGAGTTATGGGTATCGATTTTATATCCTACTTTGCTGAATTCATTTATTCTAGAAGTTTTCTGGTAGAATTTTTTGGATACTCTAAGAATCATGTCTTCAGCAAATAATGATAGGTTGAGTTCTTTTCATATTCATATCACTTTAATTTCTTTCGTCTGTCTAATTGCCCTGGCTAGGGTTTTAAGGACTATATTGAATAGAAGTGGCAAAAGAGGCCATCCCTATCTTGTTCCCATTTTTAGAAGGAATGCTTCCAATTTTTCCCCATTTAGTATGATGTTGGCCTTTAGTTTTGCATAGATAGCTTTTACAATGTTGAGGAATATTTCTACTATTTCTAGTTTTTGTAGGTTTTGAACATAAAGAAGTTCTGTACTTTGTCAAATGCTTTCTCAGCATCTATAGAGATAATCATATAATTCTTGACTTTAAGTCTATTGATGTGATGAATTACGTTTATTGATCTCGTGTGTTGAAGCAACCTTGCATACCTGGGATAAAACCCACTTGATCGTGGTGCAGTCTCTTTTTAGTATGTTTTTGTATACAATTTGCCAGAATTTTATTGAGAATTTTTGTGTCAATGTTCATCAGGGATATTGGTCTGAAATTTTCTTTCTTTGATGTATCTTTGTCTGGTTTTGGAATCAGCGTGATACTAGCCTCATAGAATGAGTTTGGAAGGGTTCCCTCTTTTTCTATTGCATGGAATAATTTGAGGAGTGTTGGTATTCTTCTTTGAAGGTTTTGTAGAACTCAGTTGAGAATCCTTCTGGTCCTGGGCTCTTCTTAATTGGTAAGCTTTTGATGATGTCTTCTATTTCCTTTTTGAAATTGATCTGTTTCAGTTGTGTATGTCCTCCTGATTCAGTTGGGGCAGATCATATGCCCCTAGAAATTTTTCAGTGCCTTTGGGATTTTCTATTTTACTGGAGTATAGATTTTCAAAATAGTTTCTAATTATCTTCCATATTTCAATAGTGTCTGTCGTGATATTTCCCTTTTCATCTCGAAATTTAGTAGTTTGAGTTTTATCTCTCCTTTTCATTAGGGTGGCTAGGGGTTTGTCAATTTTATTTATTTTTTCAAAGAATCAGCTTTTTGTTTTGTCAGCTTTTTGAATTGTTTTCTTTGTTTCAATTTCATTGATTTCAGCCCTGATTTTAATTATTTTCTGTCTTTTTCTTTTGGTGTTGATTTGTTCTTCTTTTTGTAGAGCTCTGAGATGTAATGTCAGGTCGTTTATTTGTTGACTTTTTCTTCTTTTAATGCATGAGCTCAATGCAATGAACTTTCCTCTTAACACAGCCTTCATAGTGTCCCAGAGATTTTGATATGTTGTATTAGAGTTCTCATTTACCTCTAAGAAGTTTTTTATGTCCTCCTTGATGTCTTCTGTTATCCATGCATCATTCAATAGCGTAATATTTAGTCTCCAGGTGATGGAGTAGCTTCTATTTTTTAATCATTGATTTCTAATTTCATTTCATTATGGTGTGATAGTATCCAGGGTAGCATCTCTGTTTTTTTGTATTTGTTAAGAATTGCTTTGTGGCATAACATATGGTCTATTTTAGAGAAGGATTCGTGTGCTGCTAAGGAAAAAGTGTATTCACTTGTTGATGGATGAAATATTCTATGTATGTCTGTTAATTCTAAATTATTGATTGTATTGTTGAGTTCTATGGTTTCTTTGTTTAGTTTTTGTTTGGAAGATCTGTCCAGTGGAGAGAGAGGTGTGTTAAAGTCACCCAGTGTTGTTATGTTGTGGTCTATTCTCAAAATTGGGAAGGATTTGTTTGATATACGTGGATGTTTGGGGCATTGTTCGGGGCATAGATATTTATGATTGTTATGTCTTCTTGATGTATGGTCCCTTTAAGCACTATGAAATGTCCTTCTTTGTCCCTCTATTTTTGGTTTGAAGTCCACTTTATCTAATATGAGGTTGGAAACCCTTGCTTGTTTATACGGTCTGTTTGAGTGGTATGTTTTTTCCCATCCTTTCACCTTCAGTGTATGGATGTCTTTTTCTATGAGATGAGTCTCTTGAAGATAGCATATTGTTGGGTCTTTTTTATAAATCCAATCTGCTAGTCTATGTCTTTTGATTGATGAGTTTAGGCCATTAACATTCGGGGTTATTATTAAAATATGGTTTGTATTCCCATTGATCTTGGTTTATTTTTGGTTTTTTACTTGATTTGGTTTCTCCTTTGATTAGCTTTTCCTTTAGTGTAGTCCCTCCCTTTGGTGATTTTCATTGTTGTTTTTCATTTCCTCCTCATGAAATATTTTGCCAAGAATGTTCTCTAGTGCAAGCTTTCTCATTGTAAATTCTTTTAACTTTTGTTTATCATGGAAAAATTTTATTTTGTCATCAAACAAGCTTAATTTTGCTAGGTATAAGATTCTTGTTTGTCACCCATTTCCTTTTATAGCTTGGTGTATGTTGTTTCAGGATCTCCTGGCTTTGAGGGTCTGGGTTGAGAAATCTGCTGAAATCTGAATTGGCTTCCCTCCGTATATACTCCATGCCTTCTCTCTTGCAGCTTTTAAAATTCTATTGTTATTGTGTATGGTAGGCATTTTTATTATACTATGCCTTCATGTGGATCTGTTGTAGTTTTGTATATTTGGTGTCCTGTAAGCCTCTTGTATTTGATTTCTCAATTCATTTTTCATGTTTGGGAATTTTCTGATATTATTTCATTGAAGAGATTGTACATTCCTTTGGTTTATACCTCTGTGCCTTCCTCTATCCTGATAATTCTTAGATTTGATCTTTTGATGTTATCCCATAATTCTTGGATGTTTTGTTCATGCTTTCTTACCATCTTCATCGTGTGGTCAACTTTATTTTCAAGTTTATATATTTTATCTTCATTGTCTGAGGTTCTGTCTTCCAAGTTCTCTATTCTGTTGGTGATGCTGCCTATTGAATTTTTTTTTTTTTTTTTGGGTACTGGGGATGGAACTCAGGGCACTCGACCACTGAGCCACATCCTCAGCCCTATTTTGTGTTTTATGTAGAGACAGGGTCTCACTGAGTTGCTTAGCGTCTTGCCCTTGCTGAGGCTGGCTTTGAACTTGCGATTCTCCTGTCTCAGCCTCCCTAAGTGCTGGGATTACAAGCGTGAGCCACCGCGCCCGGCTCCTATTGAATTTTTTATTTGGTTTATTATTTCCTTCATTTCAAAGATTTCTGCTGGGTTCTTTTTCAAAGTCTCTATCTCTTTCTTGAAGTAATCTTTTGCTCTCTGTATTTGCTCTCTTATCTCTTTGTTGGAGTGATCAATTGTTG
>CM053401.1:34209423-34236719 GCA_028644305.1 Xerus rutilus
CTAGAGTATAGATTTTCAAAATAGTTTCTAATTATCTTCCATATTTCAATAGTGTCTGTTGTGATATTTCTCTTTTCATCTCGAATTTTAGTAATTTGAGTTTTCTCTTTCCTTCTTTTTGTTAGGGTGGCTAGAGGTTTGTCATTTTATTTATTTTTTCAAAGAACCAGCTTTTTGTTTTGTCAATATCTTGAATTGTTTTCTTTGTTTCAATTTCATTGATTTCAGCCCTGATTTTAATTATTTCCTGTCTTCTACTTTTTTTGGTGTTGATTTGTTCTTCTTTTTGTAGAGCTTTGAGATGTAATGTCAGGTAGTATATTTGTTGACTTTTTCTTCTTTTAATGCATGAGCTCAATGCAATGAACTTTCCTCTTAACACAGCCTTCATAGTGTCCCAGAGATTTTGATATGTTGTATTAGAGTTCTCATTTAACTCTAAGAATTTCTTTATCTCCTCCTTAATGTCTTCTGTTATCCATGTGTCATTCAGTAGTTTATTATTTAGTCTCCAGGTGTTGGAGTAGCTTCTAATATTTCTTTTATCATTGCTTTTTAATTTCATTCCATTATGGTTTGATATAATGCAGAATAGTATCTCTATTTTTTTGTATTTGCTAAGAATTGCTTTGTGGCATATCATATAGTCTACTTTAGAGAAGGATTCATGCACTGTTAAGAAAAAAGTGTATTCACTTGTTGATGGATGAAATATTCTGTATATGTCTATTAATTCTAAGTTATTGATTGTATTATTGAGTCCCATGGTTTTTTTGTATAGTTTTTGTTTGGAAGATCTGTCCAGTGGTAAGAGAGGTGTTTTAAAGTCACCTAGTATTATTGTGTTGTCGTCTATTTGATTGTCAAAATTGAGAAGGATTTGTTTGATATATGTGGATGCTCCATTGTTCGGGGCATAGATATTTATGATTGTTATATCTTCTTAATGTATGGTTCCCTTAAGCAGTATGAAATGTCCTTCTTTCTCCCTTCTGACTATCTTTGCTTTGAAGTCTACTTTATCTGATGTGAAGATGGAGACCCCTGCTTGTTTATGCGGTCCATTTGAGTGTTATGTTTTTTCCCATCTTTTCACCTTCAGTGTGTGGATGTCTTTTTCTATGAGATGAGTCTCTTGAAGATAGCATATTGTTGAGTCTTTTTTTTTTTTTATTCCAATCTGCCAGTCTATGTCTTTTGATTGATGAGTTTAGGCCATTCACATTTAGGGTTATTATTGAAATATGGTTTGTATTCCCATTCATTGTGGTTTATTTTGGGTTGTTAACTTTACTTGGTTTCTCCTTTGATTAGCTTTTCCTTTAGTGTAGTCCCTCCCTTTGCTGATTTTCACTGTTTTCATTTCCTTATGAAATATTTTGCCAAGAATGTTCTCTAGTGCAGGCTTTCTCATTGTAAATTCTTTTAACTTTTGTTTATCATGGAAAGTTTTTATTCCATCATCAAATCTGAAGCTTAATTTTGCTAGGTATAAGATTCTTGGTTGGGGCTGAGGTTGTGGCTCAGTGGTAGAGCACTCGCCTAGCATGTGTGAGGCACTGGGTTCGATTCTCAGCACCACGTATAAATAAAATAAAGGTCTATAAACAACTATAAAAATATTTAAAAAAATATTTTTAAAAAAAGAGAGATTCTTGGTTGGCACCCATTTTCTTTTGGTATATGTTGTTCCAGGATCTCCTGGCTTTGAGGGTCTTGCTTGAGAAATCTGCTGAAATCTGAATTGGTTTCCCCCCATATATAATCCATGCCTTCTCTCTCGCAGCTTTTAAAATTCTATCCTTATTGTGTATGGTAGGCATTTTCATTATAATATGCCTTCGTGTGGATCTGTTGTAGTTTTGTATATTTGGTGTCCTGTAAGCCTCTTGTATTTGATTTTCCAATTCATTTTTCATGTTTGAGAATTTTCTGATATTATTTCATTGAAGAGATTGTACATTCCTTTGGTTTATATCTCTGTGCCTTCCTATATCCTGATAATTCTTAGATTTGGTCTTTTGATGTTATCCCATAATTCTTGGATGTTATGTTCATGCTTTCTTACCATCTTCATTGTGTGGTCAACTTTATTTTCAGGTTTATATATTTTATCTTCATTGTCTGAGGTTCTGTCTTCCAAATTCTCTAGTCTGCTGGTGATGCTTCCTATTGAATTTTTTATTTGAAATAAATCCTTTATTTCAAAGATTTCTATTTGGTTCTTTTCAAAGTCTCTATCTCTTTCTTGAAGTAATCTTTTGCTTTCTATATTTGCTCTCTTGTTTCTTTGTTGGAGTGATCATTGGTTTCCTGTATTTGCTTTCTAATCTCTTTGTTGAGTGATCAATTGTTGCTTGTAATTGGTCCCTCATATTATTCTGTGCTTCACAGATCATTTTATTTTATTTTATTTATTTATTTATTTATTTTTGGTACCAGAGATTGAACTCAGGGGCCCTCGACCCCTGAGCCAGGTCCCCAGCCCTATTTTGTGTTTTATGTAGAGACAGGGTCTCACTGAGTTGCTTTAGCGCCTCGCCATTGCTGAGGCTGGCTTTGAACTCGCGATTCTCCTGTCTCAGCCTCCCTAAGTGCTGGGATTACAGGCTTGAGCCACCGCGCCCAGCTCACAGATCATTTTAATTATGAACATTCTGAAGTCCTTCTCTGACATTTCATCTACTGTGCTGTCAATGAATTCTATTATTGTAGCATCTTGGTTTGTTTGGGGCATTTTCTTCTCTTGTTTTTTCATGTTGTTCATGTGTCCTCCTCTCTAGCAATGCTGATTTGAGGCATTACAGTTTCTACCTGTATTTGCTTTCTAATCTCTTTGTTGGAATGATCAATTGTTGTCTGTAATTGCAACAATAATCTTGTAGTGTTTCTGCCAGTTATCAGTACCTCATCTCTGGTATAACCAGGCCTGCAGGGATCTCTGGAATGATTTTCCTGGTCCTGGCTGTTGACTCTAGGTATAAGTAAGCAGAGATAGCCACTGGTTGGTAGATGGGGGCCCACAACGTGGTCAGTCTCCTCCTCCGTGCTTTGGGCTGGGGTTTGTCTGCTCCATCTCCTCCACATGTTGGGCCAGGGTTGATCTGCTCCTAGATTTTATTTTAAAATGCCTTTTTCATTCTATAGACCTCCAAATCATTTACATAGGATTACCAAGAATAGATACACTTTACAACCAATTTCTTAAAATAAAATTTATCCGCTATCTCAAAGCCTGTAAGATCTCATTGCCATCTGCCCAATCACTTGCCAACTAACCCTCAGCTTACTATAAGTTATATAGCTAGAAGAGATTTTGAATGTTTTTACCACAAAGAAATGATAAATGTTTAAGGTGATGAATATGCTAATTACCCTGATTTGATCATTACACAATGTATACATATATGGAAATATCACGCTGGCCCATACATATGTACAATTACATGCCAATTTCAAAAAAGAGTAAGTTGCAAAGCTTGGGAGTATATTTGGGAAGAAACTGCTGCATTACCATTGGTATCATTAGTTATCTCTCACTTCTCCTTTTTAAAATGTTTGAGCAGGAAAGGCCCTGAGAACTCAACTTTCCTGTCCTCTCATTTCATAGATAAGCAAGTGACAAAATTATGTGATCTTGCTAAATTCACACCTTGGTTGCCAATGTAATTGATTATGTCTTACTGCAACACGTTAAGACCTGTTGGATTGGCATGACCAAGAGTTAGTAGATACTTGGGGATGGGGCGCTGCGAATTTCACTTGCTTCTATTTAAGTTTGCTCCACTCTCCTCCAGTGTTTCAAGAAGTATCTTTTGTTTCTGCATGGAATGCTGAGGCAGGAGGATCTCAAGTTCACGACCAGCCTGGGCAACTTAGTGAGACCCTGTCACAAAGTAAAGGGAATGGGGAATGTAACAGTGGTAGGCAAACAAACAAACAAAAACAGAAGAGAAAAAGAAAAGAAAAGAAAAAAAGAAAGACCTTGTTTCTAATTCTACATCTGGGCCAGTAGCACTGCTATTTTGATAGACTATTATGGGCTACCTGAATTAGCTATACATACATAGCAGGTGCTTTGTACAGATTTATTTCACTGAATATTGATTAGTTGTCTTTTGCTGATTCTCTTTAAAAAATCATGCTGGCAAGACATTGTCACCCTTCCCATTTCTGCTGCAGTTTCTTCACATTTAAAGAGGAGAGACAGTAGGAATGGAGAGGCAGCTGTTTCTCACAGGTGGTTAGTAACATCGTCACTGCCATCCAGGGTCTCCTTTCCATTTCTGAACATCTTAAAACTCAATTTATAGAATTGGTCAAATTACTGAGTCACCCAGTACCCTGAATCATACATAGTCTTACCTTTATGATTTGATCTCTTGATTATCTTCCTAGCAAGTGTTCTTCCTGCCTTACACTTTATGAATAAACCAAAAGAAACTACTTATAACTTCCTGAGTGCACCATAAAAATAATACCACCATTCTTTGTGCTGGTTTTGTCTTCTAAAAAATAGCCTTAAGTGTATGTGGAGTATATGACATAAATAAATAATTATCTCTATCTGTTATTCCCTTTCCATAATTATAGAATCCCCAATTTTTAGGAGATGTCATGCCCAGAATAAATACTATATTTTCCAGGGTATTTTGCAGTTGATTGTGGTCATAAGGCTATGTTGGAGTAATAGGATGTATGTGGAAGTTTCTAAGAACCTACATAAAATGACAGTTGTTGACAGTTGTTGAGTGTCCTTTGCCCTCTTTTCTGCTATCTGAAATATGAAGAGAGAAATAGAACCAATTGGATGGATGGATGGATGGATGGATGGATGGAGAGGAGATATATTAGTGAAATTGACTCACATTATTATGGAAGGCAAGAAATCTCACAATATGCTATCTGCAAGAGAAACTGCAAGTCAATAGCGTGGTTTAATCCAAGTCTGAAGGCTTGAGAAGCAAGGAAGCTGACAGTGTAACAGTTCAAAGTCAAAACCCTGTGAAAGTGGGAGAACACTGGTGCAAATCCCAGAGTTTGAAGGCAGAGAACCTAGAGTTCTGATATCCAAGGGTGGGTAAAGACAGGTGTCTCAGCTCTGAGAGAAGTAAGAGAAGGAGAAGAAGAAGGTGGAGAAGAGAGAGAAGGGGGAGAAGGAGAGAGGGAAAGAATGGTGGTATTATTTTCATGGTGCATTCAGGAAGTTTTAAGTAGTTTCTTTTGATTTATTCATAAAGTGTAAGGCAGAAGAATGCCTGCTAGGAAGATAATCAAGAGATCAGATCATAAAGGTAAGATTTCGTATGCTATTCAGGGTACTGGGTGACTCAGTAATTTGACCAATCCTATAAACTGAGTTTTGAGATGGCGGGGGGAGGGGAATATGTTAGAGTTCCCCTTTCCCCTTCCATTTTGTGCTATCCAGACCCTCAGCTGATGAAGGGTGCCTGCCCATTTTGGATGACAGCAGATTTTCCTTGTTTGGTTCAGTGACTCAAATATCAATCTCTTCTGGAAACACCCTCACAGACATTATCAGGAAAGAATGCTTTACCAGGTTATCTATAGATTCTTTAATTCCATCAAGTGGACACCTAAAATTAATCATCGCACTTGACAAATTCCCATTTATCCTACAACACCTAGATAAATAGATCAATCATTTCCTTTACTATAAAACATTTTCTGATACCCACCGAGGGATTTAATTCTCTCTTTGCTTTATCATGAGTCGTAATCTTGGGCATACTTTTATAGCAAGTAATACATTTTTGTTATACATTTGTTCCCCTATTAAACCACTCTTTTTACTAAAGCAAAACAAGGAATCAACAACCCAACAACCTGGAGTTCTCCTTTAATTAACATATAAGCATCACAGCTTATGTGGATTCTGATACTACTTTCAAACATACTCCAATATTTAATATGCCAATCCTGCAAACCACTACTACCTACCCAGCTTCTGATGTACCTCTGTGGGTAGGCTTATCCTTTCCCCCCTCTCCTGGCCTGCTCAGAGGATCAGTTGAGATGAATATGGCTATGGTCTGGATATGGTTTAAGTGCATCTCCCAAAGATTGATGTGCTGGAAGCTTGGTCCCCAATATGGTGATGTTGAGAGGCAGTTGCTATTTTAGACCTGAAATGTCCCCTTATGGCCCATGCGTTTAAAGGCTTAGCAGTTTGGTGCTATTGGAAAGTGGTGGAACCTTTAAGAGGTGGAGCCTAGTGAATTTGGGGGTCTTTGGGGGGCCGGGGGGTACACCCTCAAAGGGGACTCTGGAATACTGTCTCTCTCTTTGCTTCCTGGCTTCATGAGGTGAGCAGCTGGTTCTACCATATACTTCCTGCCACAATGTACCACATCACCACAGACTCAAAAGTAGCAGGGCCAACTCACCATGGACTGAAGCCTTTAAAACTGTGAGCTAAAATAAACTTTACCTCTTTATAAGCTGATAGTTAAATCAGATATTTGTTACAGAATGGAAAGCTGACTAACACAGTGGTGGAAACTTCAAGAAGTGGGGCCTAATGGGAGGTAAGTAATGGGGGCATGCCTTTAGGAGAAATTACTGTGTTTCTCTTGGGACCTTGTTTAGTTCCTTTCAGTAGGAGGTTGTTAAAAAAGGAGTGAGTTTTGTTCCTGAATCTCTGTGGCTTCCTGTCTCACCATGTTATCTCCTCCACACAAGCTGCTGACATTGTGACGCTGTCCACCATGGTTATTTACTAGAGGCCAAGCTGATGGTACTGCCTGATCTTGGACTTTCAGTCTCCAAAACTGTAAGCTAAATAAATAAACCTCTTTTTAAAAATAAATTTCCCAGCCTTGGGTATTTTGTTATAGCAGCAGAAAAATGGGCAAATATAAATACCTATTAAGTTGGGCACTGTGGTAGGTGATACTAAGGAAAAAGGTTTATTCTTTGCCCTGATGGAGCTTGCAATGTGCTAGGTGAGACACGTCTTCAAATAATAATATAAGGGGCTGGGGTTATGGCTCAGCGGTTGAGCGCTTGCCTCGTATACGTGAGGCACTGGGTTCGATCCTCAGCACCACATAAAATGAATAAAGATATAAAAAAATAATAGCACATTAATAAAAAAAAGATTAAAAAAAAAATAATAATAATATAAGATACACAGTGCAGAAATAGAAGAGACGAGGGAATGATTCATTCTTTTCTCAGCCACAGAGTATGAAAAGATGATGCCTGGTCTGCAGTTTGAAAGAAACATAGTTTACCCAAAAGAATGAGAAAAGGAAAGAAAAGGGTAACAGAAGATAAAATGGGCAGAAGGGATGACATGTACAAAGGTGCAGAGGCATAAAATATGTAGTTAATTTTAGTCACGAGTGTTGAACTCAGGTCTTCCCAAGTTTCTGTGCAAACACATTCATAAAACATTCCCTAGGGTGAGATACCTCTGCAGATGGCTCATGTCATCTTTTATGTCTTGTTTTTGCACTATTTAAATTCTGAGGACATTGTTTCCCCAAGCCTGTTCCCTAAATTCAATACCACTAGGTAATAGCTGAAATTGTTAATATTACTATTTCTGGGAAAATCTTCCTTAGTGCCAATTCAAGGCCTACCATTGACTCATCCTGAAGTTGTGTACATTCCTTCCTAAAGCTCACTCTTTTTTCTAATATTCAGAGCATCTGCAAGAATGCCTTGTAAAAACTTCCTGGTTACTTTTTTTTGTTTATTATTTTTTAGTTGTATTTTTTAGTTGTATATGGACACACTATCTTTATTTTATTTATTGATTTTTATGTGCTGTTGAGGATGGAACCTAGTGCCTCACACAGGTTAGGTGAGCACTCTACCACTGAGCCACAGCCTCAGCCCTCCTGGTTACTTTTTTTTTTTTTAAGTTGTAGATGAACACAATATTTATTTATTTTATGTGGTGCTGAGGATCGAACCCAGTGCCTCACACATGCAAGGCAAGCGCTCAACCTCTGAGTCACAACCCCAGCTTCTGGTAACTCCTTTTAATGGTGGATTGATTTTTTTTTTTTTAACAAGCCTTATAGGCCAATCTGGATCTAAGCATCATCTGTAAGCACCTGCTAGTGTGTTTTTTCTCTGCTTCCATTGTTCTTTACTCATACCTCTACTGTTAGGCATATGACATGCCATGGATTTTTATTTCCATTTCTGTTGTTTCCATCTAGTGTATGTAGCCATCAACCATTACCACCATTAGCATTAAGCAATGCATTCAGAAATGAATGTCTTATCTTTTGAATGCTTAATTTCTTCATGAGAGCTTGTTTGTTTGGCCTAAATTAGATTACTAGACCTCAGTGTCATTTTTTCTGGGGGTGTACCGAGGATTGAACTCAGCAGCTAGTACTAGGCCACTGAGCCACATCCCCAGCCCTATTGTATTTTATTTAGAGACAGGGTGTCACTGAGTTGCTTAGTGCCTCGCTGTTGTTGAGACTGGCTTTGAACTCGAGATTCTCCTGTCTCAGCCTCAAGAGCCGCTGGGATTATAAGTGTGTGCCACTGTGCCCGGCAAGACCTCAGTGTCATTTGGCCCTACTAATGTACGCATTAATAGATGCTTAGCTCCTCCCCAATTAGGATTCATTGTTCTCTGTAGCAGGATGGTCCTTTCGCTTCTCTTTACTGCTATACCTGTTATAAAGCAATCAGTTGCTGACCCTGGCTGTAGGTTTGATCCCTTTTCTGTCATTGTGACCTGAGGCAGTATCAGAGATAATCTTTGCCAACAACTTTGTGAGTTAGGAACCATTAATAAACCCACTTTATATATTGAAGAGACAGAGATTTATAGGGATGTTGCTTCCGATTCCAAAACTAGAACAAGAAGCCATGTAGGGGTAGGAAGTAACTGGCTCCTGTTAGGAACAGGGCTCATCCTCAAAGTCATATATAGGAGTTAGTCACATGAAGTGGTTAAGAGTATGGAGTTGGGGTCTGGGGATATAACTCAGTTGGTAGAGTGCTTGCCTTGCATGCACAAGGCCCTGGGTTCAATCCCCAGCACCACCACCAAGAAAAAAAAAAAAGTATAGACTTGGATGCTAGGTTTCCTAGATTTAAATCCTTTTTATTTCTGTGATTTGGGTGGAGGCAGGAATGGGGTACAAATTACATAACTTCTCTGGGCTTTGATTTCTTCATCTGAAAAAATAGGAAAATTAATATCCCTTATCCCTATCAATTGTTATAAGAATTAAATAAGTCAGCCGGGCGCGGTGGCGCAAGCCTGTAATCCGAGCACTTAGGGAGGCTGAGACAGGAGAATCGTGAGTTCAAAGCCAGCCTCAGCAATGGCGAGGTGCTAAGCAACTCAGTGAGACCCTGTTTCTACATAAAACACAAAATAGGGCTGGGGATATGGTTCAGTGGTCGAGGGCCCCTGAGTTCAATCCCCAGTACCAAAAAAAAAAAAAAAGAATTAAATAAGTCAATGTGGGTGAAACACTTCCCATAGTGCTGTGGACCTGAAAAGTAATCCATCGGTGTTGGCTACCACCACCACCATCATCATCATTGAAACCAAGTTTGCCAGGTAGTGGAAGCCAGATGTCAGATCCAGAGGTATTAGTCATTGATTACATTATTTGGTACTTGCATAATGCTTTCCGATCTAAAGAACTTTCACAATTGTCCTCTTTCGTGATCCCATCACTGCAACACTCTTGACGAGTGCAGACAAGTATGTCATCTCCATTTTATAGTCATTCTTTCCATACTGTTTATGAAGGACTCTTATCTTTACTATGTTCCGAGAATTTGGAGAAGGAAACTCATGGTTCCTGCTCTTATGTTTACAAGAATAGTCTTTGGAAGATTTTTCAGGAGACATTTTGCCTCCTATACTTTGAATTTATATGATAAAAATGTATCACTTTTAAGAATTAAGGATATAACCCATTGATAAAGCACTTGTTTAGCATGCCAGAGGCCCTGGGTTCAGTCCCCAGTACAAAAAAAAAAAAAAAAAGTACCACTTGTATGATCAGAAACAAAAAGCTGGTGAGAAGAGGAGTTGATGGGGAGGCAGGCATGCAAATAGCTGATTATAGTACAATCATCACTATATAGGTGTAGACAGTGTACATGAGGGTCAGTGGACATAGAAGAATCTAGGAGGAAAGTCAGGGCTGAGACAGAAATGTTGAGTTCAAGTTTGCCAAATCAATGAAGAGGTGTTGGAGCATAGGAGGTATGAATTTACATATGTTTGTACAGCGTTGTTTGATGAAAGTGAGTGGCAAATGATAAAAGTTAAAGCTGGTTCCATAAGCTGAAGTCCAATAATGAAGGAGTGTCCTATACAGAGATATTCAAGATTTATCCTGTAGGCAAATGTGGGAGAGAAATATGATCAGATTTGTATTATTCTCCTGGTGATATGGAAAATCAGACGATTTCCTTAAAGTCAAAAGTGGTCAAAGCAATACCAATTCTTGAAGTCAAGTGTTTTGATCTCAAGTGTAGTTGATTTTCCACTTAGCCATGCTGACTCATCCAAAAGCAATATATTAAGGGTCCTCACTATTTACCGTATTGATTTTCTAGTGTGAATTTAAATTCCTGAATAAGAATGAGAAAAGATTCTACACAGTCACTAAGCAACCTAACCTTGTCTTTCATTCCTTTTGGAGGACAAAATACTCTTCTCTTGAATTTAGTCCCTTTATCTGAATGAAAGAGAGTTTACAATTCATTAACTCCTAAAATATGTGCAAGCATAATTTCTACTGAATAATTTGCTCCAGGGCTTTTACTGTTTATAAATTTGTACACTTTATATTCAGTGTATTTAATTTTTATTAATATAGTATAATCCCATTTCCTCTAGTTTCTTTCCCAAGATTATGCCTCAAGTCCCAAGATGGAAGGGAGTAGGAGAGCTTGCTTTCTCCAGGAGGCAATAACTATTTTTTTTTTGGTACTGGGGATTGAACTCAGGGGTACTCGACCACTGAGCCACATCCCCAGCCCCATTTTGTGTTTTATGTAGAGACAGGGTCTCACTGAGTTGCTTAGCACCTCTTGCTGAGGCTGGCTTTGAACTCGCGATTCTCCTGTCTCAGCCTCCCTAAGTGCTGGGATTACAGGCTTGCGCCACCGGCAATAACTACTTTCAGTGTTTTAAATTAATTCTTTCTCTGCCTTCACACTCCAGGCCCCATGGTAAGGTGTCAGTCAACCTTGTGGTCACCAATTGCCCAAAGAGGAATCTGCTACCAGGTGTGACAATGCTTTTGCTCCCAGTGTTCTTCATCTGCAGACAGGAGAGAAGGGAAAGGTGGCCCTGCACTGTAAGCACGCCTCTCTTGCCTTTTCCTTCCTAGAGTGCAGTTCTACCAACCTGGCAGGACCTTATCGTTAGAATGCGACAGGTTTCCAAACTCCCAATTGCTCATGGTTGGTGTGATCTTACCATCAAAGCTTTAGTCTGAATTTGTCTTACGGATGGTATCGTCATTCTGGCAAAAATCATGTCATTGACTGTCTCTTTACCATCTGTGTTCTATTTCCTGCTTGCTGGAACAAGAGGTACTAAACTAGTCTCCGCTCCACACACAACCCCCTCCAGGGTTAAGTTCGATGTCTTAAACTATGCTCACTCAGCAACATGGCTTTTCATTCATGTACTTACTTGTTCTTTTATTCAGTTTTTTGAGTGTGTATTATATGCCCGTTCTTTGGGGCATGCTATTGAACAAAACAGTCCCTTCTATCCTGAATCTTCTGCTCTAGTGACCTTGGATATTGGGAGCGGGGGTTGTTAAAAGCGAAGAACAGCTTGTTAACTGAGACTGGGAGGAAATGGAAGCGTCTACAGTTGCCAACAGTGTAATTGATGCATCCTAAGTAAGAAGTTTAAACATATTTTAATGGTTATATATGAGCATGATTGCTATTTTCAATTTAATTAGAGGGAAGGCAATATGCCGGCTGTTAACATGTTGCAGTAGAGTCCGTGAGGATGGGCTATTTGCTCAAAAGTGAACATAATTCCTCAAAAAATTAAAAATAGAATTACCATATGATCCAAAAATCCCACTTCTGAGTGTATACCCAGAAGATTTAAAAGCAGGATCTCAAAGAGGTATCTGCATACCTATGTTCACTGCAGCATGATTCATGACTGCCAGTGGGAGGAAGCAGCCTAGATGTCTATGGACAGATGAATGGATAAAGCAAATGTGGTATATACATGCAATGGTACGTTATTCAGCCTTAAAAATGAAGGAAATCCTGTCACATGCTACAATGTGGATGAACTTTGAAACATTATGATAAGTAAAACAAACCAGTTTCAAAAGGGCAAATATTCTATGATTCCACTTAATGAAATATCTGGAGTAGTCAATATAATAGAAATGGAAAGTAGGATGTTTGTCCTGAGGGATGGGCTGGTGGGAGCAAGAAATGTGAAGTTGTTTAATGGTTAGAGTTTCAGTTTTGCAAGATGAAAAAGATCTGGAGATATGTTATATGATGTGGGTTTACAATTGAACTGTTCACTTGAAAATGGTTAAGAGGAGTCAGGGGTTTTGACACACACCTGTAATCCCAGTGGCTCAGGAGGTGAAGCAGGAGGATTGAGAGTTTGAAGCCAGCCTCAGCAATTTAGCGAGGCCCTAAGTAATTCAATGAGACTCTATGTCTAAAAAAAATACAAAAAAAGGGCTGGGGATGTGGCTCAGTGGTTAAGCATTCCTGAATTCACTCCCCAATGCCAAAAAAAGAAAAAAAGAAAAGAAAGGAAAAAGAAAAAGAAGAAAAAGAAAGAAAGTGTTTAAGAGGGTATTTTTTTTTTTGTACCGGGGATTGAACTCAGAGGTACTTGACCACTGAGCCACGTACCCAGTCCTATTTTGTGTTTTATTTAGAGACAGGGACTCACTGAATCGCTTAGCACCTCGCTTTAACTGAGGCTGGCTTTGAACTTGTGATTCTCCTGGCTCAGCCTCCCTAAGTGCTGGGATTACAGGCATGTGCCACCGTACCCAGCATTTTTTTTGTGTGTGTGTGGTGCTGGGTATCGAACCTAGGGCCTTATGCATGCAAGGCAAGCACTCTACCAACTGAGCTATATCCTCAGCCCTTTTTTATTTTGGCAGGGGGTACCAGAGATTAAACTCAGGGGTACTCAACCACTGAGCCACATCCCCAACCCTATTTTTTGTTTTATGTAGAGACAGAGTCTCACTGAGTTGCTTAGCACCTCACCATTGCTGAGGCTGGCTTTGAACTCGTGATTCTCCTGTCTCAGCCTCCCTAAGTGCTGGGATTACAAGCGTGTGCCATTGCTCCCAGCCAAGAGGGTAAATTTTTTTTTTTTTTTGGTACTGGGGATTGGACTCAGGGGCACTCAACCACTGAGCCACATCCCCAGCCCTATTTTGTGTTTTATGTAAAGACAGGGTCTCACTGAGTTGCTTAGTGCCTCGCCATTGCTGAGGCTGGCTTTGAACTCGTGATACTCCTGTCTCAGCCTCCCAAAGTGCAGGGATTACAGACGTGCGCCACCACGCCCGGCTCTGAGGCTGGCTTTGAACTTGCAATTCTCCTGTCTCAGCCTCCCAAAATGCTGGGATTACAGGCGTGCGCCACTGCGCCCAGCTAAGAGGGTAACTTTTATATGGATTTTGTTACCAGGACTAAAAATAAAAATCCAAAATGTTTAAAAAATAGCATGATTAACATGGAAGCAGCTGTGGGTATGGTAGAAAGAATGGTAAATTGGAGTCAATTAGAAGGTAGTGTTGGCAAACCTGGTACCGTCAATTCCTAGCTGTGTTACCTGACATTTAACCTGTAAGCCTCTTTATCCTCGTTGGTAAAATGGAGATCATACTCTCTACTGCACAGAGTTTTGCAAAGGTTAAATGAGGTGGTGTGTGTGCAAGTTGGCAGACATCTGAACTTGATTCAAATAGAAGGTGTCTTGAGGGCAACGAGGGTGGTTTTCTGTTACCTGGCTTCACCACTGTAATGTCTGGCCATAGCTGGGTATGGTGAGCTGTTGAGGGAATAGCTCAAACTTTTTTTTCCCAATTTATCCTGGTACTTCCTCTCTTTTAGGGCTCCAGATAGTGAAAGTGGAATGCTTAACTTGGCTGCAGCTCCTTTCACTGGCTACTGCTCTTACTGACTTCTCTCCAGGCAAGTTCTATGTGTTTGCTTTTCCTTGTTTTACTTAAACTCAGAGAATCAGAGAGTTCCAAGACAGACATGTGAGGCAAGTGGATGGCAATGTCAGATAGTGAAATGACTCCTGATGAGGACACAGGTGTGGCCCAGGCCAGCCTTTGGAAGAGGAAAAGGTTTGAATGAACAAAACAAGAAGTGGAAAGAAGAGTTCAAATTCTTGGTGGGAGGGAACCTCATGAGCAAAAGTTTGGAGTAAAAATCAATTAAGGAAAGCTTGGGGGACAAGGAGGATGTGAGGACACAGGACTGCTTTAAAATTTGAGCCTGAAACATGGTTGTGGGGGAGAACTGAGTTGCAAGCTGAGGGCAGTGGATTTTATGCAGTGAGGAACTTAGTTGTTTAAGTTTGAGAACATGAGAGCATCAGTCTTGAAATTATTCATGGGTCCAAAGTAATTGTGATGAAATTCCAATGGGTTTTTTAGGGCAGCTCTACAAAATGATACTAAAATTCAACTAGATGAATTATTAAGTGAGAATAAGTAAAAGATAAAAGCTGGGTGTGTGGTGCATTCCTATAATCCCAGCTACTCAGGGGGCTGAGGCAGGAGGATCACAATTTGGAGGCCAACCTGGGAAACTAGTGAGACTCCGTCTCAAAATAAAATAAAAAGGGTTGAGAATGTAGCTCTGTATTAGAATGCTTACCTAGCATGTGTGAGGCTCTGGGTTCCATCCCTAGTAGTGGGGGCAGGGGAGTGTATAATGAAGAACTTGGTTTATCAATAAATGATAGCAGAATTGGTTATTTATAAGTTATCAGTTTAGATTCTTATCCCAGACTGCATACCAAAATTAATTTAATGTTTTTTTAAATATATTTTTAGTTGTAGATGGACACAATATCTTTATTTTTATGTGGTGCTGAGGATCGAACCCAGTGCTTCACACATGCAAGGCAAGTGCCCTACCACTGAGCCACAACCCAGCCCTAATATCATGTTTATTAGAATTTAGTGAAAAGGAAAATAAAAATAAAAATTAGAAGATAATATAGATAAATGTCTATTCTGGGTGAGGATTTTTTTAAGCATTAGAATCTTTTGGATACTGCTAGTAAATTGTAAATTGGTACAATCGTTAAGGAAAGCAATTTGCTTGCTACCACTTTTAGATATACATACTAGACAAACCACAGTCTACAAGGAGATGTGCTGGGGAATGTCCACAGTACCACTGCCCAAAGTAGTAAAATGCTGGAAATAATCCAAGCCACACAAAACAAGAGGATAAATAAACTATAGAGCATTTATAAATAGAATGGAACACAGCAGTGAGAGTGAGTGATCTAGTGTCCATGTCAATATGGTTAAATTCAAAACATGATGAGCCGGCACGGTGTCTCATGCCTGTAATCCCAGAGACTCTGGAGGGTGAGGCAGGAAGACCTCAAGTTTGAGGCCAGCCTGGGAAATTTAGTGAGAATAAAAATAAAAAGGTCTGGGGACGTAGCTTCGTGGTAGAAAGACCCTGGGTTCAATCCCTCATACCACACACACACACACACAAAAATGATGTTGAGTGAAAAATTAGGTCACAGAAGATAACATACAGTGAAATACCAACTAAATACAATCCTAAAATTTAAACACATGGTAACAGCAGAAAGGCCCCTACCTAACATTCATTTTGTGTAATATGACTCCACTGTCTCAACCATAGTGGATTGGACTAGCTGGGCCAGGGTCCCTTTCCCAGAAACTTTGAATTAAAACTAAAGGATTCTGGCAGAAAGGATTCAACCCATACCCCAAAGTCTTTACTGTTGTATTCCATATATAGCCTTCCAGATCTTTTTCTAGGTATTTACAGGGGTTACATCTACTCTAAATGCCTAGGTTTATTTTGTTTAGATCTATGTATGTATTTCATATCTCAGGGTTTCCTAATATAAATAAGATACTACTTTACCACAATTTTGTGATTTCTCTTTTTCCACTTAATACCATAGACATTTTCCCATATGATAGACATTTCCTTTATATTTAATGCCTACATTGGGAGGCTGACAGGAGAATTGGGAATTCAAAGCCACCTTCAGCAATGGCGAGGCACTAAGCAACTCAGTGAGACCCTGTCTCTACATAAAAAACGAAATAGGGCTGGTGATGTGGCTTAGTGGTTGAGTGCCCCTGAGTTCAATCCCCAGTACCAAAAAAAAAAATGTAATGCCTACATAGCATCCCATAGTTTGGATGCACTGTAATTTTTTTACTATCCTTCAGCTAATACACATTTATGTTGTTTCTATTTGTTTGTTATTAAAATCCTACAAATGAATATCCTTGTGAACCTTAGGAATATTTTCGTATGAAAGATTTCCAGGGGGAGAAATTTTTAAGGGAAAGATTTTCTAAGAATTTATGCTTAGCAATGAAAAAAAATCCCAAAGGAAATAAAGTATACTCTTCTATGTAAAATCAATGTGTACAAGCTTCTCATAAATAAATCACAAAAGGGGGCTGGGGTTGTGGTGCAGTGGTGGCGTGCTCGCCTAGCACGCGGGAGGCACTGGGTTCGATCCTCAGCACCACATAAAAATAAAATAAAGCTATTGTGTCCACCTACAACTAAAAATAAATAAATATTTAAAAAAAAAAAAATCACAAAGGCACTAAAACTGTAATAGAAAAAAAATAAGCAAAAAACACCATTAGTCAATTTGTAGAAAAAGAAATACAAATGACTACTAAATCCATGGAAAATATTTATAACTATTTTACCTGTGTAATTAAGGTGATAAGAGTGTAATTCATTTTAAATTTTTAGTCTAGACAATTTATTTATTATTATTATTATTATTATTATTATTTTTGGTACTGGGGATTGAACTCAGGGGCTCTCAACCACTGAGCCACATCCTCAGCCCTATTTTGTGTTTTATGTAGAGACAGGGTCTCACTGAGTTGCTTAGCACCTTGCTGTTGCTGAGGCTGGCTTTGAACTCACGATTCTCCTGTCTCAGCCTCCCAAGGTGCTAGGATTACAGGTGTGTGCCACCACGCCTGGCAGTCTAGACAATTTAGACAAGGTGAGAAAGTGAGTAATAGGGTTGGCAGAACTTTATCAAGAACTTAAAACATTCAGATCCTTAGACTCTTAAATCTACCATCATAGCCAGATGTGGTGATGCACATCTATAATCCCAGCAGCCGAGGAGGCTGAGGCAGGAGGATCACAAGTTCAAAGTCAGCCTCAGCAACTTACTGAGGTCTTAAGCAACTTAGTGAGACCCTGTCTCAAAATAAAAAATAAAAAATGGGCTCGGGATGTGGCTCAGTTGTTAAGTGCTCCTGGGTTAAATCCCCAGTACCAAAAAAATTATAAATAAACAAATAAATAAATAAAATCTACTATTGAAGGATTGGGGATGTAGTTCAGTGGTAAAGTGTCCCTGGGTTCAATCTCCAGTACTCAAAACAAACAAACAAATGAAAAACAGAAAAACCTTACTATTAAAAATTTAATTTGAAGAAATAATCAAGGATGTTATAAATAGACAATGGGTGCATTTAAAGACTATAATTTTTTCTCTTCTTTTTCCCCTCTAACACACATGGAAATATCAGAATTTATGCTTAGCAATGAAACAAAAATCCCAAAGGATTCACTGACCAACATTGATTTTTTTTTTTTTTTTTTTTTTTTTTGGTACTGGGGATTGAACTCGGGGGCACTCAACCACTGAGCCACATCCCCAGCCCTATTTTGTGTTTTATGTAGAGACAGGGTCTCACTGAGTTGCTTAGCGCCTCGCCATTGCTGAAGCTGGCTTTGAACTCTTGATTCTCCTATCTCAGCCTCCCAAAGTGCTGGGATTACAGGCATGCACCACCGTGCCCAGCTCCCAGGAAATCTAAATTAAAACTAAAAGATTCTAGTCTAAGTTCTGGCTGCGCTCTTAGATGGAGGCAATGCAAATGTAAGAGTTTGACCTGCTACTTTGTATCACCTAGTTTGGCCTTCAAAGAAAGCAAGAGAATGGGTAGGGTTGTGGCTCAGTGGTAGAGCACTTGCCTCACATGTGTGATGCACTGGGTTTGATTCTCAGCACCACATATAAATAAATGAATAAAATAAAGGTCCATAAACAACTAAAAAAAATTTAAAAAAAACGAAAGCAAGCAAGAGAAGAAAAGAAGTACAATTACAGCAAGGGACAGAGACCAAAAAGGGCCCGAGGTCTTCCCCATCCTTCCACTAGTGTCTGCTTGCTGTGGTTAGGTGCATCCCTGCCCAGAATTCGAATTACAAATTCCTCTCTTTGCTTACATCAACTCCAGTATGTCCTCAATAAGGCTCTTGCTGCTCCAACTGAAGAGCAAAAACCCCCAGATCTGTTCAGTACCTTGATACCACAAAGCATAGAAATCAAGGAAAGTGAGGGTTCTAATTTTCTTTTTTCTTTTTGTGTTTGTAAGTTTCCAATTCTGAGGGAAAAAGAGAAGGACAGTAATACTGGTTGTTATGATTTGGCTCTGATGTGTCCTCCAACAGCTCCTGTGTTAAAGCAGGAATAGCCAGAGGTGAAAAGACCAGAATAGGAGAGTAACCTAATCAGTCCATCTTAAAGTTCAAATGGACTGACTAGGTGGTAGGCTGGTGGGGCTTAGCTAGAGGAGGTGGGTTAATGGAGGTGTGCTCTGGAAGGATTCATCTTCCATTTCCCCTTCCTTCTTCCCTCTTTCTGCTCCCTTGTCTGTCATGAATGGACCAGCACTCCTCCATCATGCCCTTTGGCCATAATGTTCTGGATTACCTTGGACCCAGAACAGTGGACTCCACTGAGTATAGACTAAACCTCTGGAACCATGAGCCAAGATTAATTTTCCTTCTCTAAATGGTTCCTATCAGCTGGGCGCGGTGGCGCAAGCCTGTAATCCCAGCACTTTGGGAGGCTGAGACAGGAGAATCGCGAGTTCAAAGCCAGCCTCAGCAACAGTGAGGCGCTAAGCAACTCAGTGAGACCCTGTCTCTACATAAAACACAAAATAGGGCTGGGGATGTGGCTCAGTGGTTGAGTGCCCCTGAGTTCAATCCTCGGTACCAAAAAAAAAAAATTGTTCTTATCAATTATTTCGGTCATAGTGATGAAAAGCTGACTAGCAAATACTTAGTAAGATGAAAATAAATATTCTATGTGAACCACTTTGGATAGTTCCTGGTCCACAGTAAAGAACACCTCAAACAAAAAAAATAAAAGAAGCATGTCCCAAGCGAGAACCGAACAAGAGTTCTGGGTGTTACCAGTATTACCTTTCCTTTTTTTCCTTTTTATTTTTCTATTTCCCTGTCCTGGTCACAAGGTATTGTACCAGGCTCCCATAATAATTAGCCCTTGATCGTAACATCTTGTAATACACTAGATTGATAGCACTGTGTCATAGTCAATTTGAATTTCCCCAGAGTGGGTTCCTAAATGTTTAGAATGAATATGTGAGAGAATGATTAAATAAAGTAATGAAAATGTGATTAGGAAAATTCTATTTAAACAAAAAACTTTTTTTAGTTGTAGATGGACACAATCCCTTTGTTTTATTTTTATTTATTTTTATGTGGTGCCGAGGATCAAACCCAGTGCCTCACATGTGCCAGGCAAGTGCTCTACCACTGAGCCACATCCTCAGCTCAAAATTCTCCTATATTAAGTATTGGAAATATCTGTAGAAATGTTCTGGCCATCATGAGGGTAATGATTTCTCCTGAATATTTACTACAGTTTTTGAAGCCAGTGGTTTTTAACTAATTATAACTTTTTCCCCCCCTTAGCGGTCTGGACAGCTCTCTTCTAATGCTTGTTTTTCAAAAATACTTTTTCATAAATTGTTCTGGTTGCCAACTGGTTTGTTAACTGGGTCATCAACCTTCCCTATTCTAAGAATATAAGCTTTCTTGACTTAGAAATACCATCAAACAGAACATTTTCAAATACTGGAGATGACTACTGCCTCTATCCTTGTTTTCAAAGTTCTTTAAACCTAAATTCTCTAGAAAAATCTTCATTATGAGGGAGTTTGGTTTGGATTCATTCTGCAACCTAACTCTATCAAAGACAGAATGGAGCTGGGCGCGGTGGCTCACGCCTGTAATCCCAGCACTTAGGGAGGCCGAGACAGGAGAATCGCGAGTTCAAAGCCAGCCTCAGCAATGGCGAGGCGCTAAGCAACTCAGTGAGACCCTGTCTCTACATAAAACACAAAATAGGGCTGGGGATGTGGCTCAGTGGGCGAGTGCCCCTGAGTTCAATCTCCAGTACCAAAAAAAAAAAAAAAAAAAAAAAAAAGACAGAATGGAGATTCTTTGTGTTTTTGGAGAGACTTAAATATTAAGGAAAATGATCTGGAAAGGCTTCATGTTTTCTATATATTCCACAGAGCACCATATACAAATCAGATTGTATTGAGACTTTCTGGGGGTGGGATGGGATGGGGTGTGTATTGGGGGGAAAGGCAGTAAAACAGGAATTTCAGTGCCTGATTTGTAGTCTTAACTCCTACTCAAGCTTTGCTACTAGATTTGTAACCTTGAAAAAGAATCACAGGCTTCCTGTATCTCAGTTTCTGCATCTGCACTATGGGAGGCTGAGACAGGAGAATCGTGAATTCAAAGCCAGCCTCAGCAATGGCAAGGTGCTAAGTAACTCAGAATATATCAGTATATTAGCCGGGCGCGGTGGCTCACGCTTGTAATCCCAGCACTTAGGGAGGCTGAGACAGGAAAATTGCGAGTTCAAAGCCAGCCTCAGCAATGGCGAGGCGCTAAGCAACTCAGTGAGACCCTGTCTCTACATAAAACACAAAATAGGGCTGGGGATGTGGTTCAGTGGTCGAGTGCCCCCGAGTTCAATCCCCAGTACCAAAAAAAAAAAAAAAAAAGAATATATCAGTATATTATTCTGGAATAATATACTTCTGTTAATGTGTTATTTTGAGGTTTAAACAGTATCATACATATAAAGTGCTTGCCAAAGTTCCTGGCTCATAGTTTTCAACAAATGAGAGCTTACATTGATGGTGATGGGAAAATGTGGCCCATTGTTTCTACTTTAAGTTATGACCTCATAGAAGATATTTAACCTGTGTGTTTTAGTAGTCTTTCTTTCTGTAAGATTGAAATAATAATGTTCAATTACTTGGACATATCATTAGCAAACTGACAGGTAACCTGGTAGAGTGTGAAGAGGTTTGGCCCTTGGAGGTGTTTGAATTGTGATTCTACTAGTTACTAGCTATCTGACATTGGGCAACCTCCCTGATTCTCAGTTTCCTTTCTTATAACATGAAAATAATATGTGCCAGCAGAGTTAAGGCTCAGATTAAATAGTACATCTGAAAGTGCACTGCATTGCTATGCAGATGCTTGCAGTTCTAATTACCAAGTACCATGCAAGATTATATACATCGACCCTAAGTGTTTATTTTGTTTTAGTAAAGTGTGCTCAGATTTAAGTTTGTACCCTCTTTTTGTTGTCTTGCTGTTTTAGAACACTTTAGTTACGATTTGTATGTTTACAGATTTTTATCCAATTTTATCACCCCAAACACATGTTCTTTCTCTCTAAGAGATAGATAAGAACCCTACCTATAGTTTTCAACTACAGATTGCATTATAGAAAATATGGCCTTAGTGTTTCAAGAGACAAAGTAAAAATAACCTGTTCAAAGGAAGCAGGTAGTTTGCTAAAGAATAGTGCTGACTTTCACATTTGGTAGGTTTCTATACTGTTCCTTTCTTACATGTTCTAGAGGGACTTATACAACACAGTTCTGCAAGTGTAATTCTTAAGAAGATCTACTTTGTTTTTTTTTTTTTTTAAATATTTTGTTTTTTAGTTGTAGATGGACACAATGTCTTTATTTTATTGCTTTGTATGTGGTGCTGAGGATCGAACCCAGGGCCTCACCCATGTGAGGCAAGCGCTCTACTGCTGAGCTACAATCCCAGCCCAAGAAGATCTACTTTGAAACTGAACTTTTTTAAAAAACCCACACGATGAGTTACATTTTGAAAGAATTCCTGGCAGGGTCACTTTATTTATTTATTTATTTTTTTGGTACTGGGGATTGAACTCAGGGGTACACCACTGAGCCACATCTCCAGCCCTATTTTGTGTTTTATGTAGAGACAGGGTCTCACTTGAGTTGCTTAGTGCCTCCCCGTTGCTGAGGCTGGCTTTGAACTCACGTTTCTCCTGTCTCAGCCTCCCTAAGTGCTGGGATTACAGGTTTGAGCCACTGCGCCCGGCTTGGCAGGATCACTTTAAATGATTCCCTTTCATGCACAGGATTAGATTTATTAGATTTATTTATTTTAAAATTTTTGGTACCAGGACTTTAACCCAGGGGTGCTTTACCACTGAGCTATATCTCTAGCCCAAAATTTTTATTCGTTTTGGTTTTTTTTTTTGTTGTTAACTGAGAGTGAACTCAGGGGGGAACTCAGCCACTATGCCACATCCCCAGCCCTATTTTGTGTTTTATTTAGAGACAGGGTCTCACTGAGTTGCTTAGTGCCTCGCCATTGCTGAGGCTGGCTTTGAACTCATGATTCTCCTGTCTCAGCTTCCCAAAGTGTAGGGATTACAGGCATGCACTACCACGCCCAGCCAAAATTTTTATTCTTTTATTTTTGAGACAGGGTCTTGCTGAGTTGCTTAGGGCCTCCCTAAATCGCTGAGGCTGGGGCTGGGGCTGTAGCTCAGTGGTAGAGCGCTTGCCTAGCATGCGTGAGGCACTGGGTTCGATCCTTAGCACCACATATAAACAATAAATGAATAAAATAAAGATCTATCAACAACTAAAAAAATATTTAAAAATAAATAAATAAATAAATCGCTGAGGCTGGTCTTACCTCAGTCTCCAAGTCAATGTAATTACAGTTGTGGGCCACCATGTCTGGCAAGATTAGATTTAATCTAAATACTTCATTTAGTTCAACTTGTAGAAAACTCCAAGTTCCAGACTTAAAGTAAACTGAAGTGTGGAGGGGTTGGGGCTATTGCTCAGTGGTAGAGCACTTGCCTAGCATGTGTGAGGCACTGGGTTTGATCCTAAGCACCACATAAAAATAAATAAATAACATAAAGGTATGGTGTCCATCTCCAATGGAAAAAAAAAAACACTTTAAACAAATTGAAGTGTGTAGCAGTTAAGTGAATTACCTGGCTGTTGTTATTATTATTATTATTATTTTGGTACCAGGGATTGAACTCAGGGGTACTCGACCACTGAGCCACATCCCCAGCCATATTTTGTGTTTTATTTAGAGACAAGGTCTCATTGAGTTGCTTAGCACCTCGCCATTGCTGAGGCTGGCTTTGAACTCGCGATTCTCCAGTCTCTGCCTTCCAAAGTGCTGGGATTACAGGTGTGTGCCACTGCAACCCGTGCCTGGGTATGATTATTCAGAATTCTTTTGGGTGTAAGTTATAGAAATCCAACTTCACAGTAGATTAAACAAAAAGGGGGAAAATTTTGGAGGGGAGACTTATACATGGGAAATGAGTTTCAGGAATAGGTGAATCCAGCAGTTCCAATAATGTTGTTAGAACTTGGTGTTTGCTGAAGTTAATTCCAAGGCGTGGGCCTCCTACAGGATGTGGCTTCACCACTCATAGTAACAAGTAGTTCCAACTTATGCTATTTCTTTTTCTTTTTCTTTTTCTGGTACCAGAGATTGAACCACTGAGCCACATCAGTAAATTTCTTTCTTTTTTTTTTTTTTTATGGACATAATGTCTTTATTTTATTGCTTTGTATGTGGTGCTGAGGATCGAACCCAGGGACTCACGCATGCGAGGCAAGCACTCTACCGCTGAGCTACAATCCAAGCCCCCACATCAGTAAATTTCTTAAGGCCTTGCTAAGTTGCTGAGACTGTCTTTGAATTTGGGATCCTCCTGCTTCAGCCTCCCAAGTTGTTAGGATTATAGGTGTGCGCCACCCAACCTGGCTCCAATTTGCATCATTTCTATGGGGGTAAGAAAACATAAAGAAAAATTTCTAGGTGGATAAAGAGTATTAAAAATAAGAAAATGAATGATTGTAATAACTAGTAATAGCTAGTAATTTTTGAGGATTTAACATGCTAGGCACTATAGTAAATGTATAACCTCATTTAAATCTGATGACTATCCTATGAATTAGGAATTGTTAGTTTGCTTATTTACAGGTGAGGAAACCAAGGTTGGGAGGAGTGAATAATTTGCCCTCGCTCCTGTCAGAGCTGCATAACCTCTGATCTAAGTCTGTTCATCCAGCATGTAAATAGTAAATCTTTGGGAAGATCCA
The DNA here is from genome assembly GCA_028644305.1 of Xerus rutilus. Taxonomy (NCBI): domain Eukaryota; kingdom Metazoa; phylum Chordata; class Mammalia; order Rodentia; family Sciuridae; genus Xerus; species Xerus rutilus. Next base: position 34,233,942 of record CM053401.1, read on the forward strand.
ATTGATTGCTTTGACTCATGTACCCATTTCTCTGGAGAGAAGGAAGAGGAAGCCTTGTGACCAAGAGTTCTTCCAAGATCACATTAAGTATGAGAGAATGTGGTCCTCAAAGGGAAAAGGAGGATATATGGGAAGCATATGACTATTACACTAAGGCTAGACCATCATTAAAGGTAGGGTTAGGACTAGAAACCAGAGCTTCAGTCCTAGTGCAGTTCTAGAAGTTATGGTGGTAAAGAAAAATAGGTAAGTTTATATAAAAATTAGTTTGAGCTTCTTTTTTTTAAAATATATTTTTTAGTTGTAGATGGACACAATGTCTTTATTTTATTGCTTTGTATGTGGTGCTGAGGATCGAACCCAGGGCCTCACGCATGCAAGGCAAGCGCTCTACCGCTGAGCTACAATCCCAGCCCTAGTTTGAGCTTCTTAAGTGAACATAAATTAGAAATGAAGATAAAGCTCTGAAATGATGTTGTCGACTTTTTTTTCACTTTCAGAAGCATAGGAGTATTGTAAAATGAAATCCCTGCTATTGCTAATGAATGCTCCTATGCATATTCTATCATTTAGTGAGGGAGTGGATTGAAAAGCATGTCTCTGGTTTCCTCGCTCCTTGTTTTATTTGTGCTACAGGAGGTATGCCAGAATAAAATTTTGATGGGGAGGGGGAAGAAAGCTTAAGGAAAAATTTCTAGATGGATAAAGAGTATTAAAAATAAGCAAATGGGGGGCTGGGTTTATGGTGCAATGGTAGCGTGCTCGCCTAGCACACGTGAGGCACTGGGTTCAATCCTCAGCACCACATAAAAATAAAATAAAGATATTCTGTCCGCCTGCAACTAAAAAATAAATATTTTTAAAAAATGTTAAAAAAAAATAAGCAAATGGGGGCTAGGGTTGTGGCTCAGTGGTAGAACGCTTGCCTAGCATGTGTGAGACACTGGGTTTGAGCCTCAGCACCATATAAAGATAAATAAATAAAAGTATTGTGTCCATCTACAACTAAAACAATACTTTAAAAAATAAGCAAATGGATGATTGTGCTAATAACTAATTACTGAGCAGTTAATATATGCTAGCCATTGTAGTAAATGTATAACCTTATTTAAATCTGATGGCCATCCTATCAGTTAGGAACTGTTAATTTGCTTATTTATAGATGAGGAAACTAAGGTTGGGAGGAGTGAATAATTTGCTCTAGCTCCTGTCAGAGCTGGATAACCTCTGATCTGAATCTGTGTTCTCTGCATAATGCTTATAATTAGGCCATTTAATTGTGTAAATTGGCTATTTTACAAGCAAAGGTATTGTTTCTGGCACATTATTTTATCCTGTATGAAATAAAGTGCTGTTGAAGCTGGTTTTCTCTTCTTGCTTCCCCCTCCCCAATTTTCCTTCACTATTAGTGATAGAAGACCACTCTCCCTGCCTTGACCCTGGTGGGTGACATGAGTCCTCTCTTGAAGGCAATGCATAAGTTCTCTGATAGTCACTTCTGGATTGCAGCTCAAACTACTAAGTAGAGAACTGGAGCACATAAACATTTTAAATTTCAAGCAATAATTATGCACATCAATCACATAGAAAGCTACGAAAAAGCTACAACCCTTGAAGCACATTCAAAAATATACCTGCAATATTTAAATTGTGACCCAAGAAATTCGCTGCTGAAGGTATTTCCTGGTGCGTAGATGTGGCTAAAAGAAACATGATACCAATGTTCTTTTTTTATACTAGTTGTGTATATATGTCCCCCCCCCCAAAGAAAGCAGCCATTGCCTCAGTTTTCTCACTAATTTTATAACAAACAGCCTCTTGTACTCCTACCCTCCACACAGCCAATTTGGGCTTCTCTAACTCTGAAGATGGTGTCTCATTGATAATTGGTTTGATGCTACTTCTGTTTATTACCTTAGCTCTTCCTTAGTTCACCAGTCAGCCACCATTTGATAGTCTATGTCTTCTAATCACATGGCCAGCCGGCCAATAGATTAATGATAAGCTCAGCTTTCATACCTGGGAAGTGAATGTTTTCATCTGTTAACAATGAACTGTTTTACCACTTGATAATGGTCTCCCAAATGGTTACAAAGTATTTGTTTTCATATTATCTAGAATAGTAATATGAAACTCCAAACTTTTTAATCATGCATTCCTGTCAGTATATGTTTGGGGGGTATTTTTTTTTTTTTAGAACTCAGGGGTACTCGACCACTGAGCCACATCCTCAGCCCTATTTTGTGTTTTATGTAGAGACAGGGTTTGGGGGTATATTCTTCTAAGTGTTTATATATTTGGTACACATATGGTACCATCATATAGCTTATAACTTAGTCATGATATATAGTTACATTTAGAATGCAGTTGCTAATGATAGTAGATGTAAACCCACATTTCAAATAGTCTTTTTGATAATTTTGTTATTTTTTAGTCAAAATTTGGTTGGATTTATTAGATTGTTATTTTAGCTGAAATGTGGCTGTCAAAAAATTTGATACTAAACCCGACCTGGTGGCAGATACCTGTAATCCCAGTGGCTCAGGCTGAAGCAGGAGGATCATGAGTTCAAAGCCAGCCTCTGAGCCGGGCGCGGTGGCTCACGCTTGTAATCCCAGCACTTAGGGAGGCTGAGACAGGAGAATCGCGAGTTCAAAGCCAGCCTCAGCAATGGCGAGGCACTAAGCAACTCAGTGAGACCCTGTCTCTACATAAAACACAAAATAGGGCTGGGGATGTGGCTCAGTGGTCGAGTGCCCCTGAGTTCAATCCCCAGTA